>JARFJB010001941.1:230000-712500 GCA_036346205.1 Vesta saturnalis | reverse complement strand
ACACACAGACACACAGACACACAGACACACAGACACACAGACACAGACACACAGACACACAGACACACAGACACACAGACACACAGACACACAGACACACAGACACACAGACACACAGACACACAGACACACAGACACACAGCACACACACACACAAACACACAGACACACAGACACACAGACACACAGACACACAGACACAGACACACAGACACACAGACACACCAGACACACAGACACACAGACACATAGACACACAGACACACAGACACATAGGCACAGACACACAGACACACAGACACACAGCACACAGACACAGACACAGACGCACAGACACAGAACACAGAACACAGACACACAGGCACCAGACACATAGACACACAGACACACACAGACAGACACACAGACACACAGACACAGACACACAAACACACAGATACACAGACACAGACACACAGACACACAGACACACAGACACACAGACACACAGACACGCAGACACACAGACACACAGACACACAGACACACAGGCACGCAGACACACAGACACACAGACACACAGACACACAGACACACAGACACACAGACACACAGACACACAGACACACAGACACACAGACACACAGAGACACAGACACCCACACACGCAGTCACGCAGACACGCACACAAGTAGACACGCAGACACGCAGACACGCAGACACGAAGGCACGCAGACACGCAGACACGCAGACACGCAGGCACGCAGACACGCAGACACGCAGACACGCAGACACGCTGACACGCAGACATGCAGGCACGCAGACACGCAGACACGCAGACACGCAGACACGCAGACACGCAGACACGCAGACACGCAGACACGCAGACACGCAGACACGCAGACACGCAGACACGTAGAAACGCAGACACGCAGACACGCAGACGCGCAGACGCACAGACGCACAGACACACAGACACACAGACACACAGACACACAGACACACAGACACACAGACACACAGACACAAAGAAACACAGAAAGACAGAAAGACAGAAACCCAGAAACACAGAAACAAAGGCACACAGACATACAGACTCACATGCTCACAGACACGCAGACACGCAGTCACGTAGACACGCAGACGCGCAGACGCGCTGACGCACAGACGCAGTCAAAATTTCATAATTGGCAATGTAAACACTTAACATAACCTAACACATTAGCTGTTAAATTCGAATGAAAACTTCAAATTTGGAATCGAAAATTTCAAATTACCAGTTCTACCAACATAAATGTAAAAGTAACAAAATTGACAACTTTGTAATGTTGATATTTGATAGTAAAATGCAATAATTCTCAAAATGTCGTGCAAAATAGAAAAAATAGTGTAAGAAACATGTTTCGTAAGACCCTTTATCGCATTTACCGTTTACAATACTCGGCGCTGCGCGGTTCGATTTCTACGCTTCGACGCGTGCGATAAAAGCGTCTCTTATGAAACTCGTTTTTTAATATACTATTAAACACTAGAATCACCATAATATTTTCGCTATAATTACTGTACATCTGATTTTACAACGAGTCTGTTTTACCAGTATCTACATACGCCACAATTTTTTTTGCTTTACAATGAACTAAATTTAAAAATTCATATATTTCAAAACTGAATGTGTTGATACTTTATCCTTTATATATTCGTTCTAAGCAAAATTCAAAACTTTTCAATTTTACATTATTTCATTAATGAATGTCATATAATTCAACTTGAATTGTAGGTTATCACCGTATCTTCTCTGTATTACAACTTATTTCTTACAAACTGACTGGAACATACGACCACCGTTTGGCTACATATTCTGTTGTTACAGTAAGTTATACTGATTAATAACTTGTGCCACTTAAATAAATTTGTTCATAAAAATATTTCGTCAGTTTTTCATGTTTGTAGATGTTCAAGAGTATAACCGCACCTTTAACAAAAACCAGTTTTGAATTAAACAAAAAAACGTTAAGATTAGTGGGATTGTCACTAAATGAATCTGATGGTAAGCTGTACAAATTGTACTCTGCAGTGATAAAATGCATTATTTTTGCATCCGCATTTAATGGAGTTACTACCTTAAGTCAAAATGTAAAGAACACAATTGTTATAGCTGAAACTCTTGCAACTACGGTGGGGTTTCTTGCAGCTACTGTAAAGTATGCTAATACATGGTATATACTAAATGATATCCAAAAGAGTTTTGATACGCTTGATTGTGGAATATTTGTTCCAAATGAACAACGAGGAGGCAAAAAAGAGCTTGAGTTAAAAGAAAAGGTTACGTGTGATTTATTATATCTTTCTACATGTTTACTTTTGTTCCCATTTTTGTGTGTGGCTTTTGCAACTGTACCAGTTATTCAACAGAGGATAAAATACCCTACCGATTCTTCAAAATGGATATTAATATATGGTAGTTTTTCACTATTTGAGATCACGAAAAGCCCAAATTATGAAATTGCAGTATTATATCAAAATATTACATACATTGTATCATACATTTCATATATTGTAACCCAAGTAGTAATACTTTGTATTATTAGCCATTTAACCTGTCAGTGTAAAATGTTGCAAAACTATATCAGAAGAATCGTATTTAATTGTCAACCTAAAATGAGAATTAATCAAGGCGATGGAATAAGTTATAAATGGGAATATCTTAAAGATGATGTTGAATTAATTGTTACTTATCACAACAGCATTACGGATCTTGCAAATAACATTTCCCAATTATTTGCATTTACAAACCTTATCGACTTTTTTGGATACATAGTTGTAACTGCAGCCTGTTTGTACTGCACATTGTTGGTAAGTTGAAAATTTATATAAATAATTATTTTTAGAATCAAACTACTTATTAGATGGATTCCTTCAATATTCGTTTTGTGCAGTATGTTGTTCTAATAACATCGTACACCACTACAATACTTATTAACTCATATTTTGCTGAAAAGTTTATGTTGGAGTATTTACGTATTGCTGAAGCCTGCAGTGAGATTGATTTTATTAATACGGATGTGCGATTTCAGAAGTCGTTGATACTTGTTATGCAAAAAAGTCAAAAACCAGTTCTTTTTATGATTGGTAATTTTGCAGTCTTAGGTATAGGAACATTTGTTCGGGTAAGTCTTATTATTACGCCACAAAAGAAACTAGAAAAAGAAATCTAGCAAATAAATAAAATATACATTTTTCGTTATAATTCTTCACTAAATTCTCCGCAGAAACACACTTGAATCTTTTCTGTTTTAAAAATGTTACATTCGTACATAGAAAAAAATTTGTATGATTAGCGATAGTGAAAAAAAAAGTCGATTGCATAACCTTCTACTTCCACATATGTATATGTAGGTTGGAAGATAAAAATGGCAATTAAACCATAAAGTGTGACACATATTTGAATACAGAATAATAATATTATCTATAAAAAAATCAGGACCGTGTTTAAAAAAAAAGTTGATGATGGTTACTCGAAAATGAAACGTCGGATTCCAATTTGTTGCACACCACGTTAAACAACGTTAAAAATTACATGTAACAGGTTCTCTTACTTTTTATTTAACATCAACCACAAAGTAACACAAATACGAAATCGTGAAAACTCGCTTTTTGTCGCAACTTCGGAACGATTCGGAATTTCGTCAGTTTAAAAATGTCATTTTACTAAACTCCAAAATGTCCATCTTTTCTCCCATTTAATAGAAAATCTATCTCTTCATCGTTTCCGAAATCCCCATAGTGGCGCTCCTTGTAACGAATCTTTTACGTTCTTCGTTCATTTAGTTGTAAAATATAAGAAAAAAGGGTTTTTGATTATTAATGATTTACAAGTTGTGGTAGGCAACTTAATTTGCATTTTGGTGTAATTTAAGTTGCATATTTTCTTAAAGGTTTATACTTCCATATCTTTGAATTAATTTTTTCTGCACATATTTTCGCGCAACGCGATATCACCAGACACGGTGAGCGTCCTTTTTAGCATTTTTTGATGTATTTTGTTTCGAACAGGAAGCCATCTTTGGTTTCCACCTAAATTTTGTGAAAAGTGCCATTGATTTAATGGTAAGATACTTTTAACTCGTATTATATTAAAATCTGAAACATTTGCTCTTTGCAGGCACTTTTACTACTTTTACCACTTTGATTTACACTTTTATTTACTTACTTTTATTGGTACTTTTAAGTACACTTGTACTTATACGTTGATATTTTTGGATGATTTCATTTTATGACTGCATGTTGCATTTATTTCAGATCTAAATTTAGATCACTCCTTTTATTTGAACCTTCAAAATTTTGGATTATTCGAATTTCAAATATAAATTTGTAGGAAGTAATTTCAACTTTGGAATACTTTACAACGTAAAACATTGAAAATACGAATATTGCGCAACATTGATAAGAAGATTACATCATCTTTGGATAACTTTACCGCATTCCTTTTTGATACCAGAGGTTATCAAAAGTTGTACATAAATTTTTAAAACAGGTATTTATACTCTATTGATTTCTTAGTATAAGGCTATTTTTAAGATTTATTTTATATAATACCAAATTTAAACGCTTAATAAACGTAGTTTGTATAATTTTTTATTTTGATATTTTGGTGAATTTTTTATTGTATCCTCGGTTTAGTTATTCCGAGCATATTCAAAAAATAACTTGGCGTCCGAGATAATTTTTATTATTGTTACCTGGAAGTTAATATATTGATGTTAAGTAAAAATAACTAAGCAGAAATTTGTGGTAATTAAGCAAATCAAAAAGATTGAACCGGCCTGCTTTAATCTATCTTCTGAGTTAACGGCATTATCTTTTAACAATTTGTATAGAGAACGTTTAAAACATTTATTTACACCATATATTAAACATTATACCTGGCACCATTATACAACATTTACATCCTTATCTTGAACACAGTATATATATATATATATATATATTATATATATATATATATATATATATATATATATATATATATATATATATATATATATATATATATATATATATATATATATTATTGTGTGTGTGTGTGTGTGTGTGTGTGTGTGTGTGTTGAGATGATACGTTTGTATGATAATAATTGTATATAAAAAATAATACAACACAGTAGTAATGGTGGGATATTTTCTGAAGGATTTAATTGAGCATAAGTGCAATATAGCAACATTTATGAAATTATTATAATAAATAGGCATAATTTCTGTACTTTAGTTGATTGTATTCATATAATTCGTTTATGAATGGAAAATCTTGGCTTAGCAGTATGTTCTGCTTCAATCCTAAAAAGGAGAAATCATTTGTATTAGATAAGATGTGTGTTAGATAGTTTTTATAAAGAAAACGGTGGCAACGTTACAAAGTATGTATTGAAATTACAAAAACATAAGTGTACGTAGTGAACAGTAATTGTGAGAAACCCTTACCCTGGGTGATCTAGTTGTACAAGCTGGATTTAAAATTATACGTGAAATAAACGGATGTGAGTACAAAACAGTTCAGAATTCTTCGGAAAGCATACGTTTAAAAGTATACGTTGAGTGCAACTAGACTGGAATTTAGGGTGAACTTATGTTTTCGTGGTCACAGAAGTCGAATATGAACTTATTTTTTCCCTAAAAAGTAGAATTAGTTAATTATAAGGAAAATTTAGTATTTGACATTTATATACAAAATGGTTGATTTTATGTGTAAAGAATGGATTGTGTTTCAAAATATGGCAAGTGGGGTATCATTTTGAAGGCAATTGCATATAGAATTTATTGGTAATTTTAGTTTTAAGGTATTTGTTTATATAAGTAAGATATTTGTTAATTTAGAAAATGTGTTATAGTAAATTGCTAAGTAGAAAGTTAAAATTTAGAAAAAAAGGAGTAAAAAATTATAATTTTTCTAATCAGTCTGTTATAGAATTTCAAAGGAACAACATGTGCAACTTAGAGTAGGCACAAACAATTGATTTTATAAAACTAACCTAAATTTGATCTACGGTAGATATATGTTTGGTTGAAATTTTATAACCTAAAAACGGTATTTATGTAAATTTCGGAAATTGTGTATTTTGTGTTAACCATAAATGTTAAATATGAATATTAATTTATTTAAAATAAAATTAACTAAGAATAAAAGTGATTTATTTAAATTTTAATAAAAATAAGTAAATAATTAAATCAATTACCACTATTGATGAATTCATGTACTTGTTGTATGTAATACTACAAATAAAATTAAGTGCTCCTATGCTAATTAGAAGCAATGTATACAAGTGGTAACGATTCCTACATCATCGATAATTTTGGGTATGCATCAAGGGAGATCCATCGCAGTCGCACATGGTAACCAGGGCATCTAATCAAGGACAAACTAGACCACACTAGGTGAACACACATCAGAAAGTTAAGTAAACTTTAAGTATTAGATTTAGGTTATGTTATATGTTTTCGTATATGTGTGAAGTGTTCAAAGCAGAATATTTGCTAATCCTTGATAACGTAATTTATCAAGAAAAAATAGAAATATTATCAGTTGTTAAGCTTATGCTTACCTATTTAAATGGAGAATATTTTTGTGCAAGTTGTTATTTTTCACTAATACATTCACGAACTCAATATTTAAAGAGGGCGCTGAGAACGTTGAAAATGATGCATAATTGCATCACAGGGTGCTTAATAAAAATCATATACCTAAATTTCAGAACCTAATAAAATCATTGAATTCATCACAAATAAAATTAACTCGTATTTTCACACATGTTTGATGTTTAAAGCAAGTGGCCATTATTTATATTGCAAAATTAATTCGTTTGAACCCTATCCTCTAAATGAAGCTAGCCGGGGTAGAAAGCTAAAGAAGCGTATAAATATAAAGTTACTTTTAAACCCTATCCCCCATAGCATTGCATCATTATTAAATTATAATTGTATACAAATTAATAATTTTTATATCGTACGATACATTTTAAATTTTGACACCGTAACGTGGGGCGACAATTAATGTTTCTGTGCAACAAATTAAGTTGTAGATTAAGAGATTCAGTATTCAAGTTACGTTTTTTTAAGTACAGAAAATTTGGATATTTAGTGCATGTGTTGTAATTTTGTATGGAAGATAAAGATTCAAGAAGTACACGTTCCAAAGAAACAAAATTAGAAATGCAAGAGGAGAATAAGGAGGGGACTAAAATAGCTGATCAGGAAGGTATAGAAGTTGATCAATCTAAACAGGAAGAAGAAGAAGTTCGTCAGTCGACAAAAGAAATGGAAACAGAAGAAAAAGGAAATGAAATGATGGTTTCCCTTCTTCAAATGAATAAAAGAATGGTAAGATCAGAATAAAACATGATGAAAATAGAAGAAAACAGGAAAGAAGACATGAGAAGATTAGAAGAAAACATAGAAGAAAATAGGAAAGGAGATATGAGAAAATTGAAGGAAAGCATAAAAAGACAAATGAGAAGAAAGAATTATTTAATAAAATCAACGAGACAAAGGAAAACGTGATTACATACATGTAGATAGAGAATGAGGGATACTATTGAGAAAAACAAGGAGCAAGTAGGCGAGAAATTGAAGAATGTGGATACAAATACAAATTTGCGAGAAGAAGTATCTCATAAGATTAATGATACAATATAGCAGATGAAGGAAGAGTACGTAATACAGTACCAACAAACAAAAAATATAGATGAATAAATATGTTTCGAAGTAGAAATAAACAAAACCAACAGTAATAAAACAGGGTCAGAAATATCTTTAATTAGTGAGAATATTTGTTTAGGTAAAAAAATAAAGTCAGTCACTAGAGTCACTTTTGAGATTTTACTAACATTGTAAATAATTAATAAATATTTTGGCAGCTAAAAGGTAGTTGGTTCATTAAATTGAAAAAGATTATCAAAGTCACTCAATGGAGGTTTATTTGTAACATTAGTGGGTTCGAAAAGACGACGGTCTCCGCAACATGGCCCTTCGAGCCGGATATAATCCAGAGATTACGCACACATAACAATTACTAATTGGACAGGTCAAGAACATTAAAATCGAAGGAAGGAATTAGAAGAAGAATATTGGTGTACAGCACATTTAATAATTAGTTCTTGATTTAACCCAACCCTCTTCAGGTATTAACTTAATAAGTTGTAAGTCTATAATTGATGTCAGGTCAGTGCCCATTATTATATTGCAATTATTGCTGTAAGGTTAATTTCTGAGCATTTTATGTTTCATTACTGTAATAAGTTGTGTACTTGTATACACAGACGGTTTATATGCCGTATTATTAGGTTAGAAAACTTTAACACATTAATATTTCACAATAATTGTTGTAAATGTTATTACTTGTGACATAGGTACTATCATTAATCCTGCTATTTGCTACCAATATTATTGTGCCTGATGTTATAACTTATATGTGTATCAATTATTAATTTAAAGGAACCGTCACTGAAAAATAATTGTATTTAGTCATTGCGATTGTCATTAGTTATTAAGTAATAGCCAAATAATGTTTACCCATATTGATATGTTTAAATTATACTTTTCAGATAGTCTTCCATAATGAGTGAGGAAAAGTAATTAATTAAAAAGAGAGGCAGTTTCAAAGACGATTTGACTGCATTTTCAAATTATTTACTTTTAGTAAAATAAATCATTAGCGCAGGAAAACTGAATATTATAACGGATGCTTTAAAACGGAAAGACGCATGTGGAACAGATTCGAATAAAGTTTTATGTGCGACAGAACAGGTAAAACCATTGTATACTAAAAAAAAAAAAATTATGGAAGCTCAGGACACGGATCAAATACGTGAATTAAAAGAAAAAAATCAAGGATATCAAGGAAATAACCATACAGATTATAAAATCATTAATGGCATATGACATACATAAAACATATGGAAATTTTGGCATAAGGAAAACTTGGATGACTTTTAGGGAAAATTTCTATACAAAAAGGGATTTAAATATTGCAAAAAGTTACATAAATAATTGTGAACTTTGTAGTTTGGTTAAGTACCGACCGGAGTATAGTAAAAAGTATTAAAGTAAGAGAACCATTAGAGATGATTGAAATAGATTACATTGGCACTTGGTATCTGGACTGAATGGAAATAAGAATATTCTAGTTACTGTAGATATTTTTTCGAAATTTGTAAAATTATACCCGAATAGAACATGCACTACGAATCAATCAATAATTTCTGTGGAAAAATTTATATCTGACGTAGGAAGTCCATGAGCAATCCTAGTAGATAATGCTACTTATTTTAGAAGTCAAAAATTTATTTAAAACTTTGAAGATAAAAACATTAAAGTATATTTTTGTTCGATTAGATATCCACAGGGGAATCCAGCAGAGCTCCATACTGCGCTGCTAAGCTTAAAAGTGGTATCACCATTTTTTGCGAAATGGAGTTACGATCATCTTTAATATATTTTCTATCGATTTTGTTAGCTTGAAAGTGGCAAATAAACACATTTACATGAGTTATGAATATTACAGAAAATCGTATATCCCATAATGCGTAGTAGCAGAAGTCTTAAATGTGGTATCTCCTTTCCTTATTAACAAAGTGGTAAATCCAAAGTATTGTGGAGATACGACTTTATAGCTATGGACTGTATAAACTTCAGATACGTGCTTGCAGGCTCTGTAGCAGATAATGTGTTGCAATCCCTTTATCAGTGTCTAGTTTCTTTTTGTTTTGGTGTTAAACAGTCGTGGTTTTTGCTCGTATTATTTCAAATGATACAGATTTGTGTCTAGTGGCCCGTAATATAAGCTTTGGTAAGTACCGAACTTAAATTAAAATACATGTACATATAGAATACTAACAGATTTATCGTTAAAACCTATTAAATTAATCAGCTTTAGTTGAATTCGAATTTGAGGTTAGACTTTTAATGCGGTAGTTTTTCGCAAGAAACGTTAGTGTATCTGTACATAATCGCTAATCGACTTGTTTGTTGTTCCAGTTTGAGCAAGGTATGACGAAAAGCCGTAAAAAAAAACACTTGCATTGGTTTTGTCTATGAATGAGGAAGTAACTACTGTGCAGGAACTTGAAGATTTGAAAAATGATGAAAACAGCTTTTATGAAGACTTGAAACCAGTGGCGCTACCGGAAACTTTACCTTCATCTTCTTCAGACTTCATAAATCATGAAAACGGTTCTTATGGAGAACTTCAACCAATGGCGGTACTTGAACACTTACCTTCAACTCCTCTGGACCAGGCTTTAAGCGATTTTGATTCAAGTGATTCCGTTCAAGATCCTGATTTTGAATATGAAGATCGAGAAGATGATAAAGGTTCAGAGAACGAAGATATTCCGCCAGAAACAGCACAAGAAACTAACGTTGATGTGAATGCAGATGGAGTTGTAGTTGAATACACAAAGAAAGGTACTGTTCGGAAACGTAAGAGGTTTATGGACTCGTTAAGTGCAAGAAAAGCAAAAAAATTGAAAACATAAAACTAAAGTATTCAGTGAAACCATCCTGTAATAACCAGTGTAAAAAAATGCAACTATAAATTTAATGAAAATTGTAGAATAAATATAAATCTAGAATATTGGAACATGGTGTTCTCCGAAAAGCGTTGCAAGCTAAATATCTGCAACAGATGTAAAACGTCATAGAGGCCTTGCTAACTCCCGACGTCAAAAAACGTTTGCCTATTATTTTAAGGGTTCTTCAGGCGAAAGGATTTAGGTTTGCAAGCACTTCTCCCTAACTACCCTAGGTTATAAAAAGGTAATGACTGAATAGTTCAAGATTGCTTTACAAGTAAAAACAACAGAGATAAAAACAAGATTTATTTTGCTGGTAGCCGTTAGGGTAAACATGGAAAAACACTAAAAATTGGCAGAGAAATTATAAAAGCGCATGTTGAATCATTTCATCTAGAAAAATATAAAATGAATTGCTCTTATGAAGTTTATCGCAATATTGTGACTAAGGAAATGAACATACCGTTTACACGACTTGGAAACGAGGAATGCGAAAGTTGCGAGATGTTTTTGCTATATAATCCCCACATGGAAAAACAGTCTACGTGAATCCTGTGAAACTTGTTCTATGTGGCAGATACATATAGACAAGGCAAATCAAAGTAGACATGCTCACAAAAAAGACAGAATTATCATTATCACAAACCAATAGTGAAAATAATAATGCTGCATATTTTTCGGCAGATTTAGAGAAGATAATAATGATTCAACGAATGGAAACGTTTAAACAAGTCGTATTTTGTCCAAGAGCCATTGTGTTTAATCAAAGTTATGTAAAATAAAACATCACAGCCAATTGCTATTTTATGGCACGAGGCGATATTGGGTAGAAAGAAGGATGACATAATAAGTATTTACTACAAGTTTGTTTGGAAATGCATGATTGTGAAACAATTGTCTTGTGGGTAGATAATTGCTCTGTGCAAAATAGAAATTGGACCCTTTTTTCATTCTTAGTTTATATCATTAACTCAGACGAAATCTCGACAGATAAAATAATTTTAAAGCATTTTGAGCCCGGACATACTTACATGTCTGCTGACAGTTTCCACCACCAAGCTATCAATGAAAAGACAACCAAAGATTTATGACGATTTTGTTGAGGTGGTGAGCATAGCTAATTCTAAAAATGTAAAGGTAATAACTTTGAATGACTTTTATGATTTTGAAGACTGTTCCTCGATCTACAAAATAAATCCGCGTCCATATTTAAAAGACATGGTGCAGGTCGTGGCAACAAGAGGGGAAAACATTTTGAAGTACAAAACCAGTTTCACTTCAGCAGAACACTTGGAATTTTTTAAGAGCGAACAATTTAAAAAATGGAGTTCCATACAGTAAGGGGAAAAAGCCAGAAGAGGAATCTCTGAAGCAAGAAAAAAAGAAATTTTGACAAAATTGGGACCTATCATGCCTAAAAATTGAACCCCATCTTGGGAAAATTTAACTGTAAATGATGAAGCAGTGGATTTGATTACAAACATTGAGGACTAATAATTTAGTTTCTGTTTATGTTTTACTTAGACATAGTAGGTAATATATTATTGTATTTCTTGATTCTTGGTTTATTTCTCATAAAAATACATATTTACAAAATGAAATTAATTTGATTCATTAATTTTTCATGGTGTAGTGGATATACCACAAATTATCATGTGATTCTTCACTTTTTGGGCCAAAAAAGTAGACCTATAGAAAAATATATGAATGAAGTACCAATTTAATAACAGAAGTTCCACCAATAACCCTGATGAAGAAAATTAGGCCATCATGACCATGGGGTCAAGTACAGGAAGAATTGGAGATAGCACAGCTAATACAGAAAGTTAGGAAGAGGTTATTAAGAATTTTAAACAGGTATGAGAAAAGACAAAATGCGAAGATGAAAAACATAAATTAAAATTTAATGTGGGAGACCAAGTGATTATTCGTTCGAATAAGGTTCGTGTGAAGTTATTACTTGCATATGAAGGGCCATATAAGGTAATCAGAACTTTTAATGATACAACATATGAATTGGTGGACATACAGAATGGCAACACAAGGGGCAGACTTCACACATCTATGATTTATCCCTATAATATAAAAAAATAAATTGAGGCAAGTAGAAAAATAAATGAAGGCTGTGTAAGAGAATTTTCACATTTCATGTTTTCGATATTCTTCGGAAGGCATAATTTCTGTACTTCAGTTGACTATATTCATATATTTCGTTTATGAATATAAAATCTTGGCTTAGAAGTATGTTCTGCTTCAATCCTAAAACGGAGAAATTATTTGTATTAGATAAAATGTGTGTTAGATAGTTTTTTATAAAGAAAACAGTGACAACGATAACATTACAAAATATGTATTGGAATTACAAAAACAGAAGTTTGTGTGGTGAACAATTATTGTGAGAAACCCTTACCTTGGGTAGTCTACTTGAAGTTGTACAAGCTCGATTTCAAACTATACGTGAAATAAACGGATGTGAGTACAAAACAGTTCAGAACTCTTCGGAGAGCATACGTTTGGAAAGTGTGGCATATGTTGAGTGCAGCCAGACTGGAATTTAGGGTGAACTTATGTTTTCGTGGCCACAGAATTCGAATATGAACTTATTTTGCCCCTAAAAAGTAGAATTAGTAAATTATAAGGAAAATTTAATATTTGACATTTATATACAAAATGGGTTATTGTATGTGTAAAGTATGGATTGTGTTTCAAAATATGGGAAGTGGGGTATCATTATGAAGAGAATTGCAAATAGAATTTATTGGTAATTTTAATTTTAAGGTATTTGTTCATATAAGTAAGATATTTGTTAATTTAAAAATTAATAACGTTTAGGAAATGTGTTATTCAATCAGAGCAGTTGTTTGTATCGTAAATTGCTAAGTAGAAAGCTAAAATTTAGAAAAAAATAGTAAAGATTTGTAATATTTCTAATCAGTCCATTATAGAATTTCAAAGGAAGAACATGTACAACTCAGAGAAGGCAGAAACAGATGATTTTATAAAAGTAATCTAAATTTGATCTGCGGTTGATACATGTTTGGTTGAAATTTTATAATCTAAAAACGATCTCTATGTAAAACTCAGAAATTGTGCATTTTGTGTTAACGATAAATGTTAAATATGAATATTAATTGATATAAAATAAAATTAACTAAAAATAAAGTGATTTATTTAAATTTTAATAAAAATAAATAAATAATTAAATCAGTTACCATTATTGATGAAAAATAGAAATATTATTATCAGTTATTAAGTTTATGCTTACCTACTTAAATGGAGAATATTTTCTTGTGCAAATTGTCATTTCTCACCAATACTAAATGTATTGGTGAGAAATGACAATATTTAAAGAGAAGGCTGAGTACGTTGAAAATAAAGCATGACTACATGTACAGGGTGTTTAATAAAAATCATATTCTTAAATTTCAACATCTTTTAAAATTATTGAATTCATCATAAATAAAATTCATGTATTCATACGTGTTTGATGTTTAAAGCAAATGGTCATTATTTATATTGCAAAAATTAATTCAGTTGAACCCTATCCCTTAAATGAAGCTATCCCAGGTAGAAAGTTAAAGAAGCGTATAAATATAAAGTTACTTTTAAACCGTATCCACTATAGCATTGCATCACTATTAAATTATGATTGTATACAAATTAATAATTTTTACCTTCAACCTACATATGTAGGTATAGAAGGTTATGCCATCGACATTTTTTTCACTATCGCTAAATCGACTTATTATCTCATTTTACAACATTTGACCAAGCTTCGTCAAGATCGGCCACGATGTCAGGATGTGTGTGTGTGTGTGTGTGTGTGTGTGTGTGTGTGTGTGTGTGTGTCGTGCGTGCGTGCGTGCGTGCGTGCGTGCGTGCGTGCGTGCGTGCGTGCGTGCGTGCGTGCGTGCGTGGCGTGCGTGCGTGCGTGCGTGCGTGCGTGCGTGCGTGCGTGCGTGGTGGTGTGTGTGTGTTTGTGTTTGTGTTTGTGTGCGTGCGTGCGTGCGCGCGCGCGTACGTGCGTACGTGCGTAGGTGCGTGCGTGTGCGTGCGTGTTGCGTGTTGCGTGTTGCGTGTGTTGCGTGTGGCGTGTGGCGTGTAGCGTGTTGCGTGTTGCGTGTCACCAATACATTTATGAACTCAATATTTAAAGAGAAGGCTGAGTACGTTGAAAATAAAGCATGACTACATGTACAGGGTGTTTAATAAAAATAATATTCTTAAATTTCAACATCTTTTAAAATTATTGAATTCATCATAAATAAAATTCATGTATTCATACGTGTTTGATGTTTAAAGCAAATGGTCATTATTTATATTGCAAAAATTAATTCAGTTGAACCCTATCCCTTAAATGAAGCTATCCCAGGTAGAAAGTTAAAGAAGCGTATAAATATAAAGTTACTTTTAAACCGTATCCACTATAGCATTGCATCACTATTAAATTATGATTGTATACAAATTAATAATTTTATCTTCAACCTACATATACATATGTAGGTATAGAAGGTTATGCCATCGACATTTTTTTCACTATCGCTAAATCGACTTATTATCTCATTTTACAACATTTGACCAAGCTTCGTCAAGATCGGCCACGATGTCAGGATGTGTGTGTGAGTGTGTGTGTGTGTGTGTGTGTGTGTGTGTGTGTGTGTGTGTGTGTGTGTGTGTGTGTGTTGTGTGTCGTGCGTCGTGCGTGCGTGCGTGCGTGCGTGCGTGCGTGAGTGCGTGCGTGCGTGCGTGCGTGCGTGTACGTGCGTGTGCCCGTCGCGCGCGGTGCGTGCGTGCTTGCTTGCGTGCGTGCGTGCGTGCGTGCGTAGCGTGCGTACGTGCGTGCGTGCGTGCGTGCGTGGTGCGTATGCGTGCGTGCGTGCGTGCGTGCGTGCGTGCGTGCGTGCGCGCGTGCGTGCGTGCGTGCGTGCGTGCGTGCGTGCGTGCGTGTGTGTGTGTTCGTGTGGTTGCGTGTTGCGTGTTGCGTGTTGCGTGTTGTGTGTTGCGTGTTGCGTGTTCCGTGTTGCGTGTAGCGTGTAGCGTGTTGCGTGTTGCGTGTTGCGTGTTGCGTGTTGCGTGTTGCGTGTTGCGTGTTGCGTGTTGCGTGTTGCGTGTTGCCTGTTGCGTGTTGCGTGTTGCGTGTTGTGTGTTGCGTGTTGCGTGTTGTGTGTTGTGTGTTGTGTGTGCGTACGTGCGTGCTTGCGTACGTGTGCGTGTGTGTTATTATTATTATTAATATTATTAGTATTATTATTATTATTATTACTATTATTTATTTTAAATCAAATGTTTGTACATTTATACTTAACATGTCATTTTTTTGAAATAAGTACTATTTACAAGAATTGTTTTCTCTTCTTAGAAATTAAAATGGAAGAGTTTTTCATCTGTGTTACACAATACGTTATTTATACAGCACTTGTTTTGAAATAATGTGGCACAATGTTTGCCTAAGCTCCACCCATATTCATTGATTATTCTAGTTTTCAATCTTCTTACTAATACCACCTTGTAACTTTCGAATGTGTTGTTTCGAAAAAAGTTTGTGATTACCTTATATAATGTACTTTTGTTAGAGTGATTATGTAGTTTGCAAGTTCATGGTTTTCAAGGTTTCCAAGTATACCGCAGTATATACCTATTTTCCTTTGTGTAATTTTGTCCACTTGAGTTTTTCAGCCAATTCAACACTAGGTACCATACCTCTTCTGTTGTTTGACAAGTCAAAACTATGTACCATAATGTTCCTATTACTGATGGACAGAATGGGCAATGGTTTGAATCTCTTAATCTCGCTTTGTCTAAGAATATTAGGTCAGCTAGTCTATCTTTTGCTAGGCGCCATGCTATTTCTCCGTCGGTACTGAACGTTAATTTGTTATAAAAAGTGTTCTAAAGAATTTCTCTGTCAGTCCATTTTCCTTTTTGTTTTGATGTAATACCACATATAGTTGCGGTTGCTTTTTTTAATATTGTTTTTAATTCTTTTCTTTTGACTGCAGTTTTGTTACCATCTAAATTTATAAGTTTAATCGTAATTGCTCTGATATCTTTTTTTGTTAATTTGATTCAAAAAAAGTTTTTATTATTACATAATGGTTTACTAGGTCTGTGTGAATGCTTTTATATTGTTGTTTTAATTTTTCCAATAGTTCTGCATTAGTTATCAATTTATTATCGTTCATAAAATCTGCGATATTATAGAAATTTAACTTTACTCAGATGCTTGCGAATAAAAGAGGTTTATGTTGTTTAATTAGCGTAGATTTCGTAGTAGGAATGTTTTTTATATCTTGTAAACCTCTTGGAAAGTTGTCAATTCTGTTGTTTAACAATGTTAGTGCTTGTTTTAGGGATTGTAGAAAACCCGATGTTGTATCAATTTCTTGCGTTATGTACCAGTAAATAGCCATTCCCAAGACATATTGTAGGGGTTTAGTTTTTGCAATGCATTTTTTGGTAATATTTTTCATTTTTGTCGTTATGTTTCAAGTAATAACCTTTTTACCATCATTACTCGAAACGTTGTAAGTTTTGCTCTTAGATTTACCAGCCCAACCCTCCGCATTTTATAGGTAAGCACAAGTCCTCCTCTTTGCAGCAATGTTTTGACGACCACATAAAATTTGTCAGCATACTTTGTAACTCTTTGACTTGCTTGCCGTTTAATGGAATCACATGGAAACTATCCCACAGCTTTAGAGCAATAGATTGGTTGACTATTACCTTTTTCGCCATTATAGAAAATGCAGGTGTCTGGCGCCTCCATTTTGCAATTGAATTTCTAATTATTTCCTTAAGTTTTAAAAACGTAAACTCTGTATCGTCCCCTTGATTTGCTGAAAAACTGATTCCTAGAACTTTGATAGCCGTGTTGGTCCATTTAAACCCCTGAGGTTTGTCTTTTCTGTTTTTCCAGCTTCCGGTCCAAAGGCTCACCGTTTTCTCTACGTTAAGTTCTGAACCTGATTGTTTTGAAAAACTTTGGTGAAACTTATCAAAATTGCTATCTTCTGAAATGAAAACTGATATGTCGTCTGCGTGCGCACTAACCACGAGTTTAGTATTTTTGATTTTAAGCGTTGCACATTTCAGTGATTTTCTACACATAGACAGGAAAGGTTCTATGGCTAAAGAATACAGAAAACCGGATAGAGGGTACCACTAACGTATGCCTTTTTCAACGGCAATTTCACTTCTGAGCAGGTTATTAAATCTAACTTGACATATGGCTCCTACGTTTGAATGGCACTGATAAAAAAATTGCCAAAATTAAAGTGTTTTAATACGTAGAATAGAAAATCGTGGTTGATGCTATCAAACGCTGCCTTTTGATCCAGATTTAAAATAGGGGAGATTATCTTTATTTGCCTTGAATATGGTATCTCTGTAAAGATGAAGAGTGTCATAGATTGTTCTACCAGAAATACTGTAGATTTGATCAAAGTCGATGATAGTACTGATTACTGCAGAAAATCTAATTGACAAGTATGTTGCTAGAATCTTATAATCAGTTGTGGAAATTGAAACGGGCGTCCAACTATCTAGTGCTGTCAAATCTCGTTTTTTGGAAGAAGATTAATCACTACCTTTGCCATTGATCTCAAAATTTTTCCATCTTTTAGACATTTAGTTGCCAACTCATGATAAAAGGGGCCAAGTTTATTCCAGAATGTGATATAAAACTTTACTGTTAAGCCGTCTAGACCCGGTCCACTTCTTTTGTTTAGTGACAATAAGGCCATTTAAAAGTCGTTTAAGCTTAGCGAATTTTCAAGTAATATCTTGCATGTGTTTGACAATTGTTTTGGTTTGCTAAATAGTGCAGATGCTGTATCTATCTTGTTGTGGGTTATTGCATATCTATTTTTGTAGTGATTCCTTATTATAGAACATAATTTTATAGGGTTATATACAATTTCGCCTTTATTTTTTAGTTTTGTTATAGATTTGTAACTTGAAAATTGGTTTCTCGAGAGAGAGAGAGGAGGTCTACCTGTATGAATGGTTTTGTCTAATTTGTGTTGTAGCAAGATGTTTTCAGATTTTCTTTTATACCAATCTTGCGCATCGTTCATTATTTTCACTGTATTTGATGCCAAACTACGTTGCACGCTTTGATTACTATTAATTGATTGAATTTGGCTTTGTAAATGCTTCAGATTTATTTTTAGTTTTTCCCATCAAAGTAGAATACCACTTTCTGTTGTTCTTTTTAAAATTTCTGCATCTAGTTTATTACATCGATAAAGTTTTGATCATCTAGTAAAAAGTCATTAAATTTCCAGTAAGTCGTATTATTTGAGATATTTTCTTTAATTTTAAAAGAACTTGCAACTGTCAAATGATCAGAAAAGGACAACTTTAAAGACATGTTTGACACGTGATCAATCAGGTTGCTAGAAATGTATATTCGGTCTAACCTGGAAGCTGATCGCGCTGTATAATACGTGAAACCCCCTTTCTTGTTAAACATTTCCCAAAGATCCTTTAATAAAAAAGTCTGCCACTTATGGCAGACTTGGTGAAATGCTTTTGAGATATTTAAAGCAATTACAACTGTTTCGCCGGATTGTTCTGATATACTATTCCAAACATGGGTTACATATAAAAAAAGATCACATGTTGAACGACTCTACCTAAAACCATATCGGTGGTCACTAAATGGAAATGATGGCAGATGGTCGGTAGTTAGAGGATCGGTCTTGTCGGCTATTTTGGGAATAGGTTGAACATTTGCTAACTTCCATGATGAGGGAAATTCCTCAGAGTATATACAGGTCGAATAGAACTTAGATATGATTGGTATTGTTACGGAGGGGAATATTTCTTTAAGATAATGGATACAATACCGTCTGTGTACATCGCCTTATTGGGATGAAGCCTACTTATGATGGAGCTTGTATCGATAGTTGGTTACATAACGCATGAAGGAGAGTTGGTTAGTGGCACATATTTTCCAGAATCATTAGGACACGAGTTTCATACAAATAAATGCTCAAAAAGATTAGCTTTGTCTACAGAATCAGCAACTACAGATCCGTTAAAAGATGTCATGGGTAGAAATGAAGATGTACCGACGTTTTTGCAACTTTACCTTAGTTAAAGCTAAGATTTACCACTGCTCATAGAAGATATCGCTAGTTCATTGCATTCTCTTTGCCCAACAAACGTTTTAGATTTAGTGGCAACACTTTGCAGATATTCCTTGCATCGGCATAATTAGGTATAAGATTTATTGTTCAAAGATATTGAAGAAGGGTTGGGAATCACGGCATGGAAAAGTTGCAAGGAAATCTATTAATTATTCCATTTAGTTGACTTAAAACACCACAAGTTTCAATAAACAGAGAAATTAGACACAGTGTAAGTTATTTCTGTTAAAGAACGGTTAGATAGGCCTAGTGGGAAGAAACTGACGTTTTATAAACAAGTATGTTTGACATAAAACAGTGGCCTAGAAACCGAGAGGAGGGATAGGATAAGAATTGATTAAGGATATAGAGAGGGTGACCAGCAGCCCTTACTGAGCTCAGAAAATCGGAAAACCAATATTAAGGAGCCTTTGGTAAGGGCCGTAGTGTCTAGTCAACTGGCATGGAGTACACATGCCTCCCTTTATACTCCACATAGTAATTTATATCGTTGCAGATAGAATCAGCGAACAAATAAACAACTAAACGCGTAAACTTCAAACACACCCTCAAAAAAAGAAGAACAGACAAGTTACTCAACAAATACGCATAAATGCACCCACACACCTAAACTCTATAAACATGCACGAAATACATAAGAATAAATAAAAAAATACTTGCATGGAAGTGTTTGGGAGTTTTCAGGATTTTGTTGGCTAGTTTATTAGTTTTGTGGTTTGCGTGTTTGTATGTATAAACGTCGAATAATTTGTTTCTTTGTTCGTATGTTTATGGGCTGAGATGTTTTGTGTTTCTGAACTTTACCTTATTGCTAGTTTCTTAGTCTGACCGCTATGTTTCGAAGTTTACGTGATGAGGTAATTTTTGTTTTAGCTGTTTAGTTCTTCAGCATCTTTTAAGTTTTTAGCTTTGGTTGCTTGCGTATTTAATGCATGTTGAATGTTTATTTCCAAGATTCTTTGTTCTGAATATTACGTGTTTGCATGTTTGGATTTTGAATAATTTGCTCCTTTGTTTGTGTTGGTATGTTTGGTAGTTGACGTGTTTCGGTGCTTATCTGTTTGATAGATTTTTGCTTGTTTTAGTTACTACGGTATGCTTTGTTCCTTTTTTTTTGGTGCACCATTGGGTGTTTCAGGGTTTATTGCTGTATGTAACTTATTTCCTAGTTTCTTGTTTACGTCTTTGGGTGTTTACTTGTTACAAGTTTCTTTACTTCGAATGTCAACCCGTTTATGTGTGAGTGTCTCTTGGATGCTGGTTTTTCTGCATGTGTTAGTTTCTTTAGTATACTTTCTTGCTTGTTGGGTGTTACCAGGGGCTTATTGGCTAATTTCTTTGTTTGGAGGATCGCACGTTTGCATATTTGTGTGTTTGGAAGTTTAGTAACTTGTATGTTTGTGAACTTACATGCTTTATCTTGAAGTATTTAATTGATTGCTAGTGTTTTTGTCTTTGTATTTGAAGGTTTACGCGTTCGGGTTTATTCGATTGTTAATTTCTTTACTTGATCGGGTTTGTTTGCTGTTAGATCTTTGCATGTTTTATTTACGTTGGTACGTTTTCTTGCTTGCTTTGTGCATGTTTCGGGTGGTTGGGATGTTGGTAATGTATGTTTATGTATTTGTTAAGTAACCTGTTTCCCAATTTTTTTATTTGGTGTATGTTTGGGATTTACGTGTTTGGGTGTTTACTTGGTTGCTAATTCCACCTATATCAATAAAAAATGGCATGGAAAGGATTTTGACCGATTTGGAGAATAATAAATAAAAATACTCGTGCCATCCGGGTTATCCATTTTTAAAAGATGAATAATAAATATATAAGAAAATCCTTACAAGGTAATGGATATTCACTTACTGATGATAATAATAATAATAATAATAATAATAATAATAATAATAATAATAATAATTATTATTATTATTATTATTATTATTATTATTATTATCATAATAAAGAATTTAATGTCCAACAGATCGATTGACCCAATTACAGGACAATACTTTACAGCAGTAGCGAGAAAAAGAAAAAATACAATAGAGATGACGCTATTAAAATAAAATAAAGTAAAGTACCTTACCTATTATGTGTTTCTAAATGTTTAAATCTAAAACTAAATTAAATTACCATTGGAATGCGCAATTTGGCTACTATGTTAACTAATAAGAATTCTATCACTGATCTTAATCTTATAATTAGCGAGAGACGTTTTTGATTTCGGTAATAGTGCATTTATTAATATCACAAACATCTGAAATATTGTTGAAGTTTTTACACATAACAAATACAGGCTACTTAAGTAGAAGATTAGTATTTTCCGTAGGACAGTTAAAGGTAACTAAAGATCGAGACGAGAAACATGGAACATTAAAGTGAAGAGAAGATAGTAGATACGGGCAATCAATTACTGATACTGATATTACTAATGCTATTAAACCTGCCAGATATAACCTTTAAAGAAAAACCAGTTCTGAAGGTGGGTACTGAATTTCTTCTTTTTATAACTAATGTTACAGATAGAATTGGAAAAATCCTAATTAATTACGGCATTAGGACTGTTTTTAAACCTACAAGAAAAATTAAAGAACATTTAAGGTCACTAAAAGATGTTTCAAATCCATTGACATCTTTTGGAGTGTATAAGTTATCTTGTTTCTGTGGAAAAGTATACATTGGAACTACAAAAGTTAGCTTTAATACAAGACAAAAAAACATATGAGATTTTGAAAATTAAGTCGACCAGAAAAGTCTGGAGGAGCTGAGCATGCGTTAACTAATTTAAATCATGACATTCAAATTGATAATATGGAAACATAGTAAAGATAAAATCATTATACGTTGATCAAGCTGTTATATTAAGAGAAGGCTTATGTTTCTGTTCCCAATTTTTTAAATTTTACAAAATTGTTCCAACATCTTTAACAATTTTAAAAGATAGTGTTACTATTGGCGAAGATAACTGTAAGTGTTATCGAAACGTTTAGATTGTATAACTTAAATGTAAAAATCCACCATATATTAATCCTTGAGAATTCCATTTGCATGACAAAGTCTAAGAACTGAGCCAGCAAATAGACTGCAAAGTTGCTATATTTCGGACGAATAACATGCCAACTTTGTATAAAGTATACTTGAATTTGTATATTAATGTAGCGCCACTATAGTAAAAGTGATGAACTAAAGATATACATTTTCACATAAATTTGTAATATTGTTGCTTCTATAAAAATTTACTTATCTTGAAATTACTTATAAATCAGACTAGATCATCTATAAAAATCTGGGATATTTAACCAGTTGTTACTAAAAAAGTTTTAACTATAAAGTGGGGGGAAACTTGAAAACGGGATTACAGCACTGCGTCCGATATTCGAACTTTCAATACAATGATAATGCTTTTAACAGTCAAACATTTAAGGTATCTAATTATAGTTCTTGTAATTAGGAACTCGATTACAAAACAAGAAGGACCATTTCAAATATTAACTAAAGTGAAGACGAGAATTAAACATTAAATGTTATAATTAGAAATTGACAAGTTCACTGTGATGTTCCGTTCTGTTAAAGCATTAAAAGTAAAAAATATTATTTTTGCGGAAAAAATATAAGGCGAAGCTGAAGGTAAAGAGTTAGTTTAAGATTATATAAAATAAGTGTCTATAATGTCTAATAATTTTTTCATAACTAGATTTCTTCTCTAGGTTCAGATTACTGGTTGAAATATCTAAAAGTGGACTAATTTTGTTGTATATGTTTACAGATTGTTAACACTACATATTCTTTTTTTATGTTTCTATATAATACTTTAAAATCAAGAAATACAATCTAAGGATATTTTCAATTTGGAAACAACGCTGATGAAAATTGCAAGTAAGGTTTATAGGATATTTTGATATTTAAAATCTGGCATATATTTAATGAGTTGTTAACAATGTTATTTATTATTTTTCACAAAATTTGTAAAGGATGAATAGCAGTGTTATAACAATATCCTGCAACAATATATTAAATTTATGTAGACAAATGTGTTGATTTTTTTTGTAATTTTTTCCATTAAACTGTGCCCTTTGCTTTAGTGAAAATTTATTAGTACCAGGGTTTGCTTTAAAAACCAGAGTAGTAGAATGAGGCCAGCATGGGACAAAATGGAGTGGGCGTAAGCCACGACCCTGGTCCGCACAGGACAAAATGGAGTGGAGGTATGGGTGGGGCTAGTAGTGAGATCGGCTACTGTTCGGGGGCGATTTTCAACCCCTTGATGGAATTAACAGCCCCTTGACGGTATTTTTACCCCTAATTAGGGTCCTTTTGGCTGTATTACGTGCCTTTTTTGTCAGTTAAGCCTCTGGAGGGTAGACAAATAGGCGCGCATGGGGCCGGTTGAGGGTTGGCGCTGAGACTAGATGAGGCCCTTATAGCTACGGAACTAAGATAAGGCTACGCCCATTCCTTTTACCTAATTATATGTACGCGTTTTAAGGCGGGGCTAAGACTAGGCCACACTTATCCTTTCACCTGATTGGTTGTGCTAGTGCCCGCCCCCTCTGGATTCTGATTGGTGGTTAACTCCACTATTAAGCAGCTGTGCTCTGATTGGAGGATTAATTCTCTGCATTCTGATTGGTTGTGGCGGGAAATTTGAATTTGTATTCTACAGCTAATTTGCAAGACAGGTGTAGGGCTTCGCAACTTGCTCTCAGGGCTTCGCCCCTTGCCGTGGCTCTTGGCTGAACATTTTAATTTGTATTCTAATAAGGGTGTCCTAATGCTAACTTGTAAGACAGGGTTTTGCAACCTGCTCTCGGGGCTTCACCCTCTGGCTCCTTTGGCGGAAAATTTGAATTTGTATTTAAGTCTCTGCACTCTGTTTAGTTATGACTGGGGAATCCAAAATTCAAAAATTTGAATTTGTGGCGCTAAATTTTCACTTATTCTAATAAGGAGCCCAATGCTAATTTATAAGACAGGTATAAGGCTTCGTAACTTGCTCTCGGGTTTTGCAACTTGTTTTCGGGGCTTCGCCCCCTGCACCTTTGCGTTTGTAGTCTAATAAGGGGGCCTAATTCTAACTTGTAATACAGGTATAGGTCATCGAACTTGCTCTCGGGTCTTACCCCCTTATCACGGCCCCCTTGCCCCAAAATTTGAATTGGCATCTACTTGTATGTAGACTAGTGAATGTTTTCTGTAATCGACGTGGCTTCACCTAGCGATATATTTTAAAACTACATACGGACCGCTGTAATCGTTATGGAGGGAAATTTGAAATAAGAGGCCCTAGCTCTAACTTAGGAGATACGTATAAGACGTCTACACCCGTTTTCAGGGCTTAGTCCACTGTTGCGCACAGATTATCATGGCTTTAATTATGAGTCATAATTAAATTTATAAAAAAAAGATAAAGGGTTTTAATCACTTATTATAAGTAATACTATTTTTTTATTCTATTTTTCTTAATTAAAATTTGACAGCCATTTTGTTGTGGTGGGAAATTTGAAATCGCCCCTTGTTAAAAGGCTATTATCATTTCTCAATTTATATTTATAGTTACAAATAAAAAAGGAAAATAAAATGGAACAAAAGAAAGAGAAAAGGAAAGTAACGGGGACTTACCTTTTCTGCTTAAACGGGAGCTACGCATAACGACGGTACTCATGAAGGGCGGCTATCTTCTGCGGATAGGGCGGTAGGTCCACTTGGCTGATGATCTTACGTTAATAAAGAAGAAAGTAAGGGGACTATACGGTAGGGCGCCACCGTAAATTTATCTCTTTGTTGAGTAAAAAGAGGTAATATCGGATTATACTTCCGCGATGTCTCCACTACGGTAGCTTCGGAAGATGTTAAAATAATTTCTCTCGAATTCCCAGTATACAAAACAAATTTTATTTAAAGAGATAGAGGTCAAAGAAACAAAACAAAACAGATAACAATATACTCACAGCCTTAATCCTAATTTCTGTACAATATTGTCGTTAATAACAATTTTGGCTAAAGTGCAAATTAAAATGACAAAGCTGCGATGATATCGTATCCAAGGGTAATGTAGTATTAAAATAAATTCAACTATCTACTTAACAATCAAATGTTATAGTTTGTGAAATGGTAACAATTCCAAAGGCAGATAATTACTAATTTCCTACAATAATCTACTTTACACAAAGCCAAAATCTTAATTAGTATTGAGAGCTTAAACTTTCTATAAAGTGAAATTTAAGTCTTAAATTACAATAAAAGAAAGTCATTAATGAAATAATTTTGTCGACGAGCTAAACACATAAACAAAGTTACAATAATTGAACGATAAGTACCCCTGCCTTTTCTTTCTTCTGTTTGGATAATTAAATGGCATATCGGTGTAATTACAATAAATTATTACACGGTTAAATAAATCTCTGTAAAGCCCTTCAAAGATATCGTTAAAGTATAAATCAACCAGAACCACACACAGAAATACTACATGGCGAAACTTTTTTTTTTATATATTATTAAGAAAAAGAGATTCAACTAGCCGCGTGATGACTTAATTAATTCTTTTTTTAAATTACGTAAATAATTATTTTTTGTTTATCCATTAACATTCACAAAATACAAAGAAAATGATAGTTGTTATTTCAGCACAATAACACATGTAAACACTTACGTAAATCCGATGAAAAAAGATGGTTATACGACCTGTATTATTGGAACTTTTGATTAATTATTAAAAAGCTTCTTGTAAATCAACCACAAGGTGGTAAATACGGTAGGCACTCAATGAAAATTTGCCGGTAGCGGTAAGTTACAATCAGTAGCCCATGAATAGGTGTTTACGATAACAAACACGGAGCTATTAAGTCTTAAGTTTCATTAGGTAATTTAAATTTTCTTACCAAATATGGCAGATGGCAGGTAGTCAAGAACAGAAATCAATCATTCAACAGCTACTCTCACTTTCATTATCCATAGCGCTGTATCTTAATCCCCAAACTAAAGAGATATTTAACAATCTACCAAAATTCGGTGTTGGCAGAATGAATGAACGTCTGTTTAAACGTACGTTATACAAGCGACCAAATAGCAATATTAATTATTATAAATTTCCAGTACGAAGAAAAATGTGTGTTACAGATAAAATTTCTATTGTCAAACGAAAACCGATACATAAATACAAACTTCCCATTAAATTTTGAATTTAGATGCAACTTTATTATACAGGAGGATATCTTTTTCTTTTAATTAACTTAAATTAATGTTACAGTGCGACATTAGAACTTAACAAGGCAGAAACCAATCAAATCAATCGATAGACCAATACAATCAGCCGAGGCATATCAAACTCGATCAAATCAAACAAATTAATTAAACAAATCAAATCAGATCATCAATCAAAGCAAGTAACCAAATCAGTCAAATCAATTAACCTCAATCAAATCAAACCAGAAGCTGCGCTAACAATTCTTCATAACCTTCAGGTAACGATTCTCCCACTCTATACATCTAGCTCCTACGAGCTACCGCTTACTTTGTAGATAAGGCTGGTACTCTCCCTAACCGTGAGGGTACCGGCGTGGGAAAACAGTCGATCATCAGCAAATCAATCTCAAACAATTAATTCTCAATCAAACGAATCACAACTTGCAGCTTAGAATTCAAAAATACTGGTTTGGATTAACTTACAGCTTGCTAAGACCAATCACATTTCAAAAATACATGAGATATCCTTCGGCATGATTGTCAATATACAAGCATCAAATTAGTTTTTAACACTATTACAGGGTTTTGCGTACAGCGCTAAATATACGTTTACCATTTAAATTACTTAAAAATGTCTATACAGCAACAAATATATAACCAAACGCGAAATTAGGCCCACTTCATTGAAAATTTGATAAGGTGCCATCGATGCCCAAAACGGTTCCAAAAGGCAGAGATCTGTATCTCTACTTTCAGTGTTACTGCAACGAAGTAGTGTATTAACTCTTACTTCAAGAAATACTTCGAGAATAACTAGATATTGAATAGCTGGAACTATGGGTTTCGATAAGGTAGATCAACAGATTCTTAGCTATGTCGCTCATATCTGGAACAGTTCTATCGAGTTTGCTGGGGTATTATGCGTTGCAACCCTGAACTTACATTTGGATAAGGTCTTGTATACTACACTTCTTAACGAGCATTTAGACTATTGTTGTGCAACCTTGGTCATGTAGGTTGCACTTGGAAGTTGGTGTATACTGAATTAAATAATTCATAAAGAACTAACTTTTACTAGTTAACAGTTATATTATATTTAGCTTGATGTACTGACTGATGTAATGACTAACTTACTTACTTAAGTAGCTAACACTCCTTTATGTCTTTTAAATGTATGTTACCTACTTATTTCGTTACTAAGGTTGCTTGCTTGCATTTACCTTTATTCATAACGTTACTAGGTAACACCATTTAATTTAGACCACATACTGCTTAATAATTGAGTTACATCATCTCCCTTCCTCGTGGAAAACATTTTTTTGTTTACAAAATATTATTCTTTTAAATAAAAATCCAAAAGGAACTAACTGTGTGTATATATAAAGATTAGTACATAATAAACATAAACGTAAAGAATAAATAATAGGATGTAAAATATTGAAAAAAAAATAAATACATAGCAAAAAAAAAAAAAAAAAAAAATTCAAGTGTTTTATATAAATACATTCTTAAAGTCATTTTCACTGTTGAAATATTAAATTCATTACACAATTACACTAACCTAATTGACACTTTATTCATAAAAATTATATAGTCTTTCATTATGAACTACCATTGACTTTTCCATTCTGTCAACGATTCTACAATTTAGGCAACTTATTTCATCAACTTCAAACGGACCAATATAAAGTGTGTCTAATTTATTTTTTCTATTCTCCTTATTTAGTATAGCCTTTTCTCCTACTTGTGTGTCTAAAGGTTTTACATCTTTATCAAACTTTATTTTCCGTTTTTGTTTTTCGTCTTCTAATAGTTCGGACGCCTTTTCACGACAATACCTAATCCTACGTTTCATTTCTATAATATAGTCATCAAAAGTATAAATTGGTTCATATACTACAGACGCTAATTCTATTGACTGGCGCGGACTTTTATTGAACAATAACGTATATGGAGCAATATTTGTCACTGCATGAGGTAATGTGTTATAAACAAAACAAAAATACTTTACTAAATTGTCCCAATCACTATCTTTTAATAAATTCCTAAAAAATGTTACTAATGCTAAATGAGATTTTTCATTTGATCCTAACGTTTGATGATGGTATGGAGTGGCCTTCTCATGTGTAATATCCATTAATTTCATTACTTCACTAAAACGTTCAGACATAAATTCAGATCCCAAATCAGTAAGGCATGCACGAGGGTTACCATATACTAAAATAATGTTTTCGACAAAATCTTTCGCTACTGTAAGAGTTGTTTGGTCTTTAATCGCGACTGCAATTAAATACTTCGATAGTTCGCACTGAATCACTAACATATATTTAGAACCTTCTTCCGTGATTGGCAACGAACCAACCAAATTCAATGTTACTATATCCATTATTTTTGGAGGCGTTGGCGTGATCTCATAGGTTGTACTTTGCTTTTATTCATTTGGCATGTTTTACACGTTTTTGCATAATTCCTTACTTTGCTATATGACCACCAATTGATTTAGAATTGTGGTAATTTTCGATAAGTTTCATCTGTTCCTCTGCATTTTCTATTTTAATGAGTGCTGGGTGTATGAAAATTAGTAAATTTTCTTTCTTCACTTCATCTACTTTAAAGATCTTAAACAATTTATCATTCTTACATATTTTTACTTTAAAGACGTTACACTCTCCAGCTATGCTTACCATGCTAAGCAAAACCGCTGCTAAAGTTGCTTTGGCATTAGAAAAATGTGCTTTTCGATGATCGATCATTTTCTTTTTAGATATCAACTTGATATCAACATAATTTTCATAATTATCAGTTCTTACACCATACACTTTTATTACTTCATATGAATTAAAAACTTCTATTATTTTCATATTTTCTTCAATTTTATTCATTTTTTCTTGTTCTGGTACCAGTTTATTCATAACTTCTATATTTCCATTATTTTCTCCCGCTTGTAATTCAATTTCTCGTTCTTTTTGTACTTGTCTTCTTACTAAAGCTCTTGTTACCACATTAACATGTTCTACTTTTTCTGCTAATTCTTCTAATAGTTTCGATGTTGCGTATTGATTGTTCACTTATACCCCGAATGTTACTTGCGTTCTCAAAATTTACAATTAGTTCTGGATTCACATATGTTCGTTTAATCAATGAAATTTCTGCTCCCGAATCCACTATGAATGTTAACTTCTTATCACTAGTCATTTACAATTATAAAATTACTTAATCCTAAGTCCAAGTTGAAACATCTTACTTCTCGCCTCCCAGCGGAACAGTTTCAGAGGGGTTCCGGCAGTTTTCCGCTGGCTGTGGATCTCGAGTATGTTGATCCTGCATGTTGTAAAGATTATACCGCCCAGAATCTTTATTTGTTCGTCGCTGATTATAATATCCTTGATTCCACCTTCCACGTTGTTGTCGGTAATGATTTGATCTAAAAGAGTTGTTATTATTATACTTATTGTTGTGATAAGTATTATCGTTGTAATATTGTTTGATGTTTCTGAAGCCACTAAAATTTCTACGATTGTAACCATTTGAGTAGTTCCGACCTCGAAAACTGTCTTCATTAGAATAATTTATTCTGTTCGAGATGCTGTCGATTTTTCAGCAGACAGCTTACGAATTTGTTTAACCAATTGCTCTATGGACGTAAATTCGGTTATACATTTTCTTTGACTGTCTTAACCCTCAATGTCTACAATATTCTAATTTGATTGAGTAACACTACACTTAACATTTTTAAACTATTTTACACAATTTCCACTATTACACTTGTTAACACTGACTCCATGGAATTTTGATTCGCACTCGATAATTTACTATCATAACATTTACTTTTTTAGTTGTTGACTTTGTATTTTAACTTAAACCTTATTCATCATATTTAACATTTCACTTCTTTTTACTACTTCCTTGTGTATCTTCTTGGTGACATGTCTATTATACCGTTTTATTATATCTGACACTATGATTACTATTATTAACATTATGACTAAAATTGTAGCCAACTCTTTCCATGTAAACACTTTCTCATCTTGATTTTGATTCATACTGTTAGTTAATCCACAGCTGTTTCCGGCTTGTATTATAAATACTTTGTCTTTCTCTTCCCTAGAATTATTTGTTCACATTATTACGTTTTACTACTTTGTTATATTATTATAAAATAATATATGATAATGAAATTTTACTGCTTCGCATTACATAATTTAACTTAACTTTTTCTTTCTGTACATGACTTCTTCCCAATTAACATTATATGTTTAGCATGTTGTCATCCTCGCAGGTAGCGTCTCGGCGTCGGATTAGCCGTACTGGCAATGATCGCCATATTATGTAACCTTGGTCCTGTAGGGTTGCACTTGGCAGTTAGTGTATAATGAATTAAATAATTAATAAAGAACTAACGTTTACTGGTTAATACTGGCATTATATTTAGCTTGATGTACCACTAATAATTAATAATGACTAACTTACTTACTTAAGTAATTGGCACTCCTCTATATCTTTTAAATGTATGTTACCTACTTATTTCGTTACTACAGGTTGCTTGCTTGCATTTACCTTTATTCATAAAGTAACTAGGTAACACCATTTAACAATTGAATTGCAATAAATACTATTACGATATCTAATTCTAATTAAGGGAAAATCACTGTGGTCTACCCCAAAAACTATTTGCACGGACCGTAGATTTTTTATCCAATCGAAATATCTATATAGCGCTCGATGGACATTCCTTTAATAAATTCAAAATTAATGCTGGAGTTTTTCAGGGCACGGTAATCACATTATTACTCCGTCACGCAAACAACCTACTCTTTTCCACCAACAACTTAATTAAGAGCTCTTCAGGTTGTATTTAACGACTACCTAAAGAAATCATCAAACCCCCACTCTACCTTCATGTCCAGTCAATCTCTAGAAACAAACGAGTCGCTTAGCCTGATTGCTGTCGAATTCGGGCAAGATATCCTTGAACCTAAGCATATTCCATCTTTGGCGTCATTAGTTGCCAAATACTAGGCTTTTTCTTCTTCCGGGATAGGAGATTTTTTTCTCTAGCCATCTTGTACCTTATAAATCAGACTTAACCTGGTAGATTTAAGCTGGAGTACTGATCACATATTTAGGGATGGATCCCTGTCACCCCTTTTGTCATTTTTAACACTTTCTAGAAGATCCGGTATATTAACGATCGTAGTCTCACAGATAATCTGCCTATTGTGATGCTTAGTTTTTTGTCAGTTTGTATCTGTTGACAAAGTTGAAGTAACTAGCACAAATTAGTACGTTGCGCATTTAATAACCTAAATCGAAAAATATGTTAAAATTAAATATTATAAATAATTCAAAATTAGCAGGATGCACCGAACTGAGAGATCTAAAGGTTACACCGTGCATTGTAAATCCATTTCTTGACTTCCCGCAATTAAATAGAGTAACAAATATTAAATTTATTGTATATTAAAATACACAGCTTCATGGAAAATTACACTTAAAAACTTTTGTAATGATGTCCTTTAGAGATAGCGCTCTTTTAATTTTATTAATGAAGATTGTAATTTGTCATTATCGCTCAAAATAAAGTTAGCTTTGTATATTAATAATATTATCACATTGTAGTTAAAACCATAACTAAATCCAATAAAATTATGTTCCAAAATCAAAAATACAAATTGCAAACGTCCTTGTCGTGCCAGGCACTGGCTGGTACGCCAACGAGGGAATAGAAGTTTCGTTATCTATGTCCTATTGTGAAAAGTTTCACCAGATGTGTAAACCAGTGGACTGTTATTAGAAATTGCAAATTTTGGCCTGACATAAATGTAATTAACGTTGAGCTGATCCGTTTTTTGTGATAATAACTTTCCGGTACTAATAAGGGTTGAAATTTATATCGACCGATTTGTTATAAAACCTTTAATCCGTTGTAAATGTTGTTATAGATGTCAGAGTATTGATTGATTACGCGGTAAAGTTATATAGGGAACCGGCATACCAGCCCAGCACATCTTTGCTTCTCAGTTGCTAGAACGAAAAGCACGCAGCGACCTTATTTCGATTATTCGATTATTATTAAACTCACGCTTTGTACTTATATTTAAAAGTAACTGCATTGTTAAAAAAAGAGAAAAATCTAAATCAGATTCGATGTTAATAAGTTACGCCATTGAAAGTTCAACGGATAAAAATTGAACTTGTGGAAAAGAGCTAGTATCTGTTCATAGTAATCAGGCATTATATTTTCATCCATCTTTAATGAAGGGCTCGATCTGTTCGTGAAAGGGAATTGTGATCCTATCATATATATCCCTATCTGTCCGAAATAACGCTGTTTTAGGGACCTATGACACCGAACTGTGTGAGAACTCAAACATATCCGCTGTAGCACCTGGTGCTACCGTTTGGGAAGCCGATAAGCAGTCCAGCGTGGCCCCAGAGAACACTTGGACAATTGCTATTCTCTGGATGGTGCCCGATGCCGTTTTCCGCCCCTGCAACGACGACCGTCAATCGCCAGCCATCCAGGAGCAGCCGAAGAAAAAATACAATACAATACCGTACTTTATAAGTATTCAATAAAATATATTCTTCCCAAGCGAGTATTAATTTTTGTTTGTAATCCTTTGGGAACAGGCTTCACCTGGTCCCGCCGAAATCCCTTACACTAATACCATAGATTCTGCTTTTCTGAAACACCCCATAGGAAACTTTTTGGATGAGTGTTGGGAAAGTAACGGAGTTTACGGAATAAAAGAAATAAGTGGATAACAAGCATAGAGCTGCTGCCCAAACCGAAGAGCGTATTCGTAATTTAGATTATTAATAAAACACACATGTGTAAAGTTATCGTTCAACCATCACTATTTAGGAATTAGTTAAATTCCATTTGTCGAACGAACTTATAATTTTGGATATGAATAACCAACACACAGAAAGGAACATCCGAAATTTGTCAATTTGACCTAAACATACAGGTTAACGAATCCGAATGCTTCACTGCTGGTAACTGCGTATCGTTTGCGGCAAAAACCATACTCAACGTAGAACGTGAAGGTGTACAACTCGTCTCGTGAGAGGATTGGAATAAGTTAGTTGGGAAAAGGCTGATCACTTTGTTTCGATAACAAAGCAATAAACCTGCCCTTACAATTTGGATCTGATTTTGTTGTGTAAACAAGCATAAGTAACATCAATTAAATGTAGGTTGTTCTTTTGATGCCTAAAATTTTTTTCAAACCTTTTAGACGGTTTAAGACAGTTGTAGTTATTCAGTACATCTTAATGCACTGCATAATATAACGCCCTGAAAATTTAAACATTCTTGAAAGTTATTTTTAAGTAATTCAATTGTTGTTTTCTATTTTTTCTATTCTGTGGCGGATTAGAAGTAATTTAGAGTTACTACTTACAAATATGCGTTTATTTTCACGTATCACTACCAGTTTTAGGCAAATGAGTCACTATTTTGACTCTCGCAAGAAATTAACAAAATATACGAAAAATTATTCTATTGCCCAACACTTTACCAGTTTGGCTATGTTGTCCGCGCCAAGAAGGGAGGGAAATAGCAAACAATGTAAACTTCTTTTATTTATTATAAGCACCCTTGGCCAAAACTTGTACGTTATCGCCTGATCTTAATCTCAGAAAAGTCAACCCAAAATGCAACGTTGAAAATCACCCGTTTAAAATAGAACAAAAATTTCATACCACATAAGTACAGATGGTATCCAGTTAACCTTTTGGGGTAGTTATCTCTCCAACGATGATTTGTGAGAGATTAACACAATTTACATTATTTATCTCTCCTGAGACGCTAGCTTTATCGCATTTATATTGAATAATGCAAATTAGTATCGCATATACTGGGTGTCTCAAGGAAAACCACAAAACCAAGATAACCTTCAAGATAATTATCCTGTGACAAAACTATAAAACACGTTAAACATTGATTTATGGAAGACGTACTTTTAAGGCTCACCCAGATGTCCTACAAGCTACAACTTAAAAATCTAACCCCAAAAATTTCAAATCCGTGTAATGCATAATATGGAACGTCCTTTAATTTTCTACATGATCATTCGTATTTTTGTAAATTTAATGAATATATTTCCTTATCCCTGCATACCTCCCTAGCTTCCGCAAGACTCATGCATTGTCTCTAACATACCCTTTTATTTTTAAAACACATTATCTCTGTTTCTTTTATCATACATTCTACTGCATTCAGCCAAGTTTTACACGGACCGCCAGTCCTCGCCTTACCTCTAACTTCACTTCCATACAACGTGATTAATCTCAAGTGTACTGTAGTGGTATGACAAAAATCCCTAGTTGTTAATATTGTTGTGTTTTGCAGTAGGCTGCTTTGTATTTTTAGTGTGGTTTTAGTCGTTTTAGTTTATGTCAGTTTATGTCATATTATACCTTCGTTTTTCACTTTTGCATTTTCTTGAGTTATTTACAAATTGTCTATATCAAGACAAATTATATATTCTGAATCTTAAATTGTGATATCGAATTTAATCGTCATGCCGTTTTCAAACATGTACTGTAAATTTTATTTAATTATAATGAAATTATAACATTTAGATACTTAAGATTGATTATTTTGTAATGATGTAATCCAATCATTAAACAATATTTTATTTATTTTGTTGTATTTTATAGGGATGCAGTCTAATCAAATGCAAAATAGTCATTATTTAAATTAAGATAATATTTTATAATATGTATAAGTTAATGACCTTCGTACAGATTTGAAACTGATCGTAGTTTTTACTCGAACCATGCTCTAGAGTAGCTAGAGCAATACAGCTTCTTACCAACCTATCAGTGGTACCAACTTAAATATTTTGATGACATGGTACACACTTGAGATTGATTACTCGTTAATTTGATAGGAAAGTATGGAGCAAGATTCTTAAGTAAACGAGACAGAGATTGTTTTGCCTACTCCGCAAGGGAATGACGTGACGTATGTTATGTCATGAACTTGTTTCCGAGAACAACCAGTTTTATTGATTTCATGTTCAGTAAATAAAATGGTACATAATAATAGAAATAAATAGAAAGCTAAAAATTAAAATTATCCAGGTCTATGCTCCCACGGCAGATCATGACGACAACGAAATGGAAACATTTTATGAAGAAATCACGACAGCAATAGAGGAGACACCAATAAAACTAACTATCATCATGGGTGACTTCAATTCCAAAATAGGAAAGAAAGTCGACGAGGGAGATACCAAAGTAGGAAATTATGGATACGGCACAAGAAATCCACGTGGTGATAAACTTCTGAACTATTTACAACAACAAGACTTATATGCAATAAATACATTTTTTAACAAAAAAGATAACAGAAAATGGACTTGGATGTCACCAAATGGGGAAACAAAGAATGAAATTGACTACTTCCTTTGCAAAAACAAATATATATTTGAAGATGTGACGGCTCTGAACAGATTTACCACCGGCAGCGATCACCGAATGCTTAGAGCTAGAATACACTTGAGTAATAAATTGGAAAGGAAGCATCAACACAAAAGAGTAATGGCTATAGATCATAATAAAATACGAGAAAAAGGAGAACAATTTCGAGAAACAGAAACGAAGAAAGAAAAGGCAGATATCAATAAAATCAACGACAACCTAAATACACAATTACTAACAGCAGCTACAAAAATAGCTAAAAGAAAAACTCGAAAGAAAATAAAATAAGCCAAGAAACAAAACAACTAATGGACAAAAGACGAACACTGCTACAAGAAAGAAAGAGAAACACAATAGAATATATAGAAATTAATAAAATGATAAAAAGAAAATAAAAGACGACCTAAGGAAATATAATGAAAACAAAATAGAAGGAGTAATAGAAAAACCGAGGACTAAAATGTTTAAAGCCAACCTTAGGAACATCAAAGATAATGTCCATAAGAGACCAAAACGGACAAGAACAAAGAAATACAGATAAAATAACAACAACCGTAGAAGGATTCTATAGTAACCTATATGCTGCAAAAGTAACTCCTGATAAAGAAACAAAGAAATACATACAACAAAAATAATGAACGCAAACTCAGAGGACATGCCGGATATCGAAGACTTTGAGATTGAAGCAGCTTTATCTCAATTAAAAAATAATAAAGCTCCCGGAACAGATGGAATATTGGCCGAAATGCTAAAGGAGGGGAAGAAAGTAATAATAGAAAACTTAAAAAGCTGTTCAACCACTGCATGCATAAAAGCGAAATTCCTAATAACTGGAACGAGAGTATGGTCATACTGCTATTTAAGAAAGGAAAACGAGAAGAATTAAACAACTATAGACCCATCTCTCTATTATCACAGGTCTACAAACTCTTCATGAGGGTAATAACTAACCGCTTAACACCCAAACTAGATGCTTACCAGCCGGTAGAACAAGCCGGATTCCGAAAAGACTACAGCACATCCGATCACCTGTTAACCGTGAGAACGCTGATCGAAAAGGCAAATGAATACCATCTGGATTTATATCTTGCCTTTATAGATTACGAAAAGGCTTTCGACAGCGTAGAACTGTGGGCGGTGGAAAAAGCCATAAACAACTGCCGAATTGATTCTCGCTGCCGAACATTCATACATAACATATACGAAAAAGCTATTATGACAGTACAAGTAGGCAGAAACACAACAAAGCATATATCACTGAATAGAGGCGTACGGCAGGGCGATGTCATCTCTCCAAAGCTTTTCACACTAGCGATAGAAGATATGTTCAAACAGCTAAACTGGTCAAATAAAGGAATAAATATAAACGGGAAAAAGCTAAACCACCTTAGATATGCAGATGACATCGTACTCATTACAACAGATTTCGAAGAATTACAAGACATGGTAACACAATTGTCGAAAGAATAAAAAAAAATAGGCCTAAAAATCAACATGTCAAAAACCAAGATAATGACTAATACAAATAATACAAATGAACTAAGAAAAATAAACCTCAATAATGTCAACTTAGAGATGGTGAACGAGCACATATATCTAGGACAAATAGTCAAGATAAACAAAGAAAACCAAACGGCAGAAATTACGAGAAGAGTCAGATTGGCTTGGGCAGGGTTTGGAAAACTAAAAAAGATATTGACAAACAAAAAAATACCCCAATATCTGAGAACCCGAGTATACGACCAATGTGTCCTCCCGACTTTAACGTACGGCGCACAGACGTGGACTCTGACCCGAAAAAATATGGATAAAATAGCAAAAGCACAAAGACATATGGAAAGAATAATGATAGGAGTAAAACTAGCAGATCGAAAGACACATATTTGGATCCGGGGCATAACAAAGGTCGAAGACGCCAGAGAACGGGTAGCAAGACTGAAATGGGAATTTGCAGGGCATAATGCCAGAAAACTAGACCAACGCTGGAACACAGTGATACAGCAGTGGAGGCCATGGACAGGAGCGAGATCAAGAGGGCGCCCACAGATGAGATGGGCTGATGACTTAAAGATAGTGGGAGGTTTGCATTGGAGAAGGCAAGCACAAGATAGGGACAAGTGGAGAAGTTTGAAGGAGGCCTATGTCCAAGATTGGATTACTTAAGGGCTAAAAAGAAGAAGAAGAAGAAGAAATAAAATGGTGTACAAATTTACATTTAAAGTATGCCCACCCTTAAATACTCGGGGCGACCAGTTTTACACTTCTGTTCTAGAAGCATCACCAGACGGTGTCGCGATAAAAGGACGGGCGGAAAAGGATGTCTCTGATAAAAAGACGCAACGGCAAAATGACGCACGGTAGTGGAACGTATCCAATAAAATCCACAAGTAAATTGATCGTGAAATAAATAATAAAGTGTCCCTAAATTCTCCCTCCGTACTTTATCCAGGTTTAGGTGACAACGAATTGTCGGCAAGGGCGCCCATAGGATTTATTCTAGGGGGGCGAGTCTACCGAGGGGTCTGAATGAAGAAGAGGTCTGGCCCTCCCCCGTAAAATTTTTAAAAAATAAACCCCTCAAAGGTGTTTTTCCGTACAATTTACCATATTTTGTAAACTAACATTTTTTTCATATATTTACAATAACGTAAAATTAGCTCAAAGATAAAATGTAGTTTAACTTTAATAAAAATTTAAAAAAATAACGATTTAGGATAGTTTTTTTTTAATTTTAAATTGGGTTAGCTACAGTAATCAACACACAGCAAATAAACACTGCTTGAATTTAGGTATAAAGCTTATAATTCAACACTATATATGACTTAAAACTAACATTTTTCCGAAAAGGCGAACTACCCATACCTTTCTTTTCTTTAGGCGAAACATGTAATTCAACAATCAACATATATTATGTAATTAAAAATTATTATTCATTTTATAAATACATATATTAAACGTTTAGCTCAAGTAGGATTTGAACCTACGACCTGTACTTTGCTAGAGTACCGCGCTAACCAACGCTATTGAAGTACAAGCCCCGATCGATGTAAATTTTGTCTTTATGTATGTAGAACTGATGTGAATTCTAAATTTTAAAATGTGAGAATTCTAATTACTTTTTTCTATTACTAAGCATAATTTCTCATTTAGGAATTATATTCTAAGATCTTAAAATTTATATTTACAATAAACATGTTTAAATACTTGAAGAAGGAAATATAAACCTGTTGTTTTGAAGCCCATCTGTGAATCAATAAATATTCAAGAAATGGTTACAGAAAAAATACTTAATTTTATAAAAACAATTAAAATTAATAATAAACAATTATAATGATGGAAATTGTTCTAATATACCAGTTCGTACAATTTTTTAAAGGATGTGGTCTCAATAATTTAGATTGAAACATTTACCTTGACCGTTTATCTAAATATTTCCAATTCCCATACACTTCCAAAACACTCCCTCTAGAACCTCACCAGCAACACAACTCCACGCAACAACACCCCTCAAAAGCCGTCCTTAAATAAGTTAACAACTGTTGTTTTCCCAACAACGAAAGTTAACTATGGAATAAATGTAAAAATTATAACCGCATCAATAGAAACATATAGGTAACAAGTGGATTTATATGTTTATAAAAATTGTACTTTTATGCACATATTTACACGTTTTCAATTTAAGAACTAAATAAATGTATACTGGGTGATTATGATTATTTTCTTTCTTTGATCAACTTTTTCGATCGTGATAATTTTTTGTTTAGTACGTCAAGCTTTATGGGTATTATTTAAATAATAACTTGAATTTAAGATAATGCGTCTTGGTCGTCATATTTAATTGTTTCTGTCGAAGTTTTACGATTTTTGTAATAAAACAATTTAACAGTTTAATAATATGAAAAAACTACAAAATGTTTATTAGCAAAAAAAATTATTTCAATTTCACTTGCAATTGTTTAAATTATCAATTACATTGTATTGTGAGGTCATGTTGCACACTTCAGACTTTTTAATTAATTACAATTTTCATATATTGCAAATTAAACATTCCTGCAACAAATGTCAATTTATTTCGATTAGTAAATTAATTACATAGAGTTATGATTGCACATATGTTGTATTTTATCATAGCCATTCGCACATCACATTGTTCTTTTTTGAATAATATATTTTAATACTAATTTCTTACTTCTTACTTTCATATATATTACTTTAATTTGTTAAAATATATCAAATATTTGCAGAAAACATTATTTTGGTAGCATTGCATGTCAAACAGACATTTTATTTTACAAAGGACTACGACAGTCTGACGTCACGGCAGCCATCTTATTGCTGTAGGTTAGTATTCACTTTCCAAACAAAGCCACGCTTCAGTTATAAAGTGATTAAGAAAATAGTTATTATCTTAAATATGTGCTTGTGTTGTTTTTTTGAATTGGTAAGTATGTAGATATACAGTTTTTAAATAAAAATGCACTTGTGTGTGGTTTATGATAGTTTTATAACAATTTAATGTGGTACCCAGAATTTATAGGTTATAAAACGTGCGTCACATTTATGTTAACTTTTTCGTTTCAGAAAATGGTTCTGTGTTTTGCACCTGATTGTAAACTTTATAGCGAAAAACAAGGAAGTAGGTTTTTTTGGTATGAAAAAGCGAAGTGGTTACAATTATTACGGTGAGTTGAACAAACTTTTCTAGAGTATTCATCAGTACTATAGTATGAACTTTAATAATCGTAAATAAACTTATCTAATTTATTTTCACATACTTGAAAAAAAGAATTTCATAATTTAACGAGTAACGCATCGTTAGCATAGAAGTGGAGTATTGTTAATTATCACTAGACGTATGCTTTAATACATTATTTATTTGAGGCGTGAAGACAGGGAACCAAGTAAGCATTCTTCAGTATGTAGCTGTCATTTCAAAAATCAAGACCGAAAAAAATTTCCAACTTTATTTGAACGCAACAGATTTAAGAAAAAAGTTCAAATTTCTCCTGTAATGCCAGAAAAGAAAAAACGAGGGTAAGTAATCTTTATTGGTTTTATAATTTAAACTTTCCGAATATCTCCCGAAAAAAAATCTGTAAGGTCACTTGACTTTGATATTTCGACATCACCTTCATTTCGACAGAGCGATTTACAAGATATTTAGACACCTTCAACATTATACAAGCTAGAACCGAGACCAGCGACTTCACAATCAGATACTACTCAATTTATGAAAAATTTGGAGATCCTTTAGTTACAAGACTTTAGATCGTCAAGCAAATCAGAATTCCATGTTGTAACTGAAGGAGAAAATTTTTTATTTAAAAGCAACGTCAACCGATTGACTGAAAGGTTAAACCAGTTAAGTTTAAAATTTACTTGGGAACAAATCAAAGACGATGACAATCGCATAATGATTTATACCGGCATACCTAACAAATACTTATACTTGACACTGAATATTATTATGGTTGGATAGTCATTGTGGTAGAACCAGTTAACCAAATGCTGTTGACGTTGATGAAATTAAAATTAAATATGTGCCACGAGAATCTGGCGTGTAGATTTAATGTAAGTCGGACTACAGTAACCAATGTAATTTTAACGTGGTTTTATTCTCTGCATAAAGTGCTTTTCAAATGCCTCATGAAGACAGTTTCATCAAGATTAAAAAACCACTTATGTGCAGCAACGTCTTTCAGCAACTTTACGAACTGCAGAATTATTGTTGATTGTACAGAATTGTATGCTGTAGTGCCAAAAAGTTTAAAAAACCAAAGGTTAACCTACAGCTCTTATAAACACATAAATACAGTAAAAGGTTTGATTGGTGCTGCTCCAAACGAAATTGTAATCTTTGCTCGTAAATTATATCCCAGTTGCACTTTAGATAAAAAAGTGTTTGAACTCTGTGGACTTAGAGATAAATATTATTTTGGTAACATTGCATGTTAAAAACTAAATGTAACTTGGCAACATTTAAAATTCTGAATGACAATTTTTGAAGTCAAACGTTTAGGTTAATAATGTTACCTACTTACATGTATAAGTTGGTATTTACATTACCCAACAAATAATTTCTATCGGCAAACTATTGGCCGCTTACCTGCTGGCTAGACTTGGCCATAACGGCACTTCAATGGCATACTACATTGGGCCAGTACGTATATGAAACATCGGCCATCGTACGGGTCAGGAACTGGGGTGCTATCTATTGCTTATCTGGCCAATGATATAAAAATGACCATTTGCCATCATAGGGGTTGCTGGGCCGCCATTAGGTCCAGGGCAGTCCGAACCTCGGTTACGAACGTAAGCCCCTATCCAGCGTAAGCGTTTTGTGATGTTTATTACAATCGCTTAATTTCAAAAAAAAGAACTTAGCGTTTTTCGCTCATCGTTTCCGGCATCGTGATCTTCGCCGCTTCGGAGTTAGATCTGTCATTGCTTGCATACAGATAATACAAAGAAGCGGTCATCAGAAGAGGATCTACATCCTAGCAGCAAGCAGGAGCCGCCGGAATCTATCGGGAATAACGCAAAGAAGCATCCAGGACACCGAAGAGAATATCCAATCCAGGACACCGCCAACAACAGGACAGGATCGACGTCGGATACTAACCTATAGGTACTTTAATAAAGAAATATTTTTTAATAAGTTTTAACTTAACAATTGCTTTCCTTCTTTTCTATTTGGGTCTCTAATTTCCAAGTCTTTATTCCTCGGGGTGTGAGACTGCACTTCGGCGGAGACCCGGCTTTCTCTTAAATACCTTTATTTCTTCTACTACCCAAACTAACAACAACCGTGATGGTTAAGCAAGGTCGCCACCGAGCTACCCTGAAAGTTGTATCCCCAACCCCGACGCCGCCCGTCTACCCACACCACCAACCACATCCCAAACTCCTTACACCTATGCACACACACTCGCCTCACCACCACCATTCTCACGCACACGTTCCCATTCAAACGCCTCTTCCATATCCACCACTTCTACACATTCCTACATTTCCACACCTTCTACCTCTTCCAAAAAATCACCCAAACCCGCTCACACATACATACCCGCTCTCTTACCTACACCTGTTCACACACACACACACACACACACACACACACACACACCGCTCTCTTACCTACACTGCTCTTACCTACACTTTCCCCAGCCTTGATTCCTATATCCGCTTCCCCTAATCCTATACCCGCACGCTCCCAATCCTCGAGATATTGCATCCGCAATATCCCCAAATCCATTAAAACCCAAAAATCCCTTTTTAATTCCTTGAAATCCCTCAACCTTCCCTGGTTGAACTTAACGTTCAACCAGAACCAAACCTGTCTCTTAGAGACCTCCTCTCCCTTTCCGGATGGTACGCAGCTTAGGCTGCGACACCACTTCGGCGACCCAACCGTTACCCTCACCCAACTCTCCGGTCTCCGCGTACCTAACTCCTAGAGCTCCCTCCTTTTCCTGCACGATTCGTCACGTAGATAAGGACATCCTAGCCCAAGAGATCCTCTATGCGATCGATCTTCCGCAAGTAAAGAAGGCCATTCGCATCACCTCAAAGGCCACAAACACACCAACTGCCCTAGTCCGTGTCATAACCCCTTTCCAAACCACCCTTGAGTTCCTCCTCGCACAGGGTGTCGTCATGTTTGGGCGACACTACCGGTGCGAACCCTCCTTAATCCCACAACCGCTCCCCAAGTATTACTCTACCTGCACGCAAGTGGAACATACCGCTGAGGTGTGTCCCACCCGGTCCATCCGCTGTCTTAACTGTGGCGAAAGTCACAGATCCACCGCGTGTAAATCCTTGGCAAACCCGAAGTGTAACAACTGCGGGGGAGCCTATCCCACCTACTACTTTCAGTGCCGGAAACGGCGGGAACTTCCCAGTTCCCCGTCGAAGATGGCACCCCTCGACCCTATCCTGTCTGAAGAGTCCAACTCCAAAGACACGACCCACCTTAAACCACCTCCCGACACCGAATCCCTTTCCATCGAGGACTTCTTAAAAGTCCTTACCCACTCCTTGACCCAGATGTTCCCCCACCAGCTAGCTAGGGTTATCCAAGCCTTAGACTCGCTATCCCGCAACTTCTTCCAACGGAGGATCAGCACCTGCGTATCCGGTACTCGGGTGAAGGTCGCAGTTATCCGCCAACCCAATCCTTAACTCCTTCCCCATGGATATTCTAGTAGGGACCATTAATACCAGGGGCGTGCGTCGGAAACGCCCCTTAATCAAACACTTCTTACACACTCATAATATCCATATCCTTTCGATAACTGAAACCAGACTCACACCAAGATGCACCCTTAATTTCAACACCTTTCACGCCTATTCAAGCAATAGCCAACATGGAACCGCCCTCTTAGTTAAAAATTGCTTCCCATCCACTCCCTTTCAACTTCCAGCGCACCTGCAGCATCTCGAATGCGTTGCTGCGACGGTGCACTTTCCCACTGCTATAATATTTAATTCCTACTACAACCCGCTTGGCCACAACACCCTCTCCGATGACCTTTTGATTTACGCCTCAGCCTTCTAAATGCCGTTATCCTAGGTGATTTCAATTCCCGCCATACCCAATTTGGTGACACCGCAACTAACGGCAACGGTAACAGGCTAACTTCCGCCCTGTTGCAGTTGCCGCTCTTGCGAATCGTCAACAAACAGCCCACATACTTTGAACATTTAGGTGCCTCAAGAGTAGACCACATCATAGTTTCCGAACCAATAGCTCACTATTTCGATCGTGAGTGCTTTCTAGGCACCACAATCACATCTGATCACATACCCCTTCTAGCCAAAACTTCATTTTGTCCAGCTCCTCCCACACCTCCTCAATACAGTAATTAAAGATTTTTCGAAAGCCGACTGGAATGTGTTTTCTGATATCCCAATAACCTTCCCACACCCAATCTTCAAACGACCCAAGATCTTGAGAGAGCCATTAGAGAACTTCCGTAATTGCGGAAGCGGTCGATACCTCTATACCATTAAAAAATATTGACATTTCCCGCAAACCGCTCCCACAACACATTGTTAACTGGATCAAAGAGAAAAACCAATTTACCGTCAATTCTTGCGATCCAGGGATCCGGATCTCAAAACCGAATACAATCGCCTCAACGCTTTAATCAGGCGAGAAGCCAACAAATACGCCGAAGACTCCTGGTCCAAAGCCACCTCCCAACTAGATTATAGAAATGGCAAACTCTTCTGGCAACAGTTCGATAGACTGACCAGAAGAAAAGTAAACCCTAAATCACACCTTACCGACCTTCAGGGCAACCTAATCTTCTCAGACCAAGGAAAAGCCGATTTCTTTGGTCACCACCTTCAAACCATTTTCCAATCCCCAGATGATCCCCAGTTCGACAACCAGGTCAAGGCACTCCTCGAGGGTCGCCTTGAAGAGTTCCGCAACCTTAACATTCCTGAACCCCAACTCAATAATGAGAGTCCCTACTACACCCCCATCACGCCCGACCAGGTCCACACGTATTTTAAAAAAAGGAAAAACTCAGCCCCAGATCATGACGGCCTAAATAGGAAGATCCTCCGGCACCTACCCGACCCAGCCCTCCATCTACTATCCGATATATATAATAAATGCTCAACCCTCTCCTATTTTCCGACTGACTGGAAATTGGCCTCCATCGTCATGATACCAAAACCCCACGCTGACATAACCTCACCTCCTCCTATCGACCCATTTCCCTCCTGTGTTGCCTCGGAAAATGCTTTGAGCAGATTCTAGCCAAGCGACTCAGGGACCACCTCGAATTCAACGACCTTCCTAACAGCCAATTCGGCTTCCGTCCCAACCGAACGTGTCACGATCCCTTGTTGAAGCTGCTTACCGAGACCACCAGAGCATTCAATCGCAAGCAATGCAATCTGGCTGTGTTTTTGGACATTAAGCAAGCATTTGACAGGGTCTGGCACGCTGGTCTCCTGCACAAGATCCTAAATCTAAACATTCCCGACCCCTTCTCCAAACTCCTACTCTCCTACCTGACCAACCGCTCAGTTCGGGTCAAAGTAGGTTAAACCTTTTCAGATCCTTTCGAAACTACAGCAGTTGTACCGCAATGTTCTGCCTTAGCCCCGATCCTCTACACTATCTTCGCATCCAATATACCCGAAGTCACTCAACCCGGAGTAGTCGTAACGCAGTTTGCGGATGACACCGCCTTCTTGGAGGTTAATCGGAAGAGCAAAACGGCCTCCAGCATCATATCCAAAACCCTATGGAACTTCTCCAACTGGGCTAACCGGTGGAGAGTCTCCGTCAATCCTACCAAGACCCAAGCAATCCTCTTCCCCCATCCTCATTACACCGAAGATAAGTGCCCAAAGCTTGCTTCCAGAAATGTGTCCCTCACTCTAAATCAGGAAAGACTCCCTCTCCAAGATGAAATCACCTACCTAGGAATCCTTTTCACACGAACACTCAACTGGCTCCCGGATGTTAAAAAAACCCTCAACGCGTATTAGGAACCGCGCTAACCTACTGGGCGCCCTCCGGGGTAGAATCAGTGGTTGTCACCCCAAAACACTCTTACACACGTATAAAACATATATCTGCCCTGCTATGGATTTCCGAGCTCCCATATATACAAATATAAACCCCAAACACCTTCACTCCATCGCTTCCTGTGAGCACCGAGTTTTCCGACGCATACACCGGTTACCTTTAAGGTACCCTAATACCCTTACTATCCAACGCGCCAATACATCTCCAATCACACATAGAATCCAAACCCTTCAGAAAAATTTTACCCACGAAAGAATTTTCGGCGATACCATCCCAACCAAAGAGATCCTTACCACTGCTTATAACTACCGCTTTCCCCCATTCCCACGAAGGAAACCCAAATTTAAACAGCCACCCGCTATCCTCACACAACTCCTCGACGACCTCCCCGAAGAGATAGAAGAATCCCTTGACAACATCCCGTATGCCCTCCGCATCTCCACGTCTATTGGACGACGACACCAGCAAGATACCGGCCAACGAATATAAGCACGCCAACCACGCCACACACACCGCAACCATCATGCACACTTAACCCAGTAACACATTCATTACTCAATAAAACCTAAATATTTTTTTCTTTTTTTAAACTCAAAATAACCAGATCTCATGATTGTACAACATACAATAACACCAAACATCGCAACACAACAACAAGGAATGACCAGGGCTGAAGAGGAGAAGGACTCCTGAACAGTCCACAAATAAGTAATATAAGCTAACAATAAGTAATTACTAACACATAAGCATGAGCAAACTAACAAAGAAAAAGCCATTAGGTCGTTCACCAGTGGCTCATATGAAATTGGCCAGTGATGTAAATACATTATAGAGCCAACATATATATATATATATATATATATATATATATATATATATATTGTGTGTACTAATAATATATATATATATATATATATATATATATATATATATATATATATAATGAAAATGGTATTCTTGACTGGCTAAAATATAATTATTTAGATATATCTGGAGGATGCAGTCAATCAATATAGGACCTTATTAGTTTAAACTATGTAATGGACGACTTAATTCATTTTTGCAAAGAAAAAATTTCTTTTAATCTTCCTTTCGTTAAACGTTATGTTGATGATTTAATTCTATCTGTTCCTAAAAATAATATTGATTATTGTTTATCAATTTTTAACTCATACAATGGACAACTACAATTTACATGTGAAAAAGACGAATAATTGTATCCCATTCATAGATATGATTGTTGACCGAGATTCTAATAACACTCTACGCACAGAATGGTCCCGTAAAACTATCTTTAGTAACAGATTTATTAGTTTTTATTCAAATCATCCATATCATATGAAAATAAATCTTATTACTGCTGTAAAAAGAAGAGTAATCAACTTGTCTCTCCCTATTTTTAGACACAAAGGTTTGTTTATTAAAAGAAATTTTATTAAAAAATTCTTATCCATTAAAATTGCTTAATAGAATACTTTTTAATACTACTCAAATTTTTAATAATTCTATTTCACCAAATCAAATTATTCCTAATGATGAACTTAATAATAATCTAGCTTCCAATATTTCCTACGCGTCATTGCCATTTATCCCTAATTTAACTCCTAAACTTATTAAAGTTTTTAAAAACTTGGAAGGTGTTAAAATTACTATCAGAAATATTAAAACTGCTTCTTGTTTATACACAAAAATTAAATCTCCTTATTAACCTTAGAACGGTTTAATATTATGTACTCCATCCCTTGCGTTAATTGTGACAAATGTTATATAGGACAAACTTCTACGAATTTATCGGGTAGAATAATATCTCACAAAAGTGACGCTAAAGGGCAAATCCAGTCTTGTGCCTTAGCTGAACATATTATAAACCAATATCATTGCATGAACTATAATAATGTTAAAATCCTAAAACAAGAAAATATTTTATCCAAGAGATTATTTTTAGAAATCGTGTATATTAATAACGATAGAAACATCCGAAATCGATAAATTTAGTAACATCTACAGCTATATTCTTTTGTTTGAAATTAAACCAGGTTAATGTTTAACTTTTCTTTACTTTCTCTTAATGTTAAATCGTTTTAATATCAGTTAATGTTACTACAATGATTTTTTTTTAATTTAATCTGGATCACATTACTTTCTGTCGTTATATAGTCAATTTGGAGTTTTGAAGTTATTGTTAATAGTATTATTCTTCTTTTACTTTTTGTCACTTTTTATAATCCTCACGATAGTAAGTTTAACATTAATTATTACATAATTTTAACATTATTCTTTATAGTTGTCTTGATGATGAGAATAAATTTTCTCGAAAGCTTGATTAAATCAAAGAGTTTTTAAACTAATAAGGTTGTATATTGATTGACTGCATCCTCAATAGATTTATCTAAAAATACATACATACATATATATATATATATATATATATATATATATATATATATAACTGTTAACCTTATACATTATAATTAGTAATGAAAACTGTACGCATGAAATTATTTATTTTTACATTTAAAAATGTAGGACAAAAAATGAAAAATATCCAAATTTATACATCATCTTCATCATTTGTGTTATTTTGTTCCAAATTTTCCTTTCTCTCCACGATGGTAGTTTTTAATCTCCTTTGGTTTCTTCCCCCACTACGATCAGATGCTGTCCGTAACCAGACTTTAATAATGGTAGCTACCTCTACATCATTCGAGGTTGAGATCTCGATCTGCAAAGATCAACTTATAAATAAAGACTAGCTAGTCAATTTCAAAAAAAGACAACGTCGTTTTCACTATGTTTGAGCCGGGATACAACGGGCGCTGCTACCAGCAGTTCTTAGAGGAGCGGGCAGCTCAGGGAGAGCTGTCACCTACGATGTCCCAGGAGTTCCGGATACCGCCAGCGATATCGCCACTGCTCGATCTACCGTTCGAGAGAACGAGCAGCGACGCGTCACCTGCCGCCACCGCACAGAAGAGGAGGCAGCAAAAGAAAACGAGACCGCCACCACTAGAAGGCATCACCCCTCTAGAAAACACGCCGGCCACCCCCGCTGCCGCAGCCGCAACCGATAACACCGAAGAAGAGGCCCGCCCCGGATCTACCAGCTCCGACGACTTCGTGCTGCAGAAGAAGAAGCCGAAGAAGACCCCGAAAGTTCGCCCGTCTACGCCGCCGCCCACGGAAAACGGATTCCAGGTCGCGCACAGCGTTGTTGCAGCGTTCTCTCGGCCTCCACAACGGAAGAAGGCGGAAGTACCGAAGCGACCGAAGAGGATACCGCCCACTGTGGCGCCTTCTTCAACCTGGACCGGCGTCATTTACGCCCGAGCGACAGCAGGCAAGGTTGAGAAGGCGGAAGTACCGAGAACGGCTCCCGCCACTGTCGTTACCCTGCCTGCCCAACCCGCCTTAGGGTTCGACGCCATATTGGGCCTTCTCGGAGGTCTCGATATGGAGAAGGCCCTACTTGTCATCCGTAAGGTGGCAGCGGCGCTCGTTCAGGCGCAAACCGCGATGGACCTGTGGGGAGGTGGTTGCCCTTTACGGGTAATCATACAAAGGTCCGGAGCGAAGACTGGTGCCCTAGTTAAGTATACAGTATGGACAATTTAATAATTCTGTTCTATTAACACCTTCAATCTATTCACACAACTAACACATGTTTCTATTTAGTTCAGATACGCAGGGCGTCAACAGCATCAGACACAACCGAGCGACAACAGGACAGTCCACACAACAACCACACCACCAATTATTATCATAATCAACATTAGCTAAATTAATGGTACGAGTAACTTGTTTTTTAATTTTTCGGTAGATTTCTGCTGGTTGATTTACTTATTCTCCACATTGTACTAAAAAAAAAGTACAATACAGCCCAACCAAGATTGTTTAATATTATTGAATATCACAGAAAATGTACCAAATTTTTTTCGTTATGTAAATAATTATAACCCTACCTATTGCAACTACTGCGTTGCATTAAGTGAAACCTAAATAACTGAATTTATATACTTACAGGCTGAAAACAAAATCCAGTTCTTCAGTTTTAACAATTAAAACGTTCACAGATCCGCAAAGCTTGCTTTGTGCACAGAACACGCTACAGCCTCGTGGTGATATGAAAATCCTAACCTCTACGCTCTTACTCATACATAATGGAAGTGGTTAACTGGTCAGCGTATTATAGTCAAAAGCATCGAATCCGATAAAGTACTAAAAATGTTTATAAGCCAATTCGAAAAGCTGATTTATAATTATAATGCAATATAAATAATAAACATATTTAACACTAATATACAATCCAGACAAGGGCTCGTTTATGGGCCAGAAACGTCCATTTTACGTATAATAGTCAATAATAATATATTAACTTGCCGTTAATGGTCAACGATACAATTTATTTAGAAAATACGATATTATTACGCCGACATCATTATGATGTTGGCCAAATAACAATCATTGGCCAGTGTTGTAGAGTTAACAAACCATCAGTTGCTACCGATGGCCAACACAGTGCCGACATGCCCTGTATTGGGCCGGCAGGTGACCAACGATTTATTGTTTGCTGGGTAATATTATTTTGGTAATATTGCTCGTCAAAAAGTTGAATGCTTCCAAAAATATAGTTTGGCAACATTTAATTTTTGATTGACAAATGGTAAAGTCAGACACTGGGGTTAAGAATGTTACTTATTAAGATGTTTAAGTTGGCACTTACTAATATCATTTTGGTAACATTGCACGTCAAAAAGTTGAATGGTTTCAAAAATATAGTTTGCCAACATTTAAAGTTTTAAATGATAATTAGTAAAGTCAGACATTGAGGTTAAAAATATTACATCTTAAAATGTTTAAGCTGGTACTGTTAGTTTCGTATCATTAAACATCAAAATGAGAGTTCTTATTACCATTACTTAAAAATTACAAAATTAAACACTTCCCGCAACTGAATTTCTTTGTTTTTGCAATTTTCATGTTTTTTCAATATTACATGTTAACTAGATTTCAATCAAGTATACAATGAAAATAAAAACGACGATATATTCATTTTTTTAATTATATTTTGTACATCTATACCATTTTAAACAGAATATACCCTATTTTCGATAAAATAAAATAACCACAATCAAATTACGTTCAGATGTTTTCTAAAACGTGTTGTGACTTTAGCATGATTTTAAATGCGTAGCATTTACATGTCCACGGAACGACGGATTATTCTTCTAACAAAAAAAAAGATAATTTTAGCATTTTTTCACAACTGAAAACTATTTTAAGAAGGGAGGAAACATATCGTTCTATCAGACAATTTGAAAAATTAAGAAAACGTAAAGCACAATTATTATCGTTACTCACTTTTTTATTACGATGCCGAGACCAAAAATTATCCCAAAGTTTATCTATATTAAAAGAAATTTGATAACAGACAATCTAATACAATACGGAAAAACTAATACAATACAATACAGAACTAATAATACAATACAGAAGAACTGAAAATGCTCTTCTGCGTAATCAAATACATATTACTAGGAAGTTATTGGATACACCGATAAAAATCTTTTATATTTACATTTAGAAATTTCATCTATATTGGATAGAGAAGATTCAGATAAAATTGATTCTATTAAATCTATGGAAATAAATTTTGACATCTCACGTTATTAGAAAAACTGGAATATATTTCTATTCCAGTTATCGAAAATTAAGGAAACTCAACAGACTTGATGGTATATGACTAAAACACTAAAATTTATCATTTGTTCTATACCGAAGAATCCTAAAAATGATTTTCTTCACACATTAAATAGCTATAATTTGTGATCAAGATAACAAAATAATCAGTAAAAACAATATATGAGCAAACTGTCGTGAAATCTTGTCATTTCGATTTTTTTTGCAAAGAATCCCGTTTTTCAACTAAAATTTTACGTTGACAATTTTTTTACTTATTTTTTATCATTTAGTTTCTATTTATCAAGGACAATTTACTTTAAAAAAATAAACATTAAATTTTCAACCACCATTTTATACCATTCTATACATTAATTTATTTAGTATATACCTAAATAACTGTTTAAAAAGTAGAGAAATGGAGTGAAACCCGTATATACGTCCATAATGCGGGTTGCCTACTTTCAAACTTGGCCTCACTTGCATGTATTTGCATATCCGTTCCAGGTACGTAGTGTACAATTCATTGATATTATATTACAATGGAATAAGTGATATAGCTGTAATCAAACTTTAATAAAATTATTATTTTGTTTATATACTGCAAACTCCTTCTGTAGGCAAAGAGTAAAGGTACCATTTGCTCATTCTGTTGCTTACAGAGCTTCTGTCATCCCATGTATAGGGTAATCTAACCCATCATATTTCCATCTAATGTACCTACCCCTACATTACATACGCCTACTTTGCTTTTCTAAAACATACAGTTCAAAGATTCGATTTGTATAGATTAAGGGTAGTCCTTTTCGGTATATTCATAAGTTCATTGCAGATTTATATAAGTTTGTATTGCATTGAAAATATTTTTATTAATTTCTAGGTTAGAAATTGTGTCTCTCGTACCGTCAATATAGTATTATTATAGCCGTAATACAGTATTACAGGTGCAGTAATCTATTGGCATCATAAGTTTGGTAATCCTGCACTGTTTTTCCATAAGCCCCGTACTGAATTTGGAGTTTTGGACGCGCTATAGTCATATATTCATTTTTAAATCGCCATTTTTTAAAACACACAAAACTTCATTAATGCACCGCTATAATGCCGCAATACCATTTTTGCCCATTTTCCAATCATATTTATTTATGACTCTGTGTCTAATATCCTGCCAAATTGGTGAAGCTTAATGTAATTTGCTGCTCAGTAATACCTGTTTACGTGAATTGTCTGATGTAATTTGTTTGAAAATACGATTTTATGTTTAGGTAATGTATTAATAATTCGTTTTTCTGTGTAGCTCCGTGGATGATTAATTTTGATAGAAGCTGTGCATTACCGAGCCAAGTGTTGTTACACATAAAATCATTTATCGTTTTAAAACCAAGGCGTGTCCAATGGCTGACAAACAATGGCCGTTTACATTCTTTAATTAAGCTAAAACCTCTTGTGGGAATGTGCTATATTTCATGGTGTTCCACTGGAAAATTATCAATTCTTATGTTGGTGGTGTTGATTGCTTCTGCGAGTGATGACAGGTAGTCGATGTCCAGTTTATGTCAAATTCTCTGTGTGCCACGAAAAACCATTTCCACCCGACTTCATGAACGATAAATTGTTTTTGGTATTAATTTTGGAACTAAATGTAAGTAATTTTGATCATACGTGAGTCAGGCCTAATCCTCCGAACTTAACTGGCAAACAAAAATCTTCTTCTTTGCACCGGTGCTTTCCGTTCACATGAAAATGACAAAAAGATAATAGATAATGTCACAGCTTTGGAGCGACACTTATTATTTATTATTTTTTGTTTTGGCAATAGTGGAAAACGATAGCGATCGTTTTTTCTGTTTTTCCAAAATGTGGTTTATTTTTTGTGTACGACCATCGAAAGAAAACCTGCGCCCTTTTCTTGACATTCTGAACATCGTATGCCAAGGGTCTTAATCCGTTCACTTGTCCATTTGTATCCCATCGTCCGGTCTACTCTGTTCCTCCATTTTTCTGTCCAACATCGGACATTTTTTTCTGTATTTAAAAAAGAACCAGATTGTTGCGAAAAACTGCTGTAATTTCTACATAGAATTTCAAAGTCATTGTTAATAGTAGCAAAATCTGAGATGTCGTCTGCGTAGGCGCTCACTAGAAATTTTTCACTGTCACCAAACACTAAGCACCCTGAAGCGATTGTCTACACAAGGTTAAGAAAGGCTCAAGTGCAAAGGAATATAGAAAACTAGAAAGACAATCTTGACGTAACTCTTTAAGTTTACTTCGCTGGTTAACAGATTCGAATTCGAATGTTGCATACTGCATTTTTGTAGACAATTTTGATAGCACTAATTATAAAATTCCCCGTGTTAACATTTTTCAAAACGCTAAAGGGATATTTGTGATAAATACTATCAAATGCCGATCTTTGATCGAGATTGACAATTTCTAGTGAAATGTTCCTATCATATGTGTGGTAAACGTCATGATGGAGATGAAGGGAATCATAAATTGATCGATCAGGAATTCCACAGCTTTGATCTGGGCTTATAATTTTGTTGATGCTGTTGAAAATCTCAACGAAAGAGCTTTTTTTTAAAATTAAATTAATAAGTGCTTTGGACGTGGTCTTTGGCCCAATTTTACTCCAAAGAATAATGTAGAAATTTGTGGCAAAGCCGTCATCAATTCCTGGAGCGCTTCTTTTGTTTAATGAAAATAAAGCCAATATGAATTCTTCTATTGAAAAAGGTTGGTACAACGTGTTTTTCGCTTGCAAAGATTGTTTCTGTAAATTCCTGAAAAGTATAGATCTGTTATGTCCAGATTGTTGTCCTTTTCTTCTCTTGCTTTAGCTTTGTCAATGGAGTAACTGGTTTTTGATTAAACCTGGCCTTTCAAATTGAATATGTGTGAGTAGGTGTGTAGGTGTGTGTAGGTGTGTGTAGGTGTGTGTAGGTGTGTGTAGGTGTGTGTAGGTGTGTGTAGGTGTGTGTAGGTGTGTGTGTGTGTGTGCTGTGTGTGTGTGTGTGTGTGTGCGTGGTGTGCGTGTGTGTGTGTGTGTGTCCGTATGTCGAAATATGTGTGCGCTCGTTGTGTTGTAAATTTCACGACCTTGTGTAGTGTGTGTGTGTGGGTGTAGTGTGTGTGTGTAGTGTGTGTGTTGTGTGTGTGGTGTGTTTTGTGTGTGTGTGTGTGTTGTGTATGTGATGTGTTCGATGTGTTGTGTGTGTGTGTGTGTGTGTGTGATGTCGTGTGTGTGTGTCGATGTGATTGTCTGTGTGTTCTGCATGTGGTGTGTGTAGCGTGCTGTGTGTGTGTAGTGTGTTGTGTGTGTGTGTGTGTCTGTATGATGTGTGCTGTTGAAAATTCCGATGGTTGTTGTGTGTGTGTGTGTGTTGTGTGAGTGTGTGTGTTGTGTGGTGTGCTGTCGTGTGTCATGAATGTGTGTCGCTTTGAAATGTAGTGTCTGTGTGTGTGTGTAGTTGTGTGTGTATGTGTAGTGTGTTGTGTGTGTGTGTCGTGTGTGTTGTGTGTGTAGTGTGTGTGTATGTGTGTGTGCTGTGTGTGTGTGTGTGTGTGTGTGTGTGTGTGTGTGTGTGTGTGTGTGTGTGTGTGTGTGTGTGTGTGTGTGTGTGTGTGTGTGTGTGTGTGTGTGTGTGTGTGTGTGTGTGTGTGTGTGTGTGTGTGTGTGTGTGTGTGTGTGTGTGTGTGTGTGTGTGTGTGTGTGTGTGTGTGTGTGTGTGTGTGTGTGTGTGTGTGTGTGTGTGTGTGTGTGTGTGTGTGTGTGTGTGTGTGTGTGATGTGTGTGTGTGTGTGTGTGTGTGTGTGTGTGTGTGTGTGTGTGTGTGTGTGTGTGTGTGTGTGTGTGTGTGTGTGTGTGTGTGTGTGTGTGTGTTGTGTGTGTGTGTGTCTGTGTGTGTGTGTGTGTTGTGTGTGTTGTGTGTGTGTGTGTTGTGTGTGTTGTGTGTGTGTGTGTGTTGTGTGTGTGTGTTGTTGTGTGTGTTGTGTTGTGTGTGTGTGTGTTGTGTGTGTTGTGTGTGTGTGTGTGTGTGTGTGTGTTGTGTGTGTCTGTGTTGTTGTGTGTGTCGTTGTGTGTTGTGTGTGTGTGTGTGTTGTGTGTTGTGTGTGTGTGTGTGTGTGTGTATGTGTCTGTGTGTGTTGTGTGTGTGTGTGTGTTGTTGTGTGTGTGTTGTGTGTGTCTGTGTGTTTGTGTGTGTTGTGTTTGTGTGTAGTGTGTGTGTGTGTGTTGTGTTGTGTGTTTGTGTGTTGTGTTGTGTGTGTGTGTGTGTGTGTGTGTGTTGTGTGTGTTGTGTGTGTGTGTGTGTGTCTGTGTGTCTGTGTGTGTCTGTGTGTCTGTGTGTCTGTGTGTGTCTGTGTGTTCTGTGTTCTGTGTGTGTCTGTTGTGTCTGTGTGTCTGTGTGTTGTCTTGTGTTCTGTGTGTCTGTGTGTGTCTGTGTGTCTGTGTGTCTGTGTGTGTCTGTGTGTGTCTTGTGTGTCTGTTGTGTCTTGTGTCTTGTGTGTCTATGTGTGTCTTGTGTGTCTTGTGTGTCTTGTTTTGTGTCTTGTGTGTCTATGTTCGTGTTGTCTGTGTTCTATGTGTGTCTTGTGTTCTTGTGTGTCTGTGTGTTCTGTGTTGTCTGTGTGTCTTGTGTCTTGTGTGTCTTGTGTGTCTTTGTGTGTTGTGTGTCTGTGTGTTCTGTGTTGTCTGTTTGTGTGTCTGTGTGTCTGTGTGTGTGTGTGTTGTGTGTCTGTGTGTGTCTGGTGTGTCTGTGTGTCTGGGTGCTGTGCGTGCGTGTATATGTGCGTGGGTGCGTGCGTGTTGCGTGTGTAGTGCGTGTGCGTGGTGTGCGTGGTGTGCGTTGTCGTGTGCGTGCTGTGCGTTATGTGCGTGTGTGTGCGTGTGCGTGCGTGTGCGTTGTGTGCGTGCGTGTGCGTGCGTGTTGCGTGTGCGTGCGTGTGCGTGTGCTGCGTGTGCGTGCGTGTCGGTTGCGTGTGCGTGTGTGTGGCGCGCGTGTGCGTGCGTGTGCGTGCGTGTGCGTGCGTGTGCGTGCGTGTGCGTTGCGTGCGTGTGCGTGCGTGTGCGTGCGTGTGCGTGCTGTGCGTGCGTGTGCGTGCGTGCTGCGTGTGCGTTTGCGTCTGTGCGCATGTGTGGTGTGTGTGCGTGTGCGCGTGGTGTGCGTGTGTTGTTGTGCGTGTGTGCGTTGCGTGTGCGTGGTGTTCGTGCGTGTGCGTGCGTGTGCGTGCGTGTGCGTGCGTGGCGTGCGTGTGCGTTGGTGCGTGCGTGTGCGTGTGTGCGTGCGTGTGCGTGCGTGCGTTGGCGTTCGTCTGTGCGCATGTGTGCGTGTGTGTGCGTGTGCGCGTGTGGTGTGCGTGTGTATGTGTGTGAGTGTGTGCGTGTGTGCGTGGATGCGTGTGCGTGTGTGCGTGTGCGTGTGTGTGTGCGGGTGTTGTTGTTGGTGTGAGTGTGTGTGGGCGTGTTTGTGTTGGTGTTTCAGTGTGTATATGAGTGTTGTTATATGTATGTTAGTATACACGAACGAAAAGACTTCTGTACTTTTAATTTCGTATTTATGCTTTTGTTATTTCTTTTGAAGCCTCTTGTACTTTGTAAGAAATCTAGCGGAGGAGGCAGTTTTTGGTTCGTATCAAGTATTTCTGAAACAGCTGCATATTTCAAAAATATGCATATGAATTTTAAAACTTGTTTTTTTAATAAATATCCGTTCAAACTTTTATATATATCTGAATAGCGATCAACGTTACAGGAAGATGTGCAAAAGTAGTGTTTAAAGATATTATTTGACACAACTTTACCTTATCAAATTGTTTAATGCAAATCAAAAAAACCTTCAAATGTAAATTAAATAAGAGTTAAAACGCTTGAACTGTATTATCGATAGTTTTATAGAAGTGGGCGGCTTTGGAATTTCTAAAGTTACCTCTGTCTGACATGAAAGTTTAAACGTCCACCTGACATGGATTATATCTTTTGTCTTTACTATGTTGCCTGTTTTCATTATGAACGTATTATAAGTGGAATTACTTAACTAATGTCAAAAAATGTTTGCAATAAGAGTTTGCAACACTAGTTTTAACACTTTTTATGGTTTATTAAAATATTATTCCATAAGCTAACAACCGTCGTTTGTTAGTCTAAATAAACCGTATTAGAAGATCAAGTAGAGAAGAAAACAATCATTACATTGTAGGTAGTAGCATGACTGATATTACAAAACTAATCAAAAACAAGAATGCTTATTTCTATATGGAACCTAAACGTCTGTATGTTAACATAATTGATTTTCAGAAAAAAATTGTTGAATATAAAAATTTTATCGGTAAACTCCCTCTGGTTTATTTCAAAGGGGACCAATAAAACACATTTTCTAAGAAATAATTAATATTGGGTTGTACATGAGCTCCTTTGTGTCTTTTTACATAGCTTATCTTTATCAAAAATAATCGTACATTTGACATTAGGACAAAGTTTTTTTCCATTTCGTATTTTATATGACGTTAAGGCGTATCAAAGCTTTATACATAATTAATCCCCCTGATACCTATAATCGTGCAATAAAATCTCATGATGCCTGAAAGTGATCTTGTTTCATTGAATTTAATACTTATAAGTGGAAGTGCTAAAACGCAGTTGAAAACGTGTGTGGGTTAATCGCAGGCTCAGACTCTTCAGATAAATGCGAAGCACTATAATTAGTATAGGTAATTAAAATTAGCTCATCGATATGCATATCAAGCATTGTGCAGCACTGATTACAACTGAAGCATAGTAGCAGTTAAATATTTTGCAAAATTTGATTGTGCTTAGGACTTGTACAATGGGAAATTAACTATTACCTACTAACGCTATGCCCTCCTGATGTTCAAATTACCATAAGGTATGTAGATAATGCATACTAAGAAGGGGTTACCTTGTAACAATATTTTTCTAGTCTCTGATAAGAATCCTTACTATACACCTTATGAAATTGTTATAATGCATCTGTCACTTTAAAAATCACGTTAGGGAATTTAATCTTTGGGTGACACATTAAAATATAATACATATTTTAAATTAGAGGTGCCCTTTTTCAATGATTTACTGTACAAATAGGAACAAAATATAATGCTTTTAGCGCATTCATTGAATATGAGGCGTTTAGAAAGTTTATTAAGTTAATTTCAATGATACAATTAAACCGAACGAAGTTCGCAATTAAATGATGCTAAAAGTAGATAAATCTCATGTGGACAACACGTTACTTTGAGGCTATTTGATACTGCTAGAAAGTTTCTGCATTGCATCGCTCTCGATAATTGATACATTTAAATAACATCTAAACTGTGCATTAAACTGTACAATTCGGGGTATAGTTTAATTATTATATGTACAGTGCATCCCATTTTGGTTGAGACAGCCAAGTATCTCGATTGTTGTTGAAGATAGAATCTTGCGGTTTTCGCGGCCCTGTGCCACTTTTTTGTGAAAATCAAGATGTCCTGAACGGATTTTTCCTAACGTCTTTTATTCACAAGTTACAGGGCGTTTTTGAAAATTCACACTTTTTGGACCCCCTCCATATCTACGAAGTTTCTCAGCGATAATGTCAAATTGAAAACTTATCCCATAGAGAATTTTATGTAGAATTCCGTGGCGCACTCAATTTTTTTTTCGGGTTATGGTTATGGAGATACGACTCAAACTTATGATTTTTTCAATGGAACACCCTGTATTTTATCATCTCATTAAATTCCTCATTCTTTTCCCTTCAAAATGATATATAATATATAAACATAAATTCTTCAAAAATGCTCCAAAATCACTAAAACATTGATTTTTAATAGTAGGCTATGGATTTTTCATACAAAAAAAGTTCAAATTGAAGAAATACTACTTGTGATTTTTCCATGAAAGGAACAAGAAGAATACTAACACTAATCACTAACAAAACACAAAACGTAGGTAACTAATAGCAACAAATAAATAGTAACAAAAAGTTCATAATGTAGAATAAGAAACTAATTAAATACTTACTCATACTATTTCATTTCGAAATTATTCGGTAACTTATTCGTTGAATTGTTTAAATTGATGTCCATTTTCCCTAACACACAATTGACACAATTTCTTAATACGTCTTAATGCATTTAAAATTATGAAAGGACGATTTTGTAAATTCTGGAAAACTGCCTCTGTTGTTGCACGAAGTTTTTCAATATTATTGTGCCTCTTACCATATATTTTATTTTTCAAAAAACCCCACAAAAAAGTTCAACACTGACAAATCGAGGTGACCTTGCAGGCCACCTAATGGGCCCATTTGTTCCAATCCAATAGTCCTGGAAAGTTTCTTCTAAAAACGGCACAATCAACCTCGAGCTGTGGGCAGGGGCACCGTCTTGTTGGAAGTAAATGTCATTAAGATAGGCGAGGGGAACTTTCTCCAGGAATTCTGGTATTATTGCTTCTAAAATTGCCAAGTACCTATTCGCGTTGAGAGCCCCTTCAAAAATGCGGTATTTTATTGATGTCTCCAATAAGAAGCAGGCTACATTCAAACCAAATCGACACTGTTGTTGTTGCTCAAAAATTAGGTGTTGGTTTTCAGTGCCTTCTATTTTGCCTGCTAAAAAAACCGGCACTGCTTATATGGGCTTCGTCTGACCATATGACTTTACTGGCAAAATTATTGTCTCTTCGAGTTTGGTTCAAAAACCAATTACAAAAATTCACACGCCTCGTTGCATCACCAGGGTATAAATGCTGGACAATATTCACTTTGTAGGGTTTCAATTTATGTTTTTTTAAATCCTTTGTACCCGTGATCGGGGAACGCCAGTATCATTTTCTAACTTCGTACAAGAAGTCTGAGGAGAGACACGGACGCTGGTTAAGACATTTATTTCACCCACTTCATTGTTTTCCTTGTTATACGTCTTGGCTCGGGGTTTAGAATACGCACCATAACTTAGTAGATTATTCTTTAGTCGAAATATCGTTGCTCGACTAGGTTGACGCCTCTATGGATACCTAACGTTTTAAAAACAATATGTCATATAATGTCTTATTGTAAATTACTAGTTTATCTGTTTAAATATAATTCTAATGCTTCGTCAACATTTTCATGGCATTGATTGAAACATTGTATGATATCATACTTTTCGCCAAACGCAAACACAATAAAACGCATCAAAATTTATCATCATGACAGCAGATATTTTGATTTCTCCACAGTAACTTGATAAAACAATGCTCCAAAAATCAAGAACAGTGTTTGTAGCATCCATGACCTACCATAAAAAATCACAGATAATAATCCCTGTAGTAAAACTTTGAAATCCATGGCACTCTATTAAAATTCAATGTTTATATATTATATATCATTTCGAAGGAAAAAAAATAAGTAATTTAAGGATATAATAAAATACAGGGTGTTCCATTGAAATTTGAGTCTTATCTCCCTAACGATACCCCGAAAAAAAAATTGAGTGCGCCCCTGGATTCTACGTAAAATTCTCTATGGGACAAGTTTTCAATTTGACATTATCGCTGAGAAACTTTTTAGATATGGAGGGGATCCAAAAAGTGTGAATTTTCAAAAACACCCGTAATTTATAAACGAAAGAAGTTAGGCAAAATCCGTTCAGGACAATTTGAGTTTCACAAAAAAGTGCTACAGGACCGCGGAAACCGCAAGGTTCTATCTTCAACAACAACCGCGATGTCTGGCTGTCTCAACCAAAATGGGATGCACTGTACAGGGTTATTCACGCTATCCGACACGAAGTATTATAGCTAAAGTATTTGATTTTAAAAAAGTTTTATTTTATGAATGGATAGAGACCTATTGGTGATACATTTTAAAATTATTTTCATGTTATACAGGGTGTGCCAAAAACACGAAAAGTATAATAGTTGATATTTTTGAAGTATATTATTTTATTTTCAATTTCTATGATGAAAATAAATGCGAGTTTTACCTACCTAAACCTTATGGTTCTTGAAATATTTAACATTTTGTGAAAATGTAGTAACAAATTTAATGCTTAATTCCTCAACTTGTATTTTTTTATTTTCATCCAACTTAAGACTAGAGTCTACTAATTGATCAAGTTTTATGTCGCCCATGTGACACATTTACTAACTTATACAAGGTGTCTTAAAATTAAGGGTCAATAATTACAATCTTTAAACGGTAGTAACTTATTTGATTTAAACAGGACACCCTGTATTTTATGGCAACAGCTAATAGTATTACATACTCCTATGGCTAACTCTTCATATTTTCAAGTAAAATGCACATTTTGTTTGTGTAAACTGAGTTCAAGTCGTTACTATTGACTGATAGTGGTTGTCAGATATTTACAAAAGTCTTAATTGTGTAATAGTAGTGGTAGCAGTATTTTTTGATATTTGTATTATAAGTCTATTTTTAAGAATGCTAGTTTATCCGTAAGAAGAACGCAACGACATGATTTTTATTCTCCGAGAATCTCTGCAAAACTGCCTCCTGGCATCACGAATTTACTCTGAGAGATTTCCCAACAGAAATCATCCAAAGAAAGCAGCATTCGAAAGAATGTTGAATCAATTTAGACAAACTGGTAGTGTCCTGCATAAAAAACACACTACAAGCAAACCTGTGACAGAAAACGAAGAGACTCAGTTTGCAGTGCTTGCCTCTGTAACAGAAAATCCCCATATTATTCAAAACCAAATTGCCCAAAATATCAACATTAGCCAAGCAAGTGTGTCAAGAATTCTTAAGAGATATAATAATCATCCTTATAAAATCCAGCTACATCAAGAACTCTCTAAAAACGATTATGGGAAACGAGTTGAATTTTGTACGTGGGTATTAGATAAAGTGGCAGAAAATGAAAACTTTTTAATTCCGTTCTGTTTGCTGATGAATGTACATTTGATAACAATGGAACCGTTGACAGGCATAAATTCCACTATTATTCTGATTCCCATCCGCATCAATTTAGGATTATTCATAATCAACACAGATGGTCAGTGAATGTGTGGGGCGAAATAATGGGTTAATATTTAATTGGTCCCTATTTTTTCCAAGAACATTTAAATGGAATGTTGTTTTTAGAGTTCTTAAGAAATCAGATTCCAACCTTATTACAATACATTCCCTTAGACATAAGAAGAATGATGTGGCTTCAAATGGACTGAGCTCCGGTACATTTTCATCGCGGTGTGCGAGAAAATTTAAATCACCATTACCAAGATCGATGGATTGGAAGAAATGGATCACAACATTGGCCCCAAGGTCACCCGGCTTAACGACAATGGATTTTTTTATGAGGATAATTAAAAGGAATGGTTTATAACACACCTCTAACAACACCAGATGATCTAAAACTGCATGAAAGAAGCTTTCCAAACTGTAAGCTCACGTATGTTGGAAAATGTTGCGGAAAATTTTAAAAAGAGAATACGTTTGTGTTTAGAGACAGACGGTCGTCATTTTGAACATTTTATTAAGTGATTTTCATGTACTATACTTTTATTTTAAACTACTAAACTACTATTACCTATATAATAACTTAGATTAGGTTGTAGAACTTGATAATTGCTTCAATTAATTCTGTTTGTCAAAACTCCTTCAATTATAACTTCCTTGAACTCAGTTTGCACAAGCAAAATGTGCATTTTACTTGAAAATATGAAGAGTTAGCCATATGAATATGTAATACTATTCGATAGACAATTAAATTTTACATCTGCTGTTGCCATAAAATACAGGGTATCCTATTTAAATTAAATAAGTTACTACCGTTTAAGGATTGTAATTATTGACCCTTAATTTTAAGACACCTTGTATAAGTTAGTAAATGTTTTACACGGACGACATAAAACTTGATCAAGTAGTAGACTCCAGTCTTAATTTGGTTGAAAGTAAAAAATGCAAGTTGCGAATTTAAGCATTAAATTTGTTACTACATTTTCATAAAATATTAAATATTTCAAAAACCATAAGGTTTAGGTAGGTTAAGCCTTAATAAAACACATTTATTATCATCATAGAAACTGAAAATAAAATAATATACAGGGTGTTCGATTTAAAAAATAGCAACTTTGATACTTCTCGTGTTTTTGGCACACCTTGTATAACATGAAAATAATTTTAAAATGTTGCGCCAATAGGTCTCTATCCATTGATAAAATAAAACTCTTTAAAATTAAATACTTTAGCTATAATACTTCGTGTCGAATAGCGTGTTAACCCTGTATAAACTCAAAATTTATAAAATACAGGGACCGCCATAAAGTTGGACACATATGGCAAAAATGTTTGTTATTGAAATGTCTGAAAAATTCTATTGGCGGTTCGTTTCTGCATGTCTGGTAACCAAAAAATCCATTGTGACATTTATCACGTGACCGTAGATTTGTCGGGAATTTTGAAAAATGTTAACTGTGATGCCGATAAATGGGTGAAATTTTATCACGAAATATCATAAAATCTTGTTCTACCTGGAAATAGTCTTAATAACACAAATTACATAATTTTAGGTATCTTAAACTATGAGGTGCACTTTAAAGAGCAATAATTTTCATCCTTGTAAGCCGAAATATTTGATTTTTCAAAGTCAACTTATTAAATTAAAAAAATCGTTAATTTCCAATATACTAATCAATATTAAATTTAATAAGGATAAATAATGTGTTGTTAAGTTTTAATTACAAATATCAGTTCGTTTAAATTTTATTTACCGGTTAAAAATATTAGATCAGCTCATGCGCTTCAATATACAGGGTATGAACACAACCAGCGACGAGGCTAAATCGTATTTTTTAAATTTTCCTCTCACAAATTGTCTACTTTACAAACATTTGATTAATTTTGACCTAAAATTATGTAATTTATATTATTAAAACTATTTTCAGGTAAAACAAGATTTTATGATGTTTCGTAATAAAAGCAGAGGGGAATAAATGGTACTATTTATTTTTTTTTCTAATTTGATCGAAAATTGGTATATGGGGTCTTTGTTGCATTCTAAATATATTTTCTTAATGCAATTTTTCGATATCTTGTCAATTTGGCCCATTTTTCGGTATCACAGTAAACATTTTTCAAAATTCCCGCCAAATCTATGGTCACGTGACAAATGTCACAAAGGATTTTTTGGTTGCCAGACATGCAGGAGCGAACCGCCAACAGTGTTTCAGAAAGTTTAATAATAAAAATTTTTCTCATACGTGTCCTACTTTATGGCGGTCCCTGTATAATTATAATCAGAACACTGATATCGATATAATCAAATGTTAACTTGGGTGCAAATTCTGTTTATTTTGAATACAATTGCTGTTGTGTCTGATATAAAATTTAATATTGAACCTAATGCTGATACTGCTACTATGTAACGTTTTATGAAGTATACTTATTAATCGTTATACATTATGAATCAGAAATTTAATATTAAGAATCTCAACGTAAAGTCTTTAAAAACTTCATTATGTGAACATAATTGATAAAATATCAGAATTAATCTCAAGATGAGATGATTATATGAATAATAAAGTTTCAATAAAAATTACTGCACAGAATGGTTCTAATATTAGTTTGGGCAAACAACTAAATAAACCAAAGAAACAAAACTACTTGAGTTTGATCAATAAAATTAAAAAATTGGAGGAGGGAATGTGGTTTTTAAAAATGTGGTTTTCCAAAACGCGTACGCAACTTAACAAATCGCGGAGACTGTTTAGAAGATGAAGTTGAAACAAATAAAGCTTGTGCTAGTAAAAATTTAACTTCCATAATTACTATCAGTAGCCGCCATTTTGGATTTTCTGGGGAAAACCCACCTCTCACTTTTTTATACACCCACGGGGGAGACCGTATTTTCCACTCCTATGGTTTCTTTTCGGAGGTCTTTTTGAACCCCTAATTATGGCCACCCACGTGTGAGACCGTATTTTCCACACCTATGGTTTCTTTTCGGAGGCCCTTTTCATCCCTAATTATTTTTTACACACCCACGTGTAGGACATGTTTTTTCACCCCTATTTTATGGCCGCCCACGTGTGAGCTGGTATTTTCTACCCCTATGGTTTCTTTTCGAGGGTCAACCCTAATTAGAGCCTTTTTGACAGCAATTCTTTGTACTTGCTCACGTGAGGGGCAGATGTAGGGGTTGGTCTTGGAGCTGGGGCTAGGTCTTGGACTTGGGGTTGGTCTTAGAGTTATTTTTTTTATGGTCATCTAATTAAGGTCCTTTTGGTTGTATTAAGAGCAGTACCCCTGGAGGTTAGGCAAACGCACACGAATACAATGCTGGAAACTGCGTAATTACCCTAATAAGATATTATTATTAAAATTATCGGTCCTATTGTTTTAAAATGGTCATATGCTATTGGGTACCTTCGGATGATCTTTTAGCTATACGAGAAATTTATTTATACGTTGTATTTCTAATAAGGAGGTTCTTGTAAGACACGTGTAGGGCTTCGAAACTTGTTCTCGGGCCTTCGCCCCCTTATAAGACAAGTGTAGAGCTTAGCCCCTATCGTGGACCCCTTGGTGCAATTGTATGTGGTTCTAACTTAATCTTACAGCTGTAGGCATTCACCCCGTCATACAAAATTGTATTCTAATAAGGAGACCCTAGCCTTGTAAGACAGGACTTGTATCAGGGTCTGCGCCCTGGCCCCTTTGAGTTAAAATTGATTTTAGTGCCATCTACTGGCGTATAGACTAATGAACATTTTCTATAGTAGAAGTTGATAATGCACACCTCTCTCTTGCTCTATCTTCTTTCTCACACACACACACACACACATACACAAACAAATCAATTAATTAATTAATCAATCAATCTCAAACAAATCATGCTCGATCACCAGATCAATCAACCGAAATTATGTCTTACAGTTTGCGGAAACCAGATTACAGTTAAAAACTGAATATATTAAAGTCTAAATTAAATATGACGTGAAATAATAAATAATTTCTACCCTAATGCAATGCTCCTCTTTGTATAGGCAGATTCTCTCTTTCTAAACAGGTAACACCTATACATTCGGAAAATTATGTATATTGTGAGTTTGCCTAACCTCCAGAGGTACTGCTCTTAATACAACCAAAAGGACCTTAATTAGATGACCATAAAAAAATAACCCTAAGACCTACCCTAAGTCCAAGACCTAGCCCCAGCTCCAAGACCAACCCCTACACCTGCACCTCACGTGAGCAAGTATAAAGAATTGCTGTCAAAAAGGCTCTAATTAGGGTCGACCCTCGAAAAGAAACCATAGGGGTAGAAAATACCAGCTCACACGTGGGCGGCCATAAAATAGGGGTGAAAAAACATGTCCTACATGTGGGTGTGTAAAAAATAATTAGGGATGAAAAGGGCCTCCGAAAAGAAACCATAGGGGTGGAAAATACGGTCTCCCCCGTGGGTGTATAAAAAAGTGAAAGGTGGGATTTCCCCAGAAAATCCAAGATGGCGGCCAAAGGTGTCCGTCTTCTACTACTATCTCAGCCAAATAATGTAGTGGATGTAAATAAGGATTTATGTATCACTGAATGGGGGAAAATGTCCACAAAAGCAAAGAATGGTCGCAAAAAGGGTAGTAAAGTACTTTTATTAGGTGATAGTAACTTTCGGAACATGGGAAGTGTAACTGAACAACTATCTCACAACACCAAAGTGGTTTGTAGTATATGTAAGCCAAACGCATTGTTTGAAAATGTGATTTGTGACATAAGTAACTTAACTACCTTCACAAAGAAAGATTGTGTGGTTATAATGGCAGGGACAAACAATGTCCTATGAAGGATAGTGATGAAAATACTATTAGTAATTTAACAAACAAGACAAATGTTCTCCTAATATCTGCACCCTACTACGGGGATGATATTAGGGTTAAGAAAAAAATATTTAACTTTAATTTCTCTGTTTTCCAAAAAGTTGTTAAATGAAATGCTTATATAAGGTACCTGGATATTAACAATTATATTAGTAGTAATAATTTTACTACTGATGGACGTCACCTTCGATTTTCCGGTAAGCAGCTTTTAGCAAAGGAAATATCAAAAGAAACAATGAATTCTGTCAACTGTCAATCAAATAAACACAAACAATATCTCAGTAAGACAGACTTCATTAATAAATCCAATTTACCCGTTATAATACTTACTGAAGTTAATGTCTCTACTAAACTTGTTAAGAAAGTGAATACTTGAGATTTAAGTTATGAGAAAATAAGGCTTGATATTGCGTCTAATTTGATGTTGAAAGAACCTTGTAACAATGAAATTGTCGAAAATCTTACGCAGGAAGAAAGCAACTTGTTTCGTAAATAATTAAACAGTGTAATCATTCAACATCAAAACGTTAGGTCATTTGCAAATAAAATATTAAATTTTGAAGTAATGCTAAGTTTGTGTAAAAGTGATGTTTTAATAACTGAACATTGGTAAATAATCAAACATTCAAATTGTTAAACGTCTGTAATTAAAGCTTAGCATCGTCGGTACTGTCATTTATTCTCAAAGCACGGTGGTACTGAAATTTATATAAATAATATGTGCAAAAATCGTACAAAAAGCTATGCTCTCTCTGAATTTCAACTTGATGAAATTTTTGAATGCTGGGTTATTGAAATCTGCTTTCTTAACGCTATTACTGTTGTAGCGTATCGGTCGCCTAGTTCAAGTTTTGATACATTTTTAAGTAACGTTGATGGCATGCTCGAAAAACTTTCAAAAACAAATAAGAAATTAGTAATTGGAGGCGTTTTTAATATCGATTTTTTAACTGATGCTACACAACAAGCACTATTTACTGACTTATTATCATTTCATGGACTGCACGCAACTATAAACACATCTACAAGAGTAACTTCAACTACGCATTCATGTATTGACAACTTCTTTATTAGTGCACATGTAAGTAGCTTTAGTGTACTAAATATTAATATTCAGCTTTCGGATCATTTCTCTCAATTTTTAAAGTTAAATGTTGTTAACAAGAAAAATATGGAAAATAGAAAAGAGCATGTGCGTCGAAGATATTTTAGTTCCAACAATATTAATAAGTTTTGTTGTTTGTTAAAGGATGAAGATTGGAAAAGTGTTTTTACTCAGACTTGCGCGGAAACTTCCTTCGAAAGTTTTAGTAACATCATACTTTTCTATTTTGACACATGTTTTTTTAATAAGACATATTTAAAATGTAACAAGGTTAACACTCTTAAATGGTTGTCTAAGTCGTTAGCCAAAAATATCCTATCTTCAAATCTCTTAGTGATAAATTAAATTTACAATATAAACACGAATGAACACGAACAGTTAAATAATATCACAACAAAGCAGTTTAAAACTAACAAAACGAAGGCAACGTGGTAGATCATAAACCAGTTGCAGGGTAAACCAAAACAACAATGTGACCTTTCATTGCAAAGAAATGGTATCACACTGGAAGACTTTCAGATAGCAACTACATTTAATTCCTTTTTTTACCAAAACAAACAAAAAGACACATTTGAATAATTATAATTTTCAAGGAAAACATATACCTTTTAACAATCGTTCTCCTTTTCTATCTCCGACATGCGAAAATGATGTCATAACATATATAAATAAGTTAAAAGCGTCAAAATATCACGGATTGGACAATATTTCTAGTCACTAAAACAAATTAAGTATTTTATTTGTAAACCATTGTCTCATGCTATCAATTTATCGCTTAGTACCGGAGCTTTTCCTTATAAGTTAAAAGTTGCTCTCATAAAACCGCTATTTAAAAATGGTGATCAAAATGATGTTTCGAACTATAGGGCTCGTAACGAATCTTTTACGTTCTTCGTTCATTTAGTCGTAAAATATAAGAAAAAGAGTTTTTAATTATTAATGATTTATAAGTTGTGGTAGGCAAATTAATTTGTATTTTGGTGTAACTTAAGTGCATATTTTCTTAGGGGTTTATATTCCATATCTTTGACTTAATTTTTTGCGCACCTTTTTTCGCGCACCGCTATATCATCTGACATCCTCAATGTCCTTTTCTTCATTTTCTTGATGCATTCTGTGTATACAGGAAGCCATTTTTGGGTTTCCACCTAAATTTTGTGAAAAGTGCCATTGATTTAATGGTAAGGTACATTTAATTCGTACTATATTAATATACTTTTACTACTTTTACACTTTTAGAACTTTTACTTTTATCATTTTTATTTTTGGCATTTTTGATGCTTAAGATTGCAAGTTTGCCTTTAATTCAGATCTAAATTTAGATCACACCTTTTTTATTTGAACTTTCAAGAGCATGCAATAAACATTGGATTATTCAAAATTTATAAGAAGTAAAATTCAACTTTGGTATGGTTTACAACTTACAGCATTGTCATTACGATATATTGCGCAATATTGGTGCAAAGATTACATAACCTTTGGTTTGCATTTCCGTATTTGTTTAGATACCAGATGTTATTAAAAAGTTGTGTACAAAAGTTTCGAACAGGTATTTATATCCATAATTTAGTAATTTAAAGTTATCACAATTAGTTTTTAAGATATATTTTATATAATTCTAAATTTAAATATTTAATAAACATGGTTTGTATATTTTTTATTTTGACATTGTGGTGAATTTTTTATTGTATACTCGGTTTAGTTATTCCGAGCATAATCAAAAAATAACTTGGCGTCCGAGATAATTTTTATTATTTTTACATTGCAGTTACTATATTGATGTTAAGTGGAAATAACCAAGCATAAATTTGTGGTAATTAAGCAAATCAAAAAGATTGAATCGGCCTACATTAATCTTCCGACTGAGACAACGGCATTATCTTTATTGAGTGTTTTGGATCTCTGGTTAGTTTAACGATTTGTTTGGAGAGCATTTACACTCATTTATTTATTATTAAACCTTATTTATACGTGGCGCTTTTAAACCACTTTATACCACATATTTATAGGCTACTAGCTTGCTTTCAACGTTTTATAAAATTTATGAAAATTATATATAACCAACTTTCCAGTTTTTTCGTGCGAAATAATATTATCTTCTGATCAACATGGTTTTATAAGTGGTAAAGGCACACAAACAGCGCTGTGTGCATATCAAAATCTAATAGTCGAGTCATTACACAGTAAAAAAATTGCACTTGGGGTCCGTTTATTGACTTCTCTCGTGCATTTGATTTAGTCGATCACCCAATACTGCTCTTCAAACTATATAGATATGGCATTAGAGGTATTGCTCTTCAGTTATTCATATCCTACCTTCATGAGCGTTTTTAAATCATACAAGTAAGAAATGCGTATAGCAACTTATACCTAATTACTCAAGGTATACCACAAGGGTCTATATCAGGCTTTTATTGTACATAATTTATTGTAATGACATCTTACGGTACATAAATGATAAAAATGTTCACACTATTCCTTATGCCGATGATACAAATACTTTAATCACAGGAATCAAATGTAACTAAAACCATAGCAGTCCACTTCAGTATATTAGGCAGACATGCAGCAAATTCGTTAATTGAAAATAGCTCTAACTTAAATGTAGTACACTCATTCACATTGTGTTGTTTTTGATGAAGCTCTTACCTGGAGTGACCAGATTGAAAGTGTAATTAAGAAACTCCGCAGTTCATGCTATGCACTAAAATTTCTGTCTAACCATTTTAGTCAGCCTATACTTCTACATGCATTTAAACCTGAGAAGCACCACACTAGTTTTTATCAGAAAAATTTTTATTATCTAGGATGTAAATTGTCGACGATATAAAACAATCACAAAATACAATTATATTTAAAAAGAAAATAGAAACACTTACTGTCTGAAAATCCATACAAACTTGATGAATTTTGTACAATTTAGTGTTCAAGTTTGTAATTTCTGATGTAGTGTAAGTATCATTTCCTCTTCTGACATTATCTCGCTTGCGGTAACTTTGTTTCCACAACTTGAGAAACAAACTATAAAATAAATAAATAAATAAACTTTCTTCTGCTTTTGTCACGCTACATTAGCAAAGAGTGAACACGGGAACGTGTTAACCAGTAGAGGTACCAATGTTTCTAACTTAGTCATATAGTTAATTAAAACATATTAATAAACTTTTTTATGCTTTTTAACCTTTGGGATGATGTCACCTTATCTTTTTAAAATATTGAGATCTATTGTCCATTAGCATGATATTCTAGACCAATTCTGACGTTTAGTACAACTATGACGTTCGTAGGGCATGTAATCATTGAGACATCGTTTATTGAAGAGTGTAATTTTTGTTCAACAAATTTTTAATAATAATTTGTTAGGTTAAAATTTCACGAAGACTCCACTGGTAAGAAATATATCTAATAAATATAAAAATTGAATTTTAGAAGGCAACGAACGTACAACTTAAGCAATTAAAGTAATGCATTTGCATATTAAGCATTTACATTTACGTGATGATTAATTTTGTAACTTGAGATGACGTTTAGATTTTAATTATGCCCACTGCAAATGCAATTGTTAGTGAACTTTAAAGAAGTAGAATTGTTTGTCAGTGTCCTTGCTAGATCGCTTGTCTGCATAATAATTATGTAGTTTTAAATTGATTAGGTGAACATAAGTAAAGAAACAAGTCTTAATTTTGTTGTACATTTTATACAAGAGGATATATGAGTACATTGAGACAAGGTTAGGGAAGAACATCGGAATTACATAGCCATTACTCGTTTGTTTATACTTCCAAGTGCACATTTGTTCCTAGCATATTTGGCGCCCAACGTGGGGTTTTGTTGATGTATGTAGTTAGCGATGTTGACAATTTTCGTTTCTAAAATATTTAGGATTCATTAAAATTTTTTTGTTGATTCGATGTATTAGTGTTCAATACTTACGTATAAATGTATTAGTTTAATCTCGTAATTCACTTCTCCGCGTATAATTTTTTCTAAATATTCACAATTTTTTGTAATTATCAGTCAATGAATATTTAATAAGGATGAATCAAGCGTTAAATAACTGCAAAACTTAAAAGGAGGTATTACATAATTCGTATAGTAATATGGGGTAAACATAAATATCTGGGGCCATAAACAAGTAACTGAGATATCCCGTAACCTAGTTTGCTTAGTAGAGGCAGGCATTAGACATGTTTTAATATTCCCACTAGTTAGCGGTAAAAACGACTAATATAAGTACCTGGCCTCCATCATTTATGAAAAGAAAACGTCAGTGTTGTGAAGTTATTATATCTGGTCACTTAACACATGTCAAAAAGTAAGTCTACAAAAAGGATAAATAAAACTATACATAATATACAGGTTTATGATGGACACCTGAGGTATTGCTTAACCTCCATTTCGAGAGGTAAGTGTATGGACAAAATTAAGGAGAAGTTAGTGACATTACATGATCCCATTGTTTAAGAAGGACCATATGAGAGACAGAGAGGTAAATTATGTTTAAAAGTTCTTTAATAATTACGAGCATAAAGTATGAGGCATATGGGGTTGTAATTTATTTTTATTGTTATTGTAGTTATTCTTAAAATGTGTCTTATTGGATTATAGCGACACCGAGTGACTGTTATGTGCAAGATTTCTGTAGTTGTGGTGTTTCACATGTTTCGCTTTGGCATGTAAGAGAAAAATGACTAAAATCTTGTAACGAACCGCAAGTCATTACTTAAAATTTTTTTAATTAATTAATTATTTACTTAATAATCCGCCCTCGTAAAAGAAATGATGCAAGCTTTCTTAGTATTCAAACACCTGCAAAACTTAATCTAATATTTCTTAGTATTCCGTATTACTCAGTCACTTACATATATTGCTCATTATTTCGTTTTGATTGCACAATAATAATTAATTTGTTCCCACTCCAACGTGGATTTCATAAAACATCGAAAGTTTTATACGTCAGAGTAATCTCCGCCAATTACAAATAGGATTCCCCCAAACAGAAGCCATCACCGCCTACGGAGAGTCCTCTATAAAAACCGCGCCGCGCACCTGAAAGAGAGAAGTATTACTACTCAAGTTAAGTAATCAATACGCGCTACGTAAACGCATCCCGCCGCCGAGAGGTATTACTACTTAAGTTAAGTAATCAATACGCGCTACGTAAACGCATCCCGCCGCCGAGAAGTATAACCGTAACCGTAACCGATTAGCCGCCGTAGTAGAAGAGTTCCGTCGCGCCACTTGAACGTGCTCCGCCGCCGAGAATTATTTAGTTGGTTTCACCAGCTCCTGTATTAGTTAGTCCATTTGACTAACTCCGATCCCAGAGAACCTGCACGTGACGGTTGTTTGAAAAGTAAATCGCCGCAAACCTAGTAATCGCCACCGCGAGTTTAGCTCCCTGTATCTGCGAACGCGCACCGCGAATCTTTTGTAAATAGCTATCCTCGATCTTGGTGATTAACGACACGTAAGTCTGTAGAGTAATTCAGAACACAAAACATAAACACCAGCACACACACCCCCAGACCGCTACGGGCAAAACGCCACGTGGTAGTTGGGAAATCATAAACGCCAACACACACCAGAAACACCCAGACCGCTACGGGCGAAGAAAACGCCACGTGGTAGTCGGGAGTATTCGCCAACGCACACAAACCCCAGACCGCTACGGGCGAAGAAAACGCCACGTGGTAGTCGGGAGTATTACACCCATCACGCTAACATATACCTGACGACGAGAGCTCAGTAGGACTGTATAGACCTGCAGCTTTCCTCATTTACGCTCACTTACATTCTAAACACCTGAATTCACTAGCTCGCTGGAGAAAGACCGAAGTGCCTATAATCACCAACGCATTAAACGTAGAGTATCCGTCAAAGACCGGTAGTAAAGAAAACCGTACCCGATACCCACGCGTTTATTTACACGAATTTCAAGGAAGCAATCAATTAATTGTTTTCCACCAGCTTATTCCGTCAGTGTAAATAAAAACCGCCTTTAATCAATACGTATTTGTACGTGTACAAATAGGTAACGTCGTTTTATCTACGGGAGATTTCTTTATTTGCATAAAAGAAATCAACACCATAAAATATCCACCCAGTAGATAACGCTTGAATAATATTACTTATACAACCAAACGTGTATAATCCGTCTAGTCTAAATTTAATGCAAAGATAAACCTCTGAAGAAGTCATATTTTCCAACATAATACATCGCGAAGTAAAATTACTCCACGAAGCATACGCGCTTGTCCGTCTTCCAGAGGTTACTAAAGGTAAAGAGCCGCGCAGCCGACCATACCGCAGTCCTGCGCACCATATATGAACTCGGGATATCGATTTTCACTAGTGACCTACATTCACGCAACCCTCGTTTTGAATAACCAGTAGTTTGTTTATAAATTCTTTTCTTTTATAGACAGGGCCGTATTCAGAATAAATAATTATTTAAACATAACTATATTTAATCATTTACATATTACGGTCATTTTTGAGTATAACTAGGGAGCATTAAAATCTACTTTACAGAAACGACGTCGACCAGCCGTCACCAGCAGGACGTCCAGTGGTTTGGTTAGTATTACGTTTAGGTTAAGTTGAGATAGAATAAGCATATATCTTAGATTTGTAGTTATAGGAAATATATTATTTTAAACCATTCTCTGTTTAATTATTTTATGTGGACAGTGTAAAGCTAAAGATTAAAGTTACCAACGAACCCCCCCCTCTTTAGTTAAATACAAAGACCGATTGCAGTTAGCCCGGGCAAATATAAAATTGTAAGAAAGGACCTTACAATCTAATAATCTGATATTTGTAAATAATAATGAACAAGAGGCATCTTAGAGATTATTTATGTATTGATATTGTCACATAAAATCTATTACAAAGGTGTAATAAAGTAAACACTACATTCTAAAATGTCTGAAATAGAACAAAACATGGCTTCTCACTAGACAGTGAAAATTAAAAGAAAGCAATTATAAACTACCTCCCCGCCAGCCTTCTAATATGCATGTACGCATCCTCATACACACACCCAAACGCGCGCGCGCAAGCACACGTTCACAAACATTTTTGAAATTTTTCAAAAACTACTTTTTTGTACTTAGCGGACCTCAAAACAGATATTTCCGATCTCACTTGAATTTCGAATTTTTTTACACGTACGAATTAGTTTTTAAGATAGGTGTGTCTTTAAGGATGATTGAACTTTAAAATTTTATGTAATTCTTTTAAATAGTTTCATGTAACGTTAGCAAGATTTAATGTAACGCTTTTAAATTTGTTATTATTTCAAGTAAACCTTGGGGTAGGTTAATATATCGTAATACAGATCATTTGAAACATGTTAGTGTTCGTATGTGTTACTGCACTTGACGTTGTTTCAATGGGGTCTAAATAAATAAGCTTTATTTGTTCCTCATTTGTGAACATCAACTCATCAAACCACTGTAATCTCCTTGAAAATGTTTCTTATTTACTAGTCTGTAATAATTTGATTCTAAAGCAATCTGTCCAAAAGCTCATATCACCTTTTAGAATTTCTAATAGTTTATCACAGTTATTTACAAACGAGGGACAAATAAACTATTCAACAATACACGAAAGTAACGAATTTTGCTATCTCCAGAAGATAAGTTCCATCCGCTGGTAAAAATTCTTTTACCAATGGTTGAAGATGTGCCATTTGTGAGGCTAATACATGGAATGTATTAAAACTAATCAGGAATTCCTAATTTTCTAAAATGGACGTATGGGTTGTCGGTTAAACCGATAAACAAGTTAGCTGTAGTCCCTATAGGTGAAAAACCACGTCTGTTTTAATGAATCAAGAAAAAATAACTAGCGGAAGCTCACACAGTAATTGCTATGACAACAATATGCATTTATCCGAAAAAAAATCTCAAGATGTGTGTTTACCTCCGAATCAACCCGCACAAGAAGTCGCATTTGCTTGACGGTGTCTTATGAGTTACCAGTAGAGATTTTAGTTACGGATTAGGGTTAGTATTGTCAGAAGTCAGTATTTTTTGAGTTAAGGGTTAGTTTTTGCAAGTTGTAGCTTAATTCAATTGAATTGGAGTCTGTTTTTGAAGTGAGAGTTGTTTTTTGCAAGCTGCAACTTAAACCAAGTCAGAGTATTTGAAATGAAGGTTATTTTTTGTATAATTCGTTATTGAAAATAGACAAATGTGTGGGGTTAGATAACAAATGGTCAAATGTCTGGGGTAAAATTAAAATTTCCCGCAGTTTCTCAAAAAAGCAAAGGTCTATTCGTTCACCTTCAACCAAACAAAGATACTTTTAAAAATTCCTGTAATCTAGAGTTATGAACAAAGAATATGAACACCACAATTGCATTTTTTAAGGTCTATTTGTCTTTCTCGTAATTAAGCAATTGGGGGTTTGTCTCAGACACGATAGAAGAAATTGAATAGCGAAAGTTATTAACTACTTTATACTAATAATTGTTGGAAAGCATTAAGTGATTTATATTGACCATTTAAAAATATACTACTAGGTAAAGCCACAATCAAATTCCATCACAGAGAACATGCACTAGTTTAAAAATACACCACTAGATGACGTCATAAATAAACAAGTCTACTAATAAAAATAAGTGTAATCAAATTGGAGGAATTTTTTGTCACACGCAAAGAACGTGAAAATCACATAATCTGAATCCATTTAACTTTAATAAAGATTTCACTAATGTGGGAATGTTACTTTTTCCAAATACATTAGATGTACTTGAACAGTGAAAGGTCATTATTGTAGTTATATAAATGGGGAAATCCAGAAAATAATTACTTGTATTAATGATTGCTGGAAGGCTAAGTACTTTATATTATTCAGTTATAAGCAAGACGCCTAAAGTGAAATGTGTTGTGATTGTAAGCAGCTGTTTACCCTGTTCTTCTAATAATATTACCGACAATAACCCTGGTAAGTGCTCGTTTTTTTAATTTTAACCCTTACCCCTTATTTTATTTACTTTTTTTAATTGCTAGAGGCCTGATTTCAAGTTTGGTTACATTTGCTGTTGTATAGGCATTTTTACTGATTTAACTGTAAAACGTATTTTTATCACTGGATGCAAAAGTCGACAAAAGTGTATACGTTAATTTGGGCGATATTATTGTTATTATAGTTGTCTAATGATAATGATGAGCGTGGGTAAAATAAAACAGCGTCCTATAGCTGCCTTAGGAAATGAAATCGGTGTTAGTTTCAAAATGCTTATGTGTTATGAAAATTGTAAATGACAGTCTGCTTGTTTATTTACCCCCAGGTATTTGCCCGTTTTCAAAACGAGATAGTGCGTTCAAGCTTTTTTATAAATCTAGGCCCCTTTTCGCCAGAGGTATTTCCGAATTTGAGTGATATTATTATTATGGTTGTCTAATGATAATGATAAGCGTTGTGTAAAATAAGACACTCGATTTGGTTTGATATGCTTCGGATGATTTTATTGGCCTTTCAATTGATTTGATTAATTTCTGTCTTTTGACAAGGGTCGGTTTTAAATTTGCCCGCCAAAACAAGATGAATGTCAAAATGTAATTAAATTAAATTAAACAATAACGACTTAGGACGTTCAGCCTTGCTTATAAATCTAAGGCCCTTTTTGACCGTGGTGCTTCCGCTAAGGCAGATCTTATATGTAAAATATTTTAATTATCATTTTTTCATTTCTAATAACGCCAGCCCCTATTACAGAAAACATTCCTTAGTTTTAAATCTCAAAATAGCATTACTTATAATAAATGATTAAAACCCTTTATCTTTTTTACTTATAAATTTAATTATGGCTCATAATTAAAGCCATGATAAGTTGTGCGTAACAGTGGACCAAGTCCTAAAAACGGGTGTATACGCCTTATACGTATCTGACAAGTTAGAGCTAAGGCCTCTTATTTCAAGTTTCCCCCATAACCATTACATTGATCTATATGTAGTTTTAAAATATACCGCTAGGTGAAGCCATCACAGAAAACATTCATTAGTCTATACACGATTAGATGGCGCCACAAAACAAATTCAAATTTTGGGGCAAGTGGGCCATGACAAGGGGCGAAGGCCCGAGAGCAAGTTGCGAAGCGAAGCCCTATATCTGTCTTACAAGTTAGAATTAGGGCCCCTTGTTAGAATACGAGTTCAAATTTCTCGCAATAAACAATCAGAATATAGACTTAAATACAAATTCAGATTTCCCGCCACTATGTTCACTAAAGTTTTCTTGTACATTACACACCCCAAAAAGAATTAAAGCAAACATCGTCCTAAAAATATAGAATCCTGTTTATTCGCAAAGCCTTCTTTCAATGAAATACAAAGAATAAAGTCCCACTTGAAAAAAAATATCTGCTCAATAAACTAAGATACATTCCACATAATACTATATAGTTGTGTGAAGGATTTCACTCAACGGTAGTACATATTAAAAGGTTAAAGTAAAGCGCCCTAATGTATTTACTCATCTTAAAGTAATTAAAAATTATATTCATTGATTTACATCTAAAATTAATATTTAATTACATTTTGTATTTCCATATTATTAAATAAGCTTAGTTTAGGAAGATATTCTTGTTGATTTCATTATACTTTGTTTTAATTAAGATTTTATTAAATATGGCAACATACAACCTCTATAGGTATAATGAAAATGAAAATTTTAATTTAGCAACAACGTTATAAGATACTGTAATTATATATCTTAAAAACTAGCCAATAACAATTATTAGTATTAGCATTAGTATTATAGTGCATTAAAATTGCGCTAGAAAGAGCCTACTTGCTCATCTTTATTAATATAGAACTTTTTTTTTTAAATTAAAACGGTTAAATAAATAATGTTTGAGGTAACTTGTTAAGCTGCAGTAACCTGATTTTAACTTATGCCTTTGAATAAAATCTTACGTGTTCTTAAAAATTGACATTTAAATTTATAATTTCAGTTCTTCTCAAAAACTTTAGTGTTGAAAATACTCGAGATTCATGTTTAAAAGAAAAGCCAAGATTTACATAAACTTTACACATAATGATAATTTTTTATCTTATCATTAAAATACAAATAACGTTTAATTCATGTATTTAAAGAAACTTCCAAAAATAAATTTGGATTAATACGTTTTACAGAAAACCGCATATTGTTCTTGAACGATCTTTTTATTTTCATATTCCTGTTAATTTTTCTCTAATAATATTTTGCATCGCAATTCTTAGTTTACTGTTTGTATAACGCCCTTGCATAGTTTACCGTATTCATTTACGATTACTTCTTTCCTATAGGGGTACTCTATTGATGTAATTTTCACAATAACTTGTTTCCTATAGGGGCGCAAAATTTAACTTCAGCGGAGTAAAACGGAGTATAATTTGTGCCTAATTACCAAGAACAAAAATTGATGTATGGGGAAGTTCACGGCTGTGAGTTAACCGTGTCGATGTAATTTTTGCAATAACTCATTTAGGATGGGAGCGCAAAATTTTATTTTAACGGTGAAAAGCAGCGCATGATGTGCGCTTAATTTCTAAATAAAAAAATTAGATTTATTCAGAAGTACGCGGCTGTGAAGCTAGCCGTATTGTAATAATTTTCAGAATAATTTATTGCCTGTAGGGGTGCAAAATTTAACGGCGCAGAACGGAGTCTAATAGGTGCCTAATTATTACACAAGAGAGGATTAATTTATTCATAAGCTTGTGATGTTAGCCTTGCTGATGTAATTTTTCCTATGGGAGCGCAAAATTTTAGTTTGACTGAGAAAAACAGCGTAGATTGGCATCTAATTTCTAAATAAAAATTATTTGCCTAATTCACGGCTCTAGAGTTATCCGTATTCATGCAATTTTTACAATAACATGTTCCCTATAGGGGCGCATAATTTAAGTTTAACGAGGCAAAATGGAGTATAATAGGTACTTAATCATCGTTCAAGGAAAGATTAATTATTCATAACACTATGATTAGCCTTGAGTAATTTTTGCAATATAACTTATTTCTAATAGGAACGAAAAATTTTAGTTTATCGATGTAAAAGGGGGCATGGTTGTCACCTAGTTACTAAATAAAGAAAACTGATTTATGCTTAAGTTTACGGTTGTGAAGTTACCTGTGTCGATGTAAATTTTGCAATAACTCATTTCCTACAGGGACCCAAAATTTTATTTTAACGGCGCAAAAAAGCGCATAATGAGCTAATTTCTAAATAAGAAAAATTGATTTATGCAGAAGTTCATGGTTATGAAATTAGCAGTATTCATTTACAAGAATTCCTTTCCCATAGAGGTGCAGTGTTGATGTAATTTTAGAATAACGTGTTTCCTATAGTAGCGCAAAATTTAATTTTAACGGCACAAGACAGAGCATAATAGGTGCCTGATTTTCACGCAAGAAGAGATTAATTTATCCATGAGGCTATGAAGTTAGCTTTGTATATGTATTTTTTGCCATAACTTATTTACTGTGGGGGCGCAAAATTTTAACGATAAAAATGCCGCCTAATTAGCATCTAATTACTACATAAGAACAAAATTATGTATTCCGCTCCGGGAAGATAGCGGTGCTTATATAATTTTTAGTTATTTCCTATTGGGGCACAAACTTTTATATTAACGGCGCAAAATTAATTAGCTCGTAGTTTTAAATATGTTTAAATCACTATACTCAAAAATAACTCGGCTATATCAACACACCTCGTATTTGATGTGTTCCATACCCAAAATATTATTATGTTTTATAAAATAGTATTTTCTGCCAGTCTATTTGCTGCAAATTTTTCATTCTGAGAGAAGGTGTAAGGATATTAGTAATTTAGCAACCACCCTAATTATACGAACTATTTTAGAGAAACATTTGTAATAGCTACAATTACTCTTTTGGTAATTTTTTTATTGAGGTAATACTCATCTACTTAGATATGCATCTGTTCTAAAAATATGTGGGTATGTGGGTTTGATAAAATCTTAGACTACCCATAAATTCTTAATAAAAAAACAGTAGCGTTGTTCATGTACACTACATATCACTGTTCAACTGTGTAATTAATTTATTGCTGCTGTAGAAACATAAACGGTACCTGTTTTTTTAATTAATAGGTCACGTCATACACTTTTGTTTACTCTTTTACTACTCAGTATATAAATATTTGTTGGCGTTTACTTGCTATATTTTTCCGGAAGCTGTTAAACATTAATTAAAATAAAATTCTATAATGAAATATTGATTACATAAATTAACTTTGCTTTACAACACTGTATCGGAATGTATGTACGTTATACATTCCGAAAATCCACTTTATTGCAAACCATTTAATAAACTAGTGCAAGATTGTTAAATTCCATTGTATCTAAGAAGTTTAGTTTCAAGTCTTGCTCAGAATTCCGATATTTCGTGAATGTGTTAAACAAAAGTTTCTTCAAATTTCATTACACTATCTTGAATGAAATTCTATTAACTATGTACCTATTGAGTATTGGAATCTAGAAATGTTGGTCCACAGAAAACAAAAATAATTTATGAATTTCACAAAATAATTTTAAGAATACAACCTTAGTTGTATCCGTTATTGTGTACCGGGTGTTACAAAACTTTTAACTGTGATTCTCTGACCAATTCTAAAGCAAAAACTTCCTTAATCACCGGTCCTAAAGGTTTTCAACAGGATTCATAGGTTTTAAAAATTTTGAAAATTGTATTATTTTTAAAAATTATTATTAATTTTATTAAATACATAAATAAAAAGTTTACCTTGAATAGGATTTGAACCTACGACCTGTAGTTTGCTAGAGTAACGCGCTAACCATCTGCGCCATCGAGATTCAAGCCCCAATCGATGCAAATTTTGTCTTTATGTATGTAGAACTGATGTAAATTCTAAATATAATGAGATTACAATCAAATTACTTATATTAATGGAAAGTGAGCCTGCAATATTCGTTCATAACAAAACTTATAATAAATGTATTATTTTTACCTTCGAACCTATATATACATTCGGTATAGAAGGTTATGCAAATGACTTTTATTTTCACTATCGCTAACTCAACTTATTATTCCATATTACAACTTTTGGCCAAGTTTCGGCAAGATCGGTCATGATGTCTGGACGATAACTACAGAACTAAAATAGCTAAGTACTTAAAATTTTGTATTTAACCTTTTTTTCATTTGACTTGGAGGTGATTAGATTTTGGGGGAAATCCAACGGTGGAGAGGTTTTGTTAGGGGTAGTTTTTGGTTTTTATCAAATATTTCTAAAACAGTTGCATATTTCAAAGAGATAAAAATACGCAGATATAGACCTTAAATATACCGATTTTATGTTCTATGCAATTTTTTGATACGATGATTAATTTAGCGACAAATTTTTTTTTCAATGTCTGAATAACGATTCCTTTACAAGAAAAAGTGTAGACATTTTTTAAAGAAAATTTAATTTTATATATCTTTTCTTTATAAAGCTTCTTAATATAACGCAAGGTAAGTCCAAAAATTAATTAAATATCAATGAAAATGGTTAAATTGTATCATTATCTTATAGAAGCCGGCGGAATTGGAATTTTTTAACATGTATTTATGTCTGTAGTTAAAGCCAAATAAATGGCGCGCACGTCATCTATGACGCATTTTCATGCTACGTTTCCGTCGCAAATTGTATAATAAAATTTGAAAAAAAAACAACACTAAAGGTAATGCAATAATTAATATAATACCTTTGAGATAAAATAATGTATGTGCACAAGCTTGTTTTTGTTGGATTTAGACGCCTCTCAATGTAAAATTTTGTGATAAAATTTTAATCAACAAGCCAGCAAGTAACGACGTAAACCTAGCGACTGTCAGAGATGGTGTTGTGTTGCCGTCTTTTATTCATCAATTCACCGATATTTTGAGGTTACGGATGATATTATTCTGACAGGCATAATTGATGGATTTTTGTTGTCAACAATTTGTAATAGTGAGATCTGTATTTTCATTTTTCGGTTGTCAAAATGCCCAAGAAAATGGATAGATGATGCAAAGAACTCGTGATATCATTAATTAGCTATTTGGAGCAAGAAAGAATGGGCCTCTGTAGCCCTTAAATGCTGTAAAATTATGATAATACATATAAAATAATTTTACCGTAAGAGTATTTTATTGTAGCGTGTAGCTGCTACTCTGAACGCAAGTTTAAGGTCAGAAAGCAGAATCTCTCAAGCAGAGAAACATAATGGGAAGTTAAAGTCGCCAAAGAAAGATCGTTGCTAATCTAAGCGAGTTACAAACTCAGCAACATTAAATACAATCGGTAGTCGCGATAGTATTTATAATATGTACCAAAGAAGTAAGTAATAACGGTTAATGTACATTTTACTATTGTCTTTTATAAAATTGAATTTATTATTATATCTATCATTAAAGACATTAATATAATAAAAAGGATTTATCCTGTATGGTTTTAGAGCAACACATAACCATTTAATCCCTGTGGTCCCAACTAAAAGATAGGGAATTATTCAATGGCAGTACCACCTCTTTGAGAAGATTGCTTAAAGAACTAGAATTTAAATGGATAAAGGATTATCCACGACGTGGACTCATGGAATTACCGAATGTGGCTTTGAAAAGAGTGGAATTCCTGGGATCATGTAAACAAGCTAAGGATGATGCTATACACCACTTTGTATTCCTTGATGAGACCTGGATATTTCACAGTGGAGCTATCGGTCGTTCTTGGCAAAATGAAAATCTAAAGAGTGTTAAAACTACTAAAAAAGATGGCAAAAGGTTGCACTACAATACAAATAAGTTTTTAAACTAAAATTTAGACAAAATCCCCTTTCAGATACATTGTACTTCATGCAGGGAGCGAAAATAGATTTATTCAAAAAGTAAACTTGGCGATTATCATGGGGAAGTGAACCAAGAAAACTTCTTGAAATGGTTCGAATATCAGTTGTTGCAAAACCTACAGAATCCTTCTCTGATTATACTCGATAATGCATCTTATCACAGCATGCTATTGGAGAAGATTCCTACCACTGCATGGAAAAAAAGTGCTATTAAGGAGTGGTTGACAAACAAAAACATCCCCTATATAAATATGATGTTTAAAACCGAACTTTTGCATATTGTCTCTCAGTAAAGACACAAATGAACAGTGTTTACATTAGTTATTAAGCACAGCTCTTTTTTAGAAACAAAATACCCAAAAAGTATGTAGTGGACGAGTTGGCAGAACGGTATGGACACAAAGCCTTATGTCTTCCTTCTTACCATTGCATATTCAACACTATTGAATCCATTTGGGGCATAGCAAAAAATGATTACAATAGCCGTATTGGTAGGGATGGTAACAGTGAGAATGACTGCCTGAATATGTGGTTCTAGGCATTGCTGCTTACCCCTGGTATGTGGAAAATTTTTGTAAAACATACAAACATACAAAGAAATTTTTAGGTGGTATGAGCGCTTAGAAGTCCGTCTTTTGACTATAAATTTTGAAAGTGATGACAATGGCATTAATAATGAATCGGGTTTCGAAAATGAATCAGGTTTTGGCGTTTTTTAGTGAAAACTTTGAAATAGTTTACCTATCTGCTAATAAATCGTTTAATTATTTGCTTATTTATTTATTTATTTACTTATCGAAAAAATGTGAGAGCAGTTACAAATATATGTGTCCTTGTTCATGTAACCAACAATTCTGTAATTAATATTTATTTGTGGTTGAATAAGACATATTATTTGCTGGGGAATTAAATATTTATTGATCAATCTGACAATACTGTAAATGTAAATGTCATCAAACGCTGATGACGTACGGGCCACTTTGTTTGGTTTTAACCACATTAGTCTCTATCTGACATGAAGTGTTTAACCCTTTCCTCACGATCGGTACACATATGTACCACCTAGATTTAAAAATCCTGAAAGTCAAGCTAAACATGTCAAACAGAGTCTAGCATGCATACTGCAGCGTATATTCACAGGCAATTCTGATATTGAGGTTAGATTAATGCTATACTTGAGCATATGGCAGAAGGTATTAAGTATTAAGTATTAATAAAAAAGAGTACTTTCCTGTTGAAAACACGTTAATTTAACGCAAATTTAGTCGTCGGGAATACATAATATCTCAATAGACAACGATCACCTGTATGGTACGTATATTTTGTTTTTATTATCAAATTAGCTTGACTTTTTCTGTTCGGTACGTATGTGTACCAGCCGTGATTTTTGGCGGTACGTATTTGTACCATAGTGAATGTATTTTTAGGATTATCATGGACTGAAAACGATTACTAACACAAAAGGAACTGCAATATACCGGTGAACATTTGTCAGACTTTGATTTCTCAGATAAGGAAGAGGAGCCATATTCCGCTGGATCCAGTGATGATTATGTGCCTGGCAGTAACAGTGGAGCCGACAGTGATAGTGAACCAGAGAACAATAATTTACCAGTTCAAGAATCTGTTGTTAGTGTAACAGACTATGAAATGGGCGACGCGGTAGAAAACCTAGAAAGTGAACCTCAAGCAAACCAGACAAATTCAGGTGAAGCAAATCGTATTTTAGACTGGGTTCATCCAAATTATAATTTTGTTCCTGCAAAAATTCTTCCATTAGATAGAAATTATAAAGTAAGTGAGAATATTACCCTACATTTGAGTCCACTGCAAATGTTTTATCAAATTTTTCCGCACTCACTTTACGTGCAAATTGTACAATGTACCAACCAGCACCGGGATATAATGAATAAGGGCAGAAAACGTAAAAAGAAGCTTACCGATAAAGGCGAAATTCAAAAATTACTGGATTGTATATTTATGTCATACAATAAGCTACCCGGTATCAACCACTATTGGAGGGGGAAATAGTCACTAGGTAATCGTGAAATCGAAAAAGCAATGTCCCGACATACATTCATGATTGTAGTTTCTAAACTCTATTTTGCTTCACCGGAAAAACCATCTATTCCATCGAAATCTTACTATATTGATGAGCTCTTGTCGTGCGTGAAATACACATTTTCAAAATGCCACCAAGATAGTGTTTTTCAAAGCATCAATGAGAGTATGACGCAATTAAAAGGGCGTTCCTCACTAAATCAATATATGCCGCTGAAGCCGACAAAAAGAGGAATACAGTTATGGCTTCGATGTGATGCCGGTTCTGGAGTATATATATATATATATATATATATATATATATATATATATATATATATATATATATATATATATATATATGGTGGTAAAATCTCTTGCGTCTACTATCAAAGACAAAGACACTGTGCTCTGTTCTGATCGATTCTTCACAAGTGTTCATTTATTAGAAACATTGAATTTTGCTGCAACTAGAACAGTCTATATTTCGATCTACTAACTGTATTATTAATAAGACACAAAGGAAGTGGTAGTTATGAGTAATTGTCATATGCCCGATTTGAATACTGGTTCTAAAAAACGGGAACGGCAACCTATTGAATGCCCAGAAGTTATCTCATTTTATCGTTAAGAAATGGGAGTTGACAGAGCAGATCAACTTCTAGGATTGTATGATCATGACAGAAAGTCAAATAAATAGTGGAAAAAGTGTTTTATATTTGCCTGAACATGTGTGCAGTAAATGCTTGGATACTCTACAATGACTTGAGGCGCGAAAATAAAAAAAGCGCCATTCCTGTAACACTTGCCGAAGAACTGATAGCTGAGGGCATACAAAATACTTCGTTACCTCCTCCAAAAAGAGGACCTCCAAGCAAAAAGAGGAACATTTACGGCGCAGAACCTTGCATCTTCCCGTGGAAGGACAGACAAGAAGAAGATGTTCAAGGTGTAGCGAGGAGAAACGCCAGAAGCGGACAAAAACCATGTGCCAGAAATGTAATATTCGATTGTGCAAGGAATGTTTTATGTTATACCACGTAAATTTGATAACTAGTTGGCTAAGAATAAATTTTCAACATTTCTTATAGAGTTATTTTAGACCTGATGGTACACAATTGTACCACTTAAAAACCCTGCTAGTACATAGGTGTACCACTTGCATCCCCCTACCCCACTGGCAAAAAATAAATGCTGAAGGTAGAAACCTATCATTCTTAAGCAAATTAACGAAATCGTCTCACTTTACTTATTCCTGGGTTAATATTTATATTCAGGGACGAAAGGGTTAAACGTCATTCTGACAGATTATTGTTTTTGTTTTTACAGTGTTGCCTGTTTTCGTTATGAACGCATAAAAGGAGTTGCATAGTTACCCTAAAAAAGTTATAATTAAAATGATTTCATTTCCTTTAATTATTTAAGTTAGCATTTAGATGTCTATTAACCTCCGCACCAGATATTTTTGAAATCTTCGAAAGTTGGTCTTGGTTAAAATTGCATCAAAAAGCAGTATGTAGTGATAACGGTTACAACAATGGCGTTCTGCATTAGAAAAAGTAGTACGCCACTGACTTTTAGTTAAGAAACATGTATGTGTTTTTGTACTTCTGTCCGGCAAAACAGGTTTTTCAATTTTCAAAATCGTCCAGAAACTTATTGTTGCTGGTTTAGGCTGGAAAATGCTTGGCAATAGATTGGTATCACCTAAGTTCTATTCGTAAACATGCGATGACAGCTCTCATACATATTAAAGCAGTTTGACACGTCTTAGTTCAATTCTGCCAACATAACTTAAAATATGATAACTGCAATGTACAAACAACGTTTTTTTGATCTACGTCAACAATACTACTGAAGTAAGTTTATGCTCTCAGATGTTTTTATCTTAGAAACGCTTGAGATCAGCTTTTCACTTCAGCAGTATTAAGACTTCCGAAACAATGTTAGACTAGCTTTGCTTGAATGTTCGTAAATCAATTCATCCAATTTGTCCAATCAATAAAACGTAATTCGCACTAGAAACAATACTTACTTATTTGTTGTACGCTCTAAATAAAGTTAATACATTCTATCGAAAAGAATTGCTGCCGAGACAATGCGATAAGGCAATTTCCAGCAATTTTAAATAATGTAAAGGTAAATGTAATGTATGCTCAACCCAGGACAACCAGTATATATATATTGTGGCTACTCAAGCTGACATAACTAACAGCAGGCGTAACGTTGCCTGTTTCCATATTTAATGACAAAAACAAAATGTATCTGAAATTGAAACTTTTCTTTAAGATAAAGTATTGCATCATCATGCACGCCATTTTGACCTCGTCGTTTATCACGCTTGATTACTTCAACGTGAAAAAAAAAGTATATCAATTACAAACGGTTATTTTCTTAATGCAATGGAAGTTTTCCTATGTTGGGAAGTCCACTTAAAATGCGAAACCAGTAGGTAAGATTGGAGACTTTTGGGACACCACCACAAAAACCGGTTTTCCACATTTCCAAGGTTGCCACAAAACCAAGGTCCCACCGTACCAAGGTCAAAAAAGCGCAATGTGTGACCTACTTACATATCATTACCACAAACCCACGGTCACAAACCCCGATTTCCTGTTCCACAACTACAAGGCTATCTGTGCGACATATCATTACCACAAAACCAGGGTCACAAGCTCCGCTTTTATGTTCCACTATTACAAGGCTATCCGACCACGCTTTCCTGTTTCACAATTACAAGGTCATCCGCGTGACCTACTTTATGCTTAGCCACCTGCTTGCTACTCTATACCCCACTTGTATGTTTTTTGCTCACTTTTTTTTGCTCAACCTCGCTTTTTTTACCGAAATAAAAGAAAACGATATGTAAATATATTTAATTAATGTATTACTCAGATATATGATTTTCTTTAGGAATAAAACATTTTGGTTTAGTACAAGTGCAAAAGGTCCTCTCGACTTCTGTGTCATTACATCTGCGTGGACGTGCAGTGTGGTGTGATGTTTCTCTGTACTACATATGCATCAGCTTATCATGGTGAGCAGCATGAAGATATGTTTGAACATATACAAAATGTAATGCATGTTTGTTTGTCTAGCAGTCTGTCAGTCGGTCAGTCTGTTTGTCTAGCAGTCTGTCAATCTGTTGGTCTATATAGTCAACGCGCTCAGTCAGTTAGTGGTCGGTAGTGGTCTGCAGCCGCACTATTGAGGATGTCGGTCTTTTTCTGAAAATAAAAACATAAGTAGCTGGAGAAATGTGGCAGTAGGTATACTTACTATGTCTGTCTCGATCACTAGGAAAGACCATGTGTCGAAGAGCTACATTACGAACTCGGATGAGTTCGTAGAGTCTGCAATCTCTTCGACAGTTTCCAGTATCGTTTCCAGATGTATAATGGCGTGATCGTACCCACTGAGTACAACGAGGCTTATAACACTATTCCAGTCAAGGTATAATGTTACAAGCCAGTGTGGGCTCGGTCTAGCTGCTCCTCAGAGAGCTCTCCGTAATCACGACATCATAATTCCGGACAAATGGTACTATGGTGGTCAGCTAGAAAACCAGATGCATTAGTATAGCATTAGTGTAAAGGGGAATACATACCGTGAATGTTAGACGTTCCCAGGTGATAATGCGATGCGTGTAAAAGAGCCAGTACCACGCAGCAATTAGCAAAAAAGCTGTATTGCTTTGCGCAGCACTGTCTCCTGACGCCATCGAATGCATGATATTGGATACCGGGGGAAGCAGAGTGCGGCCAATAGTCATGGGAATGTGGGTAGCCCAAAACCAGGTGTCTTCAATAATTTCGTCTTCGTCGTCGTGCATGTCAGAGTCATCCCCGTTGTCCTGGACTTCCTGGGCTGCGTCATCCAGTTCCTGTTCACGGTTTCGTTGTACAATAGCCTCGAGGTCTTGATCGCTTTGTTCGAGGCTTTGCATGTTATTTGTTAGAGAGTTCATGAAGTCGTCTTCGTCACTGCTCGCTTCAATGACGACTTCATTGATGAACTCTCTACGTCTAAGTCTTCGTTGTTGTCGTAGGGCGTCATTGTCATAGTCGTCTGAATCGTAGCTGTAGGCAGGGTCCATTATTACGTCGGAGTCGTAGTCACCAATGTTGAGATAGTCGTTCCCAGCACATGAGGAACAAACCGCCTCAACACTGGAAGACACTGTGCTGCATACATCACTATCGTAGGCAGCATCGTCGGCATCACTGATAGTGATGACGTCAGCGTAAGGTATGTCTAATGTATTTGTCTCCGCAGCACTGTCGAGCTCCTGTGGAGAATCCAGGACTACGGTCGTCTGTTCATAGATTGTATCGTCACTGGTTGAGCTACCCACGTCAATTGGAGTGGAATAGGGTTGAGGGATGTATACCACTTCAGGAGAAGAGGGCTGAAGTGTTGGACTGTAGGGATGGATGGGTAGAGGTGTGGAGGAAGCCAACGGGCTAAAGGTGGAGGGATAGTTAGGGCTGGATGGAAATAGTGTGGAGGAAACGTGAGGTGTTGGAGGGATCTCGGGGATAGGACTTGCCGAAGAAAAAAATGCCTCAGGCGATATAGATTGGTCCACCTGAAAAAAATAAAAAAAAAAAGTTACAAATACATTAATAGTGCAAGAAAAAAAAAAATTATGGTCTTACCTGATACATTTCTTCGGCGACAGATGAAGCAGATGATGGGGAAGTTGGTGTAGCATTCATCTTAATTTTTTTCGTCTGTATTACTTTAGAAGCAGTTGTACGAATGATTTCTACTGTTTTCCTTTCGCTAAATATAGGTGTTTCCCCCACAAAAAACAACGTTTTTCATGCATTTTTAGAGGACATTTTTCACGGTGGACGAATCATCGGAAAGCATCCTTAGTCCGGCGTGTGCTGCAGATTTTGTAGAGAATGAGTGGTCGTTTACTGACATCTCATTCTCTTCAAATCCTGCAACACCGATTCAGTATATAATACCTGCGCCATTACCGTTTAGGGACATCGTGGAAAACGCAGTATCTTCGCCCCAGAGTGTATTGAGCCCTACATGTGTTGCGGAGTTTTTGGAAAACAATTGGTCCCCAGCATGGTAGGGCATAAAACAATGCTGGGTGGAATATCTGTAATCAGCAGCACTCTATCCTGACTATCCGTCCTCCCCAAGTCATACGCTACTTTATCCCTCAACCTGAGATATCCAACGTATACTATCCCATTCCTGGCGATAGGTTACGTTGCGTCCTCGTTCGCATCGCTGGATATGATTCTTTTGAAACAGTAGTAAACAAGTAACAACATAATAGGATTGTATAATAATTATAATTGGTTACAAAAGGAATCATAACAAAACACGTAACGCAGTTATACAAACTTTATGTAAACTTTTTGTTACAGCTCGTAATAAGATGTTTCAATGCGATTGCATGAAGAAATTTTCGCGAAAGGATTCTTTACTGAGACATCAAAAAACAGCGTGCTGGATGTCAGTATCTACTCCACCATCTGGCATGCAGGAGGGTTCGTTGCAAAACCAAACCACAGGGAGCAATGTGGTGCAAGGAAGTACTTCCGACGATAACAAAGCAGTACATAGACATGTTACTGATTCCTTTGCGCAAGCAGGACCATCTGGGGTAAACTCTGTGAAGGATAATGCAAAACCCGGACCATCAGGGTTTAGCAACTCAAGGAAGCGGAAGGCTGACCAACACGATGAACCGGTAGAACCAAAAACAATGGTGAGAGTGTGCACTGCACAGATTGTTCACTGGATGTACCTAGGTATGCATTCCAAGGACACCTCAGAAGCAATAGGCATAAAGCAAATGTATGTTTCCTTGTCGATACTGGGGTCGAAGTGATCCGAAATGCGTTTAAACAACGCATTGTGTCGTACCGATTGTCTCCATGCAATATGCATACTGATGTGTTCACCTTTATGGCAGACGTGAAAGGGAATGTATTGAAGGTAGTACAAAATCAGTTGCAGAAACACTATTCATTAAAATGTAATGTTGAGCTGTTTGGTTTATACTTTTGAACAGTAGGGAAAGCACAGAACTGAAATCGTTTCAGACTAAGTATGATATTCTCAGTGTAGGGACGGTGTTAGAAGAGTATTTCCAAAAAATAAGTGAAATATTGGATGCAAAACAATCGGAATTTCAACATAAAGATTCTGGTAAGTGTGAGTCGTGGTGTACTCGAGTATTAACAACTGTTTTAGGGTGGTCCCTGGTGCAATTCGTGTATATAGAGGTAAACCTGCTTAAATTTGCTCCCACCACGGGTTCTTCCTATATGGCTGTCCCCGCCGAAATCGCACATAAACACGCCATAGTCAATGTAAAAAATAATGATAATTGCTGCTTCGCATGGGCTGTTGTATCGGCACTAGTGACACCAACGGGAGTACCACAACGCATATCTTCTTACCCTGATTTCCAGACGTTATTCAACTGGACTGGTGTACAGTTCCCTGTTAATCTGACGAATATTTCAACGTTTGAGAGCAATAACATCATTTCCATTAATGTTTATGGGTTAGACGATACCTATCGTGATGGTCAACGTGTCACGGAGGTCGTGGGGCCTCTATACTACACCAAAGCCAAACAGGCAGTTCATGTTAATTTATTATTATTAGTTAGTAACCAAACAGATAATCAGCATTATGTATGGATAAAAAATTTTTCTCGTTTACTTAGCAACCAAATAACTCGGCGGAACGGAGCAATGTATTTTTGTGATGCATGCTTGTATTACTTTAGATCCGAGGAGCAATTAACCCGACACGTGTCACACGACTGTAACTTCGTATATACAAAATTACCGGGCGTGAAACAAAAAAAAGACATAACCGGGGAATTCTACGCGGAAAATATACTCGCTTTTCGGAACTATCAGAAACAAATGGTTCTACCATTCGTAATATATGCTGATTTTGAAGCGCTCTTAGTACCGGTAGATACGGCTGAACCAGATCCCGAAAAACCGTTCACGATAAAAACGTGTAAACACGAACCATACTCGTTTAGTTATTACATTAAGTGTAGTGTAAACGATGCGTGGTCTAAGTTAGAGCTGTATAGAGGGAGCAATGCAGGGGGAGATATTTATAAGACGACTGGAAAGTGATGTAAAACGGTTATATAATGAACATTTCAAAGCTATTGTCCCAATGACAACATTAACGGATGAACAGCAGGTTACGTATGAATGCAGTGTATGTTGTTACATATGCGGTAAGCACTTTACGGACGATCCGACAAATCCGAAAGTACGAGATCACTGTCACGTTACTGGTAAGTATCGTGGTGCAGCACATTCGACGTGTAACTTAAACTATCAGGTACCTACATTTCTTCCCGTTTTTCTACATAATCTCAGTGGTTATGATGTTCACCTGTTCATTAAACAGTTAGCGAGTGAAACGGAAGAAATTACCGTACTTCGATTAACAGTGAAAAATATATAACGTTTGGTAAGCATATTTTTGTTGATGAGTATGTAAACAGTCATGGTATCAGGGAAAAGAAATACATTAATTTACGGTTCGTCGATAGTTGTAGATTCATGGCTGCATCCTTAGATACTCTATCACAGAATTTATCAGATGATCGATGTATGGAGGTACGGAAATATTTTAGTAATGATAGCGACTTCAACTTAGTGAGAAATAAGGGTAGTTTCCCTTATGCGTACGTAGACAGCTTTAGTAAGTTGAACGACATCACGGTGCCATCATATGACAAATTCTACGATAAAATGCGCGATGCAAATATTTCTGATGACGAATACTGTCGCGTTCTACTGGTATGGGATCACTTTAAGTGTAATACACTAGGTGATTATGCTGATATTTATTTAAAATCAGATGTGTTGTTATTGGCTGACGTGTTTGAAAACTTTAGGAGATTATGTATGGGTGTGTATGGGTTAGAACCTGCACAGTATGTCACTTTACCTGGATTGGCGTGGGATGCCATGTTGAAATGTACGAAAGTAGAGCTAGAATTACTGACGGATATGGATATGTATCACTTTTTAAACAAGGTATTCGAGGTGGAGTAAGTACTTGTATCAAGCGGAGAAGCATCGCTAATAACGAGTTTGTTCCAAACTATGATCCTAAACAACCGAAAGTGTTTTTACAATATTTAGATGCCACGAATTTATACGGCTGGAGTATGAAGCAATACCTGCCTCACGATGGGTTTATGTGGTTACCTCAAGAGGAAATAGAACACTTTGACGTAGTAAAGATTGATGATGACGCCGATGTTGGATTTGTACTGGAGGTTGATATACATTATCCCCACCATCTGCATGACGAACACAACGATTATCCGTTTTGTCCTGAAATGATCTGCGCACCACATTCTCAGGAGGAGAAGTTAATCCCGAACCTGTGTGATAAGACCAACTATGTTATACATTACCGCTATTTAAAACAATGTATAGAGCATGGCTTAATTGTTACTCGTATTCATAGGGTTTTACGATTTCGTCAGAGTCCGTGGCTAATACCATACGTAGACCTTAATACAGCTCTCCGCAACACAGCACAAAACAAGTTTGAAAAGGATTTCTATAAAATCATGAATAATGGCGTGTTTGGTAAAACAATGGAAAATGTCGATAAACGAAGAGTTATTAAACTGTTAACACATTGGGAAAATAACGGTCGTCGGGTAGGTCTAGCGCGGTACGTTGCAAAACCGCAATTTAAAAATTTTATTCAATTCACTGATAAATTGTTTGCGGCGGAATTGTCGAAACAGGTAGTTACGTACGACAAACCCGTCTATGTCGGATTCAGTATTTTAGATCTTTCCAAAATTATAATGTATCGGTTTTTTATATCTTACGAGCTCATTATGGCAAGAATGTCACGTTGCTCTATACTGACACGGATTCTTTGATTGTTGAGATAGTAACTGATGATATGTATGCACACATGCGAAATAATTTAGACGAATATGATACTTCCAACTATCATAATGAGTTGCATGGTATTCCTACGACTGCTTCCGTCGTTGGACGAATGAAAGATGAGTATGCAGGGAAAGCGATTCATTATTTTTATGGTGCTGGATCGAAGTCATACTGTCTGAAGCTTGCTGATAAGGAAGTTGTTAAGAAAGCGAAAGGTGTTAAGAAAGTTATTATTCAGAAAGTGTTGACGGAAGTAGACTACAAAGCGGTCGCGGAGGGGTCTGATAAAACAGTAATGTGTAAAATGCTTGTGTTTCGATCAACCTTACATGATATATATATACCGAAATGTTAAACAAAATTGCCTTTAGGTCCCAGGATGACAAACGATATCGACTACGTGATACGTGTTCCACATTGGCGTGGGGGCATTGGCGAATACCGGAATTGGAGAATGCTGATCCGTTGAGCGAACTATTGCAGGTTGCTAAGCAAATGAATTTATATTAACCGGAAGAAGAATAGTTTGGGTACTGACACTTGATAGTTTTTTCCAATATTCTCTCCTAATGAAACTTATATTAATAATAAGTTGTATTATTCCTTTAGTTGTTTTAAATATATTAATATTATGTATTAATTCGTTAGTAAGAGAATATATACTATACAAATACTGTGTGATATAAATAAAAAAACGAAAATGACTATTTACTATTTTTTATTAAAAATATGTACAAGACTTATTGCATTATATATATATTATATAAATGGTATACAGTAGCCAAAGCACAGTGGCATAATGATTTACAATGAAAGTAACAAACGGGTTGCATAGCAGGAAGAGGTGGACTTTCCTCAAGTTCAATAACAGGCTGGGTCACAAATTTTCTGATGTAATCTGCTTTCTCTGCCCTTGACATAGACAGTATCTGTTGGCTGAATCAATCTCTCGAGTATTCTTCGAAAGTGGTGTGGTGGTGTATACCCTTCTTCCCATTTAATACAGTGCTGGTTTTGCATTAACCAAGTAGCTTGACGACGACTCTCTGCATCCAACGTATGCCAGGGATACGGTGATTTAAAAACAAAATGGGCAATTTGTTTCCCATTATAAATGGCGAGTTCTTTTGGTATAAACGCTTTTGATATTTTGAACCCTTGTACATCGATTATGACGGACATTGTATTACAACTGTCGTACTGCTTTGGTTAACGCGTTGTATGTAACTAAACGATCATGGAGTATAACACAGTATGCGATCGTATTAGCGGGTATGTTGGCCGATGTTTCAAACTCTACACGAAGAACTACTGCTTTCGAGTGCAATACTTCTTTTTGATTTGAGCAGTCGACCACCATCAGTGGTGCAGCCGTCGTAAATTGAATAGGTGTGAGTAATGGTTGTCCATCTCTTTGATAATATGACATTTGGAATTTAGCAAACATTTCATACAGTGTGGCAAAGCAATTGTTATCATAATTAACATTTAAATTATCATACGGGTAACGGTCGGTGTTGAGGAATACCCGAATATTCTTCAGTGCACATTTATCGAATTTACTCGCATCGTGCATAACATTATTTTCTCGTCCAGTTTGAAACCCTATAATAATGTATCTCGGTGTTTCAATACTAGTCGATGTTTTGATTGCCCATGTATGCTTATCTGTTGTTGGTATAGCGGGATATATGTGGGTTTCCCAACTTCTAAATGCTAGTGGAGTATTCACATTTTTATCAATGTATTTCGTTAACGCTAATTCCTCCGCTAATGCTGGAACGATGTGTGGAACTTTCCAATAAATCTTATCTATGTTAACTTTTAATGCTTCGTCCACAGTTGAAATTACTGCATCGGTATCAATATTACTACGAATTAATACAAGTTCTTGTCTAATGTTCAAAATCACTTTATTATAATCTTCAGCAAAGCCAAGCAGCATTCGCAAAGGTACACAGACATTAAAATACCCTTGCTCGTTTGTTAGTGTGCTGTTTGATGTAGGAAACCAACCGGCATTTTGATGGCGGGCAAGATCATTGGGTGTCAATGATACTAACCCTTTCATTGTCGACGTTAACCCCACCTTAGTTACGGAATCTACCACTATTCCATTCATTTCATATCTAATTTCACTGAACAAAAATGCGATACCATTATTAACAAACCTTGCGGTGTTAGAGACAGTACCATCCTGTCGCAATAATCTTCCCTCTACATAAACATAACTTTCTGATGGTAGAGTGCACATGTCTTCCTGAATGGGTATTCTGATTTCATCATTGTTTCCAAATCTCGTAGTATATGGTTGATGGGTGTGCAGTTCGGAATTAACGATAGCATTATCAACAACAACTTTTTCATTAACGTTTAATACACTCATTGTAGTACTGTAAACCCGAGACTCTCCAAGAATGCTTTGTTCTGCGCTGTCAACGCTTTGGTCGCTGAACGCTTACTGACTGTACCCTTTCCACACTTCACTCTTTTATAGTTTGTTTTGCACTGGTTGCAGTCACATGTATTATACCGCGTCAACATATTTTATTTAAATGTATTCCTATCGTTATGACTTCTCCGTTAAAATTGACGAGATCTCCGTCTTGGTCTACTATTTTAAGTGTTATTGTTGAAATGGTAGATGTATTTATAGGTAAGTAGATAACATGTTGAGGTGATTCGATTATTTTATATCCCGCTGGTACACTGGGAAAGAATTGATGAATTATGTGTGATGACTCACCATTTTTAAAACTACCACTTGTTATGTTGCACTCGATAATTAATGAGTTAATTTTGATGATGTTAATAGGGTTCTCAGAGGTGTACACTTTTTAGCTTGGTAAACACTAGTTTTATTAAAGCCAGCATAGGCCCTATCGAATGGACTACATTGAAACTAATGTTATGGGTTGCTTTCATGGTTGCTTTCATAGTATTATTATTTGCTCGTAAATCAATATACCCTTATCGTCTTTGACTGAGTCATTAATATATTTATTCACATCTGCGATTTCGTATGTTCCTGGCGGTATTGTAATTTTATCTCTTCCAAATATGAGCATATTGTTCTTTGAAGTAACGTTTTGTATAGTATTGAACGATTCAAAACTAGTTAACCCCATTACATATTCCGACTCATTATCAAGAAAAATCGGTGGATTAAATGTGGCTTGCAGGATACTGCTTTTACCGGTGAAGGTAAATGTGTACGACATCACGATCACGTAACAACTACTGACAATCAGAACGAGTAGTCGTATAAAAATCGTAAGACTAGATGACCACAGTTGTATGTATTGAACTCTTGAACCTTAGTAAAGTTATAATCAATTGTGTTTCTGCTACCATCACTTTTAAAATAGTGGACTAATTCGAAGGGTGGTTTAACATGTCCTATACTATCAAAATATGTTATATGTCTATTACGCTTAATATATGCTGTCCAGTGTGTTCCCTGATTAGCTTGATTATCCAGATTCACGATACCACATTCATTCCTATGGATTCGTGTAGGTAGCTTATCTCGCATATATATCCCTCTAAAGTAGGGAATCTTTAATTGCTCCACAAATTTTGATAGCTCAACATTACTTAAGGCGTGGCGTGGTAGCTTCAGTGGGAGTTTTTTGAATACGGTTGTAAATATATGCCCAAACCTCGTTTATATGGTTTTAGATATAAACCTTTTCCAACGGTTGCTGCTTCCATTGCTTGATTGTGTCGTTTGGTTTCTTCTAACGTTTTTGTCGCAGCTTTTGCGTCGGTAACCGCTTTTGCAACTGCAGCTGCACCGCCACCTAACGAACCTAAGGCTCCTAATGCTGCAAATAGGGAATAAGAGGTATGAACCCCTCGTTTTGGTATAGGTAATATTCTGCTCTTGGGTGACATGATTTTTTGTGTTTTAGAACGCTTAAGGCTTGGTGTATTGTAGATCGTAAAGATGATCGAAGTTTACCACCAACACGACGTCGCGCTAGAAGTACCGCTTTGTTAAATGAAATTGGTTTGGGAGTACGCTTTGTTCTTCGTGATTTGCTTCCCATTCTATTGCCTGTCCGTGATCTTCCACCCATCCCCATTTTCCGTTTTCCTTTCATTATTCCACTTATAGTTAATGCAGCTGCCCTTTCTCCAAATGTAGCGTTTGAGGAACGAAATCTATTCCAAGCTTTTTGTTGCAAAGTTTTATCGGCAATGTGTCGTTGACTTAAACCGTTTGACTGGGAGTATGCAATATCGTGCTCTTTACAGGCTTCGTCCAATTCATTAATACCTTTGTCGCCGCGAGCTAGTCGTTTTGTAAACGGGTACCCGGTCCGCAGTATCTATACCCAGGTATATGCAACTCCACGGGTAATTTATTTATTAAGGTATTAATTAATCCTGAACCCTTTTCTTCTTATTACACCGAGAAGTATACTTCATACCAGACTGGCTGTCACTCCACTACTAAACTACTTTTATTGTATGACACGTATATATATTAGTACCATACAATTTGTGGTTTAGTACTATGACGGGCACCATACGCTTCATTCCGCAAGACACAGAATTACCTATTAAAAATTATGACACAGCTGATAACAAGGAACTTTACTCTAAACATAGCGGTCTACTGAAAGGAGGATGTAAACGAGGTATAATCGTTGGTCCATCTGGGTGCGGAAAAACAAATGTTATGATTACCTTGTTAGAACATCCAAATGGTTTACGTTTTGAAAATGTATATATTTATTGCAAATCATTATATCAACCTAAATACCAGTACCTACGAAATTTACTGACACCCATAACAGAAGTCGGGTATTTCGAATACAGTGATAATAGTGATGTTATATCCCTAGTGATTCCCGTAAAAATTCAATAATGATTTTCGATGATGTAGCGTGTCATAAGCAAAATGAAATAAGAGATCATTTCTGTTTTGGCAGACATCGAAATAATGATTGTTTCTATCTGTGTCAAACATATTCTTCAATTCCAAAACAGCTTATACGTGATAATGCTAATTTACTTATTCTTTTCAACAAGATCACACTAATCTTAAGCATGTGTATGATGATCACGTTAATGTCGATATGTCCTTTGATAGGTTTAAAGATTTATGTTTTTGTTGCTGGCAAGACAAATTCGGTTTTATTGTTATTGATAAAGAAAGCGATGTTAATACAGGTCGGTACCGTAAGAGATTTGACTGTTTTATAGCATTATAAATATGGTAGCAGTATGGAACATATGCAGTCGTAATGAAGGAGCGCTTAGTACAAGACATTTTGCGTGCTCGCAAGAGCGTGCAACAAAAATATGCGAGTTTGAAAGAAGATACCGCTCTTACAGAACGTGCAATAGAAGCACACTTTAAACCTATTACACAACCATTAAAACAATTAATTACTAAAAATGATGGTTCTCTCATCAAAGCTGAACCCCTTACGCCAGAAGCTGTCAAAATGAAGTCATTGCACAAGAAACTGAAGTTTTTTTACATCACACACCTAAAACAGCTGGATTACGGAAGGCTCCACGCACTCTTGTTCCCGCAACCATTGCGCAACCTTCGCAGGAAACTGTAATTGCTGATACCACTAACGATGATGATGTGGAAATTCCTACTTTACAACAATTGAAATCAGAACTGTTAGCTGCTGGATCTCAACCCGCCTTTGAAGATTATCTAAATCAATACCAAGGATTAGCTAAGTACTACGTTGAAGGTATATTTAGAGATACAGAAGACGAGTATGACTTAACATATGGCGTACATTTCATTCCGGAAGAAGAGAAATTTTTATTGGTGATGCTGAATTAGACTTTATTGGTGAAAACCTTCATATCACTCTTCCTGATGGATCCTCCCTAGACTATGAAGGAACACCGGGATTATATGAACTACTTTTTAAAAAATGCCTACGGGGTACAAAAAGAGTGACCTTCAGCAATACAATGACATATTGCGTCGTACTAATGCTGCCCGACGTAATTATAACTCGACAGACCAAATCCGAGGAACTAATAGTAAAAATATGTGGAAATCATTAAACCATTACTTCAACCTAGAAAACGGTCAGCTACATCATCTATTGTCCCTCCAACCACAAGATCTCGAACAACTTCTATCTCCAAAAGAGGTGGTGGCATGCAACTATTGCGATACAATAACAAAGCTATTGAATTTGTACCGTGGAATAACCCGAATAAGTTAGTAGATTGGCTACGGAAATTATTAGGATCAATGTCGACAGGAAATACTAGCAATCACAACGAAGTAGTATATATAATTGATGAACTACGTGAAGCAAAAGTAATACAGTAACAGCTCTTGTTATAAACCTATTACTATATCCTTTTCATTTCATTGTTACACCGACTACCACTAAAGGCAGTACTACATGTCCATCAGTTATGCCAATAGATAAATTTGGCAGACATCTTCATCATCAAATGACAGTGGATAAATTTGGAAAACATATTACTCAGCATCGCAGTGATGCTACGAAGCAAAGTGATATATATTACGAAACTTATTTTACCTTGCAAGGTGTCTTGCAACAGACAACAGTAGATATTCCATTGGGTATCAATGGTAGATATTTCTTTCCTACAGAGGGAAAATATTGCATTGTAAGTGGTTACCTCGAGATATTCATCTTCGAGTGGATACTGTAATATATACGACACCGCTGTTTCTAAATAATAAAACTATTCGTAAGGAAGGTGTGATTCAACCTATAATTCCAAAAGATATCACTTTCGACAAAGAACAATTATTCATCCTAGAGATTGTACTACAATCCAAAGTAAAAATGAGTAAATCCGATGTTGTTGAAGAACTGCACAAACCAGCAAGGAGAAATTTTCCGCGACGTTGTGTAGTACTAAAAGGTTTAAATGATCTCTTTCAAGCTGATTTAGTGGAAATGATACCTTATGCTCATGTGAATAAAGGATTTCGATATATTTTAGTAATAATTAATACCTTCTCTAAATATGTCTGGGCTTTCCCCATCAAACGCAAGAATGGTAAACTAGTCGCGGAGGTAATGGATAAACTGCTATCTGGATTGCAAAAGATGCCTACGCATATACAAACTGATATGGGAACGGAGTTTTATAATGCAGAATTTAAAAAGTAATGAAAAATTCAATATCAATCATTACAGTAGTTATTCCACCTTGAAAAGTAGCATAGTCGAACGTGTCAATCGTACCCTTAAAGCAATAATGTGGAAAACATTCAGCATGCAAGGATCATATAAGTGGCTATCAATCTTGCCTCAAATTGTTACCGATTATAATTCAAGAAAGCATAGAACAACCGGATATAAACCGGTAGATGTAACGGAAAAGAATGCTGCAGATATTTTGCAACATTTAAAATGTCAGAAAGTTCTTGACCGTAAAACACCTAAATTTAGAGTGGGGAACATGTACGCATTAGCAAACATAGAAGCATATTCTCTAAGGGTACACACCTAATTGGAGTTACGAAGTCTTTCGAATATCAACAGTTAAACGTTCAAGCCCACTCACCTACACATTACGTGATAGTCGAGATGAAGAGATTCAAGGTCGGTTCTATGAGCCCGAACTACAAAGTGTTAAACATCCAGACATTCATCTAGTTGAACGTGTCATCCGACGTCAAGGGAATAAAGCTCTCGTTAAGTGGTTGGGTTTTGATACTTCTCACAACTCCTGGATTTCTACCAAAGACATTGTGTAATACGCTAATTAACCTTAATTATATATACTGTAATATTAATATGCAATAAACAGATCTTTTTTTACTTTTTATTACTACTATCCTATACATATACATCACTACATACTACTAAAGCGTCTGACAAACACACACTCACGATGCTGTTTTTCGAGAATTGGTGAAATTATATTAGCACAGTCGCCTATTCTTTTTAAATCGTGCAGAATCTCTAGCTAATTGTTCCCATTCTCCTTTTCGCGCATGCCTGTAAGCCAACTCCCATACTACTATGTAGTGAACTACGTTTTGGACTCATTAATGCGCACCTTCTTCACTGGGTGAGTCGTCATCTGATGACTCAAAATTCGGTAAATATCTTTCTATTTCGTGTATAAATTGCTCCAATGATATTTCTTTAAGGTCTTCTATTAATCGCTTTATACAACAAATACACTCTATATCACCTACATGCGATGTTAAGTATTTTTCACAAAGGCGTATTCCTCCCCCATACTTATTAACTAGATTATTTAAATAGTCATCACTAAATCTACCCATTCCATACACTTTTTCATGATCAGCATCGAATTCTAATGCTTGTAACTGGCATATTAGTCTTTGGACTGCACTAACACAATCTACAGCTTTAGGCCACGACTCCGCACTATAACACATCCACATATTGACTAACATCTAATACTATCCACTATTGACTACAAGCGCGTTACCCCCTTTGAGTTATAGGATTGGTAAGATCCATATCCATATATAGTTTCTCCTTGGCAAATACTTCCATTTCCAGAAGGCAGGCTATGTTGACCTCAAATACATCACGCAATGGACCTATAACTTGGTGAATGTTACATTCAGGAATTGTCGCTGTCGACTGGATTAGGTTTTTATAAAACTCTGGAAAGTTCACAGTATCTGCCAACTCCAATCGGTAATATATTATCTTCAAAAGCTTCCATAACTGTTCTATAGACTCCCATCCTAAATAGACATCAATTTCGTCACTATCACAGAGGCGTATAATTTTTTTCTTGTTAATCTTTTCGTACGAGACAGTCTTCGATCCCAGTTTGGTAGGTAGCCATGTTCCTTCAGGACTGTAGAAATAATTAGTAATCACCCCTTGATTATCCATAAGTATACGCCATTCCTGCTTGTCAAACACCACTCCACCACTCTTCGTTCCACCTAGTTTTACGACTGGCTCAAATCCAAATTTGGGTGATAGACCGACACTAACAAACTTTGTTTTACTTTTATTTAAGAAATAATGCACATTATTAAGCAAAATATCGCAATATTTACTTGAACTTATAGCACCGAGAATCTTCGCCTTTTCTATGGCTTGACGTACGATGTTATCCATTATATACGATACTGACTTTACATACATTCCTCTCTTTTATATATGACACTCTCCCACTATGTACCCTCCTCAAGGCTACTTACGTGACCTTCACGATTGTACCACACATTGCTTTAGCGGTCTTGTCGGTTACACCTTTTCAAGGTTTTCTTTTCGTTCCACTACTTCAAGGATTCACAGCCATACTTATTCACCACATTTCCAAGGTCTCACATTTCCAAGGTTGTTCCACTTTGCCACAACAAGTTTACTACACAAGGTTACATACCCCACTCAGTTTTCTTCATATACTTAAAGGGAGGGTTTTTACATATACCATAGTTACCGATCTTCACTATGTCAGTTACTCCAGTGCAAGACGATTGGAAAACAATGTACCAACCACAAACCCTATTTCAACTTAGTACGCGACGGACATGTCAATTAATTCCGAACTGGGTAAATTTTGAAAAGGAAGGAATACTACCGGCTTCCATAAACAAAGTGCTACGAAATAATTATGAACTGGTTCAGTGGAATTCAGCGTGGTATACCGAAATGAGCAAGGTAATACGCGAGCACTTTGCGGCAAGTCGTGTAACAGCATATACCCACTTTGTATCAATACATGTTCGATACCATCTGGTGGACTTCATGAATTTGTGTCATTGCTGTTTCGCTCGATTGAAACCAGGAGATTACCGCGTACTGGACCATCATATGCATATGGAGCGGTGGACTGCGCGATACTACCTGTCGCACGAATATTATTGGTGCTCGTCGTGTAGGGCACCTCTCACACAGTTATACGATGTGTACGATGATGACTCATGTATACTGTGTGATGAGGTGTGCTACGTAGACGAGTAGTCTTTACTGTATCTATTGTATATATTGTACATATTGTATATATGTTGTATATATTGTATATATTGTATATATATTGTATATATTGTATAGAATACATTATTTCCTGTCAGTATCTTACTGATTTCGCTGATGTTAACATGTGTGACCCAAACTTTTATTATCCTCAGTATTACAACTGTTTCGATAAACGCTTACTAACGTATCGAACATGGTCTGGAGTTCACTCACCCTCATCGCTTGCTGCAGCAGGATTCATTTCCACATCTTCAGACGATACGGTTGAATGTTTCATGTGTGGGGTTAGAATAAACCGATGGCAGCCAGATGTCAATCCGTTACAGGAACATCTACGATGGGCACCACATTGCACGTATGCTCAGCTCCTCGCACCACGTCCGCGCAGATGTACTGAAACGGAAGTGGAGAGGACCTTCTGCACTTGTACTAAATCAAAATGTTTTATTCCTAAAGAAAATCATATATCTGAGTAATAAATTAGTACATGTCTGTCTACATCAATTAAATATATTAACATATTGTGTTTCTTTTATTTTGGTAAAAAGTGAGGTTGAGCAAAAACATACAAGTGGACAAAACCATACAAGTGAGTAAAAAACATACAAGTGGGGTATAGAGTAGCAAGCAGGTGGCTAAGCATAAAGTAGGTCACACGGATGGCCTTGTAATTGTGAAACAGGAAAGCGTGGTCGGATAGCCTTGTAATAGTGGAACAGAAAAGCGGAGCTTGTGACCCTGGTTTTGTGGTAATGATATGTCGCACAGATAGCCTTGTAGTTGTGGAACAGGAAAGCGTGGTCGGATAGCCTTGTAATAGTGGAACAGAAAAGCGGAGCTTGTGACCCTGGTTTTGTGGTAATGATATGTCGCACAGATAGCCTTGTAGTTGTGGAACAGGAAATCGGGGTTTGTGACCGTGGGTTTGTGGTAATGATATGTAAGTAGGTCACACATTGCGCTTTTTTGACCTTGGTACGGTGGGACCTTGGTTTTGTGGCAACCTTGGAAATGTGGAAAACCGGTTTTTGTGGTGGTGTCCCAAAAGTCTCCAATCTTACCTACTGAAACCATTGGGATGCACAAGGATAGACAATATATATGTGTAAATACATATATATATATATATATATATATATATATATGTATATTTATACTGGTACTTATATAAATTAAGAATAAAATATCGACATAACCTCTAAAATTTAATTATTAGAAAAAATACTACAAGATGCCTAAGTATACACAAATAATGTAAATATATTTACAAATCGTAACACAAATCTAGAACTTGCATTCAGGTAACGATAGCTAAAAGTTGGCACGTTACACATGTCACTCAGTCACAAAAAAAAAGGATGAGTAAGACTCGTTACAAATTGTTTGAAGGGATACGACCCAGATCGTGTAACTATGATCACCCAAACATACAACAACTTGACTACATTTGCTTTCACAAACCAATCACACACACACACACACACACACACACACACACACACACAACACACACACACACACACACACACACACACACACACACACACACGCACGCACGCACACACGCACACACACAGACGTACACGAACTATAACTGAAAATGTACCTACCTAACTATAACAAACCATATTATTTGCTTATATACTAAGTTACCCAAAATTTAAAAAATTGGGATTCAAATCTTTGATATGGAACTAGCCAACATTCTTTCCATTCAAATCTTGGAGTTCATAAACGAAAGGAAATTTCCAAACAACCTTACAAGCAAAAAATTTCGTGACAAGTTTCTTAGAACACTAATTACTCGCATGAGATAAGGTAAAATTTTGCTTCCATACAATATCATCAACATTAATGGTTAAATGACGCTTAAGCAAATTGTATTGTTTTTCATTACGTAGATATCCTTTATGTAATCTTTCCTTGACTTCATGATATAGTTTGGGAAAAAAGGCATTTTATTTGAATCAAAAGAGACGATTTTCTACCTGTACATTATCTAAGAGACCGAGAGCACCACAAAAATTTCCTGTCACCGGGGCATGACGACCAAACATTAAAAACGCTGGGGCGCTTGGGTTACTTCATGACGAGCCATACAAATTGTTTGGGAAATCTCGAAAATTTAATCATCCCACTCGCGAGGAAATAGCAGTGTCGATGACTTTGTTAACTCTTTCGGTAGGGTTGACTTGACATTATAATACAAATTTTGTACCTTTAAAGATTTCAGAAATGTTCAAATTTCGATCCATAACCGAATAAAACTGTTTGACGGACACCAAAAATTGAGAACACTTGTTCTTTAAGCAAACGTATAATCGGTAACAACAAATTAAAATGTATTTCGATTTTTACTTCGAGGGAAAGTACCCATAATAACCACACTAAGCATTTGGAAAGGAAAACAGACAACTTTCTCTTTACCCATCAATCCGGCTCTTGCTAAATTTTCAGCTTTGTGGGCATCACAAGTACAACAAGATTTAATATATTTCCTTTAACTTAGACCAAAAATATTTGTTAGATGTTCAAGTCATAGTTTTCGAAATATCAAAATGTAAAGCAGTAGGATCGCCTTGGCATTCTTTTAATACAGCATCATGATTATTCAAAGGTACAGCTAGCTTCCAATCTGAGATAATCGTCTCAACGAAAAAACGTAGACGGAAGTTACCTAATTAAATAATTATTGTGTACACGAAAATTTGGGTACTGACCTGGGCTGGACTGTACTTTCACAACCACATCTGTATTTATCGGGACTAAAACATATCGAGAGAATATATTGCATGAGACAAGGCATCTGGTACAATATTTTGTTTACCAGAACGTTGCTGAACATCAAAGGTAAATTAGGACGAACGCAAACTTCACCTATCTGATCAACCAGTTGGATTATGAAGGTTATAAAGCCACTTAAGTGCTGCACCACTATCACTAAGGCAACATAACGAATGACCAACATTTTAACAGTAAGATAAAGTCTGTTACCAAACGGAAGGGAGGCATATACGGGAGAAACTGCGTTTCTACACGAAGACGAACAAAGTTAACCGTGAAAAATCAACTATTCCACTCATCAACAAGAACTGAAAATTGAAACTTTTTTCTAGAATGTAAGGTATTTATAAATTTGACTTGTTTGGGTTTGAATAAGGTCTTCGTCAAGGAAATTAATCGTTGTTGGTTGGGGTTGTTTGTCTGAATTGGTATGTTCTTGATTGGGTCATACAGTTCGTAGATTGGTTTTTCGGTACCGTACCAGTAGGGTTTGGAGCTGGACGAGAAAGAGAAGGAACGCAAGTTTTTTGAATTGCAACTAACTACCTTTTCGACCACACTTAAAACAAAAAGTTTGACGAGGCTCGGAACATTCACGATAGGAGTGTCCTTTCCTATCATAATTTCAACACATACTGGGCGAAATAACTTGAACTTCACCAACTGTAGTGGAGGTAGATGGATGACTTAAAGATAAACAAGCTAAATTGGGTCATGAAAGATCAACACATTTTCTAGGAGGTGACATACCTTGTTGAACGAAATTTTTATTCTTGAACCGCTCTACACGCTTCACTTAATTCATTAATGAATGAAGTTTTTTTTAATACCAACATGGGATCCGAAGTACGAATTTATATTTCTTTGAATTTGTGAATTTCAGACTTGAGGGTAGGTAATCTTTTAAAAAGTACCTGAAGTGCAATAATATACGTTACAACATTCTCCTCTACACCTTGAGTACGTTGATGGATTTCTAACAAAACATCATACTCATAACCAAAACATAAAAAATCTCTTTTAAGAACTGAACAAATCTAACCAAGTTCTAACTGAATGTCTTGTATTTCTAAACCTCTCTGTATCGTAAAATACTCACATGACGGACTTCAAATAAGACATCGACCTCTTCTAAAAATTACAACACTTTCATGAGAATTGTTTCCTGAAAATTTAATTCCCCATTTATACACTGCAACTTGTTTTGGACTAAACGAAACTGAAGATGTATCATTCACTGTGATAATCGAAGCATCTGAACATTCGTGTAAATTTGTGCGTTCTAATAAAGCACCATTAATCGAACATAAATCTGAAATGAATTTCTCTTTACTTGATTTTGTTTCATCACTAAATGGACTACAATATGTTCGTCTCTTTGAATGTATTAAACGAGATTTAAATCTTAAACCATAGTTAAATGTAGTAGGTAACTTATTATTATTGGAGCTGCAAAATTTTATCAAAAGTCTTTTGAATTTCTATATTAAATCTGAAGGTATAATGGATTTCTCACAAGGTAAATCCTTTCCTGTTGCTAAAATAACACGTAACTGACTTCTACATTGATCTTGAATTATTCCACGAGAAAGTGATTCTGAAGCCATTTCATATTTCTTCAAACGTTGAGCATTCATTTGAAATATAGGTATGCAAAATTCCCAAAAACGCAATTACATAGACATACAATAAATGTACATCTAATATACTATAACCTGTAAAACACTAAAATGTACTTACATGGATATAAATCCTGTAAATGTATACCCACAAAAAATACATATAAACTGTAAAAGTAATGCAAACTCTGACTACAGCTATATCGATGCCCCACGTTGTGTACAGCCAACTTATAACAAATAAAAATACTAATTACTCTCGGAATTCAATTTCAACAAAGGGAAATTTTCACTTATATAAAAAAAAAGTTTGCACAACGGCTTAGTTCAGTACAGTACTTACGAAACTGAGTAGACTGAAAGCTCTTTTCTTTGTCAGGTCGTAAGGGAAACAGAGATATGTACATACCTATAAATCAGATATGCATATTTCAGGCGCCACTCAAAAACAACAAAAAATGTGTAAACCACACAACGGCTGTGTTTATTTGTATATTTAATAAAACAAAATAATATCTGCTGATTAATTTCAGCATAAATGCAAATAAAATACTACTTAACTTTTCGCAAAGCTTTACTATAGTAAACTAATTCTTAATTTATATATAAACTATGCATAAAATATGACATATTTACGGAGAATTATTTCAAAATGAAAGATAATTAAAATTGTAAAACTAGAATGTAATAACAAAATTGATTATCTAATTATCTAATTATGACCAATGTAAACAAAATATAAGTGAAGTGTGGTTATGGACTCAAATGGTTTTATCTTAGAAAACATTAACCGTAGTCAGTTGTTTTATTTTCATTACATCAGTATTAAAACTTCCGAAACAATATTAGAGTAAGGGAAAGTGGTTCAAATTGGGTCGTGGGAAATCATGAATATACCAGCTTGTTTATCGATTTGGAAGAGCACATCGTTATGTAGTAGCTTACAGTACACACGTGACAGTTTAGAATCAAAATTAATAATAAGTAAGAGGGAAGCAAAACCTGAAAAATATATGTAAGTATTTATCAGAATATTTTTTTTGCAAGGTCAGTTTTTTGCATGTGAGTTTTGTAAATTGGGTAATAAGTGAACGATTTTTAAAACATGTCTAAATAAGGAGGTTATGACTCACAGAATACGAATTTTCTATTGAACGTCAAATCAGTTAATCCACCGTGCACGTGCGCGCTCCCTGATTTGACCTTAAAGAGCTTCAAAAATTTAAATTTCCCATCCAAAATGAGCTCCAAAAGCGCTCATTTCTCACCTCCGCGAGTGACCTTGAACTGAGCCAGAACCGGCCTATGGAATAGGGTATGGGGCCGGTTCCGGACCATTTCAAGGTCACTCTCCCTTATTCTGGGACCAAATACAAACAAAGAATTTGACTTCTTGATACGTGACTTTAATGTTCATTATCGAAAGGATTTACTCGACGGAAAAATATCTGTTTTTATGATGTAATTTTCTCGTTCAGCTTTCGAAACCTCAGCCTGGTTTTGGCGTGTGATAAAATTTAAGTAATGAATGTGTATGATTTGTTAGAGTACAAAAAATTCAAAATGGCTAAATCTAAAAGCATGATAGATCAGTCCTAGTTTAGATGTAGAAGTAAGTTGGTTTGTAGGGCTATGGCGTACGCGCACGACATACTTGAAGCAAGTTGATCTTTTTACACCCTTACCGGGGGCGTTAAATGAAGTCTACCGTTAGAAATCTTTTAAGTTGTCCTTCTAGAGATATTTTTGAAACTTCGTTAGCCCCGGGTTTATTGTATCGTTGTTTGAAATGACAGATTCCATTAAGAAGGTCCTGGTGTTTAAATTAGTGCCGGTCTAAACTTTTGGAGTGATTAGCCCATTTCGTGTGGTTTAATTAAAAAAAGGTTCATGTTTGTTATGTTCGCGCGTACACAGCAAAGGCCCGCCAAATTAAAGGACTCGCTGTATATAAGTTTCTTAATTCAGTTTCGTCTAATTAGTTAGTCAAACAGTTAGAGTACCAAGACCGTAGTGTAAATAAGTTTCTATGCAATTATATTAACCAAGTGGTACCGAAATCACAGTTCGTTTTGTTTTAAATAACTTTCATTATCGTTACGATGTATCCATTGAAAAGCATTCGACCGTGGTTCCGATATTCGAGAGGTCGCAGGAGGACAGTTACCGTTCCGCAAGCAGTGTGTAACCTAATTATAGCCCCATTTCTTTACACTGCGGTATTAATTTTTCGAGAACAAAATTTAAAAGTATGAGATATTTTGTTGACATTCAAGTTATGGAATGATTTTATTTATATGCGGAAATTAATGAATCACACACTTTTATAGTGACGACGTGCGAATATTTTTCAATATCTTATAACAGTGACGTAACAATTTAAGAGAGCTAATCAGCATTTCTGTTATTTTGATCAACTGTTCTTTTTATATGCACGCCTTTATTGCGTGTGTTTGAACTTATTTTTAGAAATCAGCTTACCCATAGTAGTCACCGTTTTACCTGTTTTGAGACAAATATAAGCAAGTTTGTTTGGGTACGTAGCTGTGTACTTTTCGCATTAGGAATTACGACCACGATATTGACGATTATTAAATTTTAGTACTTTATTGCTGTTTGATCGTGTTTGTTTATTTTGATGTGACGTATTTTCATTTTGTATTGAATAATTAATTAGCATATCGACCAGTTGGTTGTTGGTTATTTGAGCCAATAGTTTTGTATTGAAGTTTATCGAGATGTTTAGTGAGTTTTAGTTTTATTATCGCAATTTTGTAGCTTTTACATGAAGCTTAGGATTTTATTGAAGTTTATGTGAACTTTGCATAGAATTTTTGGAGTAGAATTTTCAGGAAGGTGAGTGTTTCATTTTGAGCGAACAATATGGTTTCCTGTTAGGGCATTAGTAATATCTAGTTCATCACGTATTCCCGCTATATATGTATCTAACAGGTGGTGCCTTTTTGACCTTCTTTTCCCGATTTTGAAGATATAGAGTTGTGACGAGTGCCCTTGGAGCGTTAAGTAAGAACCCTGCCCATACCACTGAGCTATGTTCGTTACCTACACATTACCTTTACGGACTGATGCTCTAGTGAGTGTTGGGCCCGTAACAATACACTAAGGAGACAATAACATATACTGCAAAAATTAATTATTGGAAAAAGAAGTACTTCAAATATACTCAAATAATGTAAATACATTTACAAATGATAACACAAATCCAAAACTTGCATTCAGGTAACAATAGCCAAAATTGGCATGTTACAGATATTCAGCTTATTTTTCAAAAAGGTAAAATACGAATTGCGTTTTCTTAACGCAACTTCCCAATGCTTTATATTCGAACAGATTTTTTATGATTTCGTCAATTTATCGTACTTTACATGATACTTCACTTTCAGAATAACGAATAATTCGAAAACTAAGTAAACTAATTAAATTCTTTAACGTATTTTGCTTAGAAAGAAACGAAAAGCAATCTTTAATAAAATTGTTTTTAATTTATAAACTATTATAAATGTTCAAACAAGTCGCTATTTGCGTTTACACATTTCTTTTTCCTTTTTCTTATATTGTTCGTTGAATTGTTCCTGCGGGTAAAAAGTGCAAATTTCAAGTAACCTTTCCCTGAATTCATCTTTATCTTACCTATTATATATTATATGACTCGTTTTTGATCTAGTACCATGACAAATAATCCAAAGCACCTAAATGAGGGCTTCTTACTGATCATGGAACTCCCAGCAACTCCAATTACTAGCCAGAAAAATTTGTAAGATGAATAAAGTTTTATTAATTTAAAATTATACTGATAATAATTTATACAATTTATTCAATTTCGGACTCCAGATGTTCGAACAAACATTACGTTTGCGTACGCACCAGTCCCCTTCTCTGTATGTGCAAAAGAATTCGCGTCTAATTTGCCAAAACCGCACTTCTATACGAAGTATATAAGCGAAAGTTTTATTATAATTCAGTGCCTCGCCTGCAGAATACTTCTCTGTAAGCATTCATCTGTAGTATTACTACACCAGCGTTCCTGAATTTCTGTTAGAAATTCTCTTTATTCGAGAAAATGTAAAATCCTGACCAGCGCTCTTAAAGCAATTTTCTGTACAAATTGAACTTATTGTTCCAGTATTTCAATATTTCAAATTACATCTTTTTTTACAATTTATAAACACAAACAGTTGAAATACCTTCCGATTCCAGTTACCGAAATCCCTTTAAAAATTAAGCGAACGTAAAAGAGGGACTAGCAACCTGTACTAAGAGTGGACTATTTGCTGAGTTACGCCGGCGGTAACCCCAGTCTTAATATCGAGCTCTTTAACTAGAAAACGGGCTTAAAGCCACGTCTAGAGAGTTCAAATTATTGCAATACCTCTGACACTCTGGATTAAAACCAGATCAAACCCATTCTAAGTATTTACGGTTGACAGCTTTTGGCTGTAAATATCTAGAACGTTACTTTAGTCAGCTAAGGCATCTCTTGGCTATAAAAGATAACCAAAAATTAAACCCTCTGTATATTCATATCCTGTCCTCATTAAGAACTACCTGTATAATTAAATCCAGAATTCCGAAAACACTCCCTTTTACAATTAAAAGTGAAAATTAATTCAAAATTGAATTAAACAAGGTTGGCTGTGTAATAAAACGAATAAGTTTCATCCAGACCGAATTATTAGAAATAATTAACACCGAATTTATTATTTACTTGTTCCACCAGAGGTTCAGGATCAACGTTAAGTTGAAACCCTGATTTGTACTTATTTAAATCATTATTATAAAAGTAAATAATACTTACCCATTTAGTGTAATTATCCAAATAATCTTGACAAAAGACCATTATATAAATATATACATTTTTTTTTCAAAATAACCCCGTTATAAATTAGAATCACCAAACAAAGCGCCATTTTGTGTTTGAAAATAATAAATCTGATTGTGGTCACAGAACCATTATCAATACAACAGAAAATCCCTAGGAGCGTGCGCAACCTAGTCAGGCCAGCTGTATTGGGAGCTGCCGAAGCAACGGGCGTTCCAACCGGATTACCATTTAAGTTACCTTTTTGATTGAATACTGTTAAATTTTTTACTTATTACATTTTATTTATATTCATTTTTTACGTTCCAGAATAATTTTTGTTAATTTATTGTTCACCATATTTATGATTTATTAATATATGTATAAAACCTTCATTTTTACCTTATTCATGATTATATGGGCCTAAGAATCCACGGTCCTGTCACTGTAGCTAGTATAAAAGGTAAATATAACAAAATCTCCATTAGAGGGGAACTAATTAACGTAATAGTCATTGAGGCATTACAGCTTACTACTTCAGTATTATGGGGAGGAGCACCGTCTTACTGTCACTAAACATTTCTTCTTACATTTAATAGACTATCGACCAAGTAGTGTATTATATCAGTTCTTCAAAGTTCACAATAGCACGCGAAAGTTGGGTTCCCTTCAACCAACACGTTAAATGAAACCAGCAACTTGTATGAGATCTTCAGTTGCCCAATAATGTTCATTAATACTATTAAACTTGCCCTCCTAGAAAACTTACACCAATCAGTCCTAAGATCTTGTTTAAAAATGTGCTGGTGGTCTTTATTATCACATAGCCGTGTGTGTGGAAAATTTAAAATCTTAGTCAATTGACATGTATGTATGGAAGGACTGTTGTTGTTCTGAATGAAATATTGAAGCCTGAAAGAATAAATATTATGAAACCGTGTTTATTTGAACGATACATATGTATACACTAGGTGATGTTTAGCATAGTTATATTCATACACTTAACCCAACGTACCTTAAGGGTATTGAAATGGAATGACCATTATATGTCAATAACTAAAATTCAAGCTTGTGATAGAAGCTAGACGAGTATGCTCGGGGACGTAACTTAGTAACGTAACAAAATCTACATAAATTTCAATTTTGGATCAACCGAGGTAGACAGTCACTGCATTGGACGAAAATGACCTAAACAGAGCACTAGAATTCCGAGGTACTGCAAGCAAGTTGTGGCATCGTGTTTGGCGCTTATGAATATCGAATAGGATATTTATTTTTAGGTTCATATCGGCTGGTGGATGTTAACTTTAATCGATGTACGAAAATGTTGTAATGATACTGAACAGTGCTTTCAATATTTCACCACTGCCACTCATACATTTCACAGAAGATATCAAATTTTTTAGCTACAAACACACATATTTTCAATGTATTATAGCCTGGTTTTACTAGAAGGCAGTGAGTAAAATAGAAGTTATTAGTAACTGTATAATTTGATAAAAGTTCTTGTAATTCCGTAATATTTATATGCGAAATGTCAAACTTATTTATTATGTCCTAAAACTGCTGGGAAAATTTATGCGACCTCATAAAAACCACCGCCCTTTCTGTTTAAAAAAAAGTCAAAGTAAAGTGTATATATTTTTAAAATTATTTCCGTTTTCTATAGATGAGTTGCCACATAAATAACGATTATAACATCTCTTGGTGTAAATCCATACGGTCAAAGAAAATGCATTAAATCCACTTATTGGGACGCCCACGCACACGCACACGCACACGCACACGTACACGCACACGGACACCCACACGCACACGCACACGCACACGCACACGCACACGCACACGCGCACGCACACCCACACGCACACGCACACGCACGCGCACACGCACACGCACACGCACAGCCCTCAATTATTCTATTGCGTAAGTCTTCCAACATCTGAACTGGTGTATTATAAACTAGAGTTTTAAGATGCCCCCAGAAATAAAAGTCTAAGCTGTTCAGATCAGGCGATCTCGGTGGCCAGAACTGATGCCCCTCACGACCTATCTATCGATTTGGGTAAACTGAATTCAAATATTCACGCACCAAAATGCTGAAGTGGGCCGGGGCGCCGTCGTGCATGAACCACATGTGCTGACGTACTAGAAGAGGGATATTTTCTAGTAATTCGGGCAAATTATTTTGAACAAACGCACGATAGGTATTGCCGTCAAGGCGCATTGGAAGAAAGAATGGTCCAACTAAAAAATCTCCTATAATACCAACCCACAGTTGACTGAAAATTGCTGCTGAAATTTTGTTTCTACTATAGCATGAGGGTTCTCTTCGCTCCATAAATGAGCATTACGAAAATTTCTGATTGCTTCTCTGGAGAAATTTGCTTCATCCGTGAAGATAACTTGCCTGTCGAAATGAGGATTTTCTGCAACCTTCTGGAGAAACCACATGGAAAAATTCCTGCGTGCTGGAAAATCTCGTGGAAGGAGAGCTTGCACTATTTGCAGATGATACGGATACAGCAAATATTCTCTCAAAATTTCCCATACAGAAAAACACAACAACTTCAACAGCCTGTAGATCGATAACGAAGCTTCTGAGGACATGCATTCATATGAACTTTCCGGCTCGAAATCGCCTCAGGAATCACGCCTCAAAATAAGTACATACACTTAAGTAACACCCTGTATATATATATATATATATATATATATATATATATATATATTGAGATGTTTAGAAAGAGGTAATAGAAGTATCGGACAGCTTACATGACATATGGGTCATAAAAAGGGGTAATTTCTGGCTCGATACAAGTGCGAGACACAATTTTACATAAATCTGGTTCACGATCTGTTTAAAATAAATTTATTTGGTATAAATTGATCTGAATATCATTTGCTAAGTTTGGTTTCATCATAAAAGGCAATTTGTTGCTACCAAAATTGTCAAGAATGTTAGATATCACCATTTTCGTAGAGTCATTTTAGTAGTGCAATTTTTGCAATAAAATTCAATTTTTCAAAGGTAATTTGGCAAGTAGACATTTCACAGGTGTTTAAACATGGACTATGTAGTTAGTATTATGTTAGGGATAAGGTATGTTTAGTTTTTAAAAGCAGGAAATACAAAAATTTAGTAAAAGGGTTATAATATGGACAGTATAGACAATTTTCGCACACATTTTTGTTAGCGAATTAGTGACAAAAATTATAATACATGATTCACAAGAAGAAAGACATTTAGAACATTATGGCATACAAACATTTATAGTGCCGTACAATTTATAGTGTAAAAATCCTAAAAGAGTGTTAGACGATGAGACTTTTTCAATGCAAGACTGAATAACATTATGCATTGCAAATAAGTAGTGAGAACAATAAAGACAAGTAGTACAAACCTTAAACATAACATTTTAAGTGCTAAAAACATTTTTTAATATGAATTTATTTCATATTTAAATTTAAGTATGGTTACGTTGTAAATTTTAGATTTTTCACATAATTTTATACTTTTTCAACATTATTAGATTTAGTTTTTGCTCTTAAAGCAAATAATAGATGTTCTTTCACAATATAAATAAGTTTTTATAAGGATACAGCGTTTTTATCCGCAAAATTTTGCTAAATCTGAGGTGAATTCTAGACAAATTTACAAAAGCTTAAAATTTTCATTAAATTAAATGTTTCGAATTTAAAAGATATGTTTTCTTATGTAAATTGTCCTCAGAATTCCATTTTCGCAAGTAATTTTAGTGTAGCTTGTAAGTGTGTATAGTTAATAGCTTATTTTGATTAGATTAAGTTGTTTCGTTTATTAGTGGTAGGAATTATTGCTTATTAGGTGTCCTTTTATTCAAAATTTCACATAGTTTTCATTTCCGTTTTAAATTTCATTTCCGACCATGTATAAGAAAGTTACGGCCAAAATTCCATTTATGTACAATTCTTAATTTTGATTATCCAATCACATCCATTGTAAATTTTGCAATATGGCTGTAAAAAAGTTGAAATTTCTGTAGCAACCAGAAACCTATAAAAGCAAGCGCTCAGGAAGTCATTCTCTCTCTAGAATTTGTTCAAAAAGTGAAAAGATTAAAACAGTGTTGCTAAATTTGTGTTTACATAACCTAATTTATTATCGTCGAGAAAGTTTACGTTACGAATAATTTCGAGAGCACTTGTTTTTATATCATCGGTTAAAATTAAATAGTTCGGTCACCGATACCTGTCGTTATTAATAAAATAATTCTGTACGATTAATTGATGTCACGATTTTGTGTAAATTTGTTTTCGTGTTTTCCGATTTAAAATAATTCTGATATACCAAATTAAATTCCATTTTTATTTGGTGAAAGTTTGTTTTATTTATCCGGACAATTCCTCTTAAATAAATATTATTTTCGGTAACTAAAATAAAAGTGTGTTAACAAAAATCTTGGATACTTAATAATACATTTTAAACGATATCACTCATAAAGATTTAAAACCATTTTAAATAAAAAGTTACCATAGTAAATAAGTGTTTGGAGGTTGCCGTTTTTGGAAAGAAAACATCTTGAAGCTTGGAAGTTGGTGTCTTCGAGAACCGAGATAGCAGTTGGATATTAGTAACAACAATAGCCGAGGGAACATTGCCTGCCTCCAGCTGAAGTTTGAAGACATCATTCAATCGACAGGAAGGACTGTATATGTGAGTTTTAAAATTTTATAACCCTGTTTATTGGTATTTCCCTGCAATTTATATTTGTTATATGTTATTAATTAAGAATTTCAATTATTTACTTGTGTAAACACCTGTGAAGCTAATTATTTCCTTTTCTTTTTCTAAATTTTCATTTTGATCCAAACATTAAAATTTCTTAATTATTTGACATTTTTGACAGCTTTAATTATTTTTCACTTAAAGTCATTAACGCATGCGTTAGAAAGCAAATTCTATTCAGAGCAAATTTTATACGTTAAATTCAATAACATATAGGATATTTCTTATACTTAAAAAAAAAAAAATTTTTTATCTTCAACTAAATCCCTGAACTCTATCCCCAATTGAGATCTTTGAGCTAGTCTGGTGCAATATAGTAAATATAATTAAAATCTTTGATCCCTATCCCCTTATTCGATTTCTCGCCAAATTATCCCCGTAATAATATTAATATTAATAAAATATAAACTTTAACATTTCAATTTATTGTCGCCGCAACGTGTGGGCACGATTTAGTTTGAAGATTTTGATATAAAAAGCACAAAAAAATTTTATAGATATTTAGTTTTTTCTCATTTTTTCGTTCATTGTTATTTGTTATTAGTTATTGTTTATTGTGTTTATTAGTGTTAGGATTTTTACAAAAAGGGGCAAATTTAGTTAGTACAACTAGTGAATGCAAGATCGTAGGGTAACTAGATCAGGTAAAGTTTACGGACCTAAAGATATTGAGGTAAAAGAGCGAAAACAGGATCTAGTTACAAAGATGGAGCATATTGAAAAGAATGTTGAAGCACAACAAGAAGAGGGAAGTCCAGTGAGAGAAAGCAAGACCTTAGACGTGGACATGATAATCGCCATGCTAATGAAAGCGGAAGAAAGTAGAAAGGAAGACATGATGAAAGCGGAAGAAAATAGGAAGCAAGACATGATAAAAGCTGAGGAAAATATTGATAGTAAATTTAACAAGCTTGAAGAAAATAGAATAAAAGCTGAGGAAAATATTGATAGAAAATTCAACAAGCTTGAAGAAAATAGGAAAGAGGAGATACGTAGAGCAGATGAGAAGATGGAAATGAAATTTAACAAGTTGGTAGAAAGTATCGATAGACAAGTGAGTAAGTGGGAGGACGATAAGGAGAAGTTAGTGCATAAAATGGAGAAAACGAAGGAAGAATTAAGCAATAATATGCACCGAGAAAATGATAAGTTATGGGGAACGATTATCGACAATAAGGAAGAGGCAGATGACAAGATCGGCAAGTTGGACAAGAATATTAGAACTGAAACCCGTCTAAGAGAAGAGGCTTCTCATGAAATAAACGATAAAGTAGGAAGGATACAAGACATCCACGAACAAATATGTTTTCAGGTGGATAAGAATAAGGATGAGAACAAGAAACAGATGGGGGAAATTTGCAATAAATTAAGAATGCACGATCATGACCTGGAAGAGTTGAAAGAACGAGAAACACCTCGAAATTTTCAAATAGGCTGGGAAAATTGCATGTGGAATCAAGAGATGCCATATAAATTTGAAGGCAAGAAGCAAGAATCGCCAATGCTATTTTTGAAAAATATCGAGGATTATTTTAATGACATTAAGGACAATAAACAAAGAATGCGTTTGGTAAGAAAGATGCTTAAAGGGAATGCCGAACTATGGTACAATTTAGTACAAGAGCAATGTACCGATTATAAGCACTTCAAGGAATTATTCACCAAACAATATTGGAGTGACGTCCAACAAAATGTAATAAGGGAAGAATTTTCAAGGGCGAAGTATGACAAAAACTATGGCACTTCGAGGGAGATTTATGTGATGAAGAAATACCAAATAGCAAGATACTTCACGCCACCGATGAATGAACAAGAAATAGTCCAATATTTAGCAAGGCAACTGGAGAATAATGTGGCAGAAAACATTATTCTGCAAAATATAGATAATATAACATCACTACTGCAATTTTTAAGAAGATACGATGCGTATGAACAGCATCAGAACAGTTACGAAAAGAGAGAATTTAACCCTAGGAATTATGGAAATGACAGAAGGGAATATAATTACAGGCACGAAAGAGAGGAAAATAGGAGAGACAATTATAATAGGAATTATGGAAACGACAGGAGGGATTATCAAAATCAATATCATCGTGCTGATAATCGTAGAGAGTATTTCCAAAATGGCAACAATAGGGAAAGCAATTATAGATCGGGAAGAGAGAGGAACAACTTCCAACAAAGAAGAGGGGGATATAATAATGGCTACGACAGGAATAAATTTAATTACAACAATCAAGCCAAGGATAATGAACGGGAGCATCAGAATAATAGAGAGAATGAAGGAAAGGATCATCGTAGAAATGATATGCAAAAAGAAAATAGAAGGCCATACCAAGAGATCGTGGATGATCAGAATAGGAGAGTGAATAACATCCAGGTACGAGAAGAGAAGGAGGAACCGAGTTGTGGAAGGATTAGTTGGGTCAATGCTATCGTACATGCAACCCAAGACGAAGAACAGAACACACAAAAGGACTTTGACAAAATCACCGTTCAAAATTTTTAAATACGAGCTTCCTTGTCAACAATGTAAAGACAAACTACCAACATCCTACGGAATTTTTAGAAATTGAACAAAATTTAGAACCAGAAACTGCAAACATTTTATTATCTTTCGTTAACATTAGAATTAAGAATTTAAATTTATTAGGATTAGTTGATACCGGATCAGAAATTTCATTAATACAGAAAAAATCATCGTAGAGAATAACGATTTATTTAAAGATGAGATCATCAGAATAAACAAAATAGAAGTTATGGCAGCTACGGATAAGAAGCTTAGCACTATAAATAGGATGCTACATACTGAAGCTAAGGTAGGGGAACAGATTTTTCAAACACAATGGTTTATAACTAACAATTTAAAATGGAGTTAATAATCGGAATGGATATGATTAAGCAATTAAGATTGATTATCGATGCACAATATATGAAGATAAGAATTGGTAAAGATGAATTAAACTGGGTACAGCCCTACAATAAAAGATTAAATTTATATAAACCGCATATCCAGTATTTGAAGGTGGAAAGAATTATAAAGGATGAGCAATTCGATATCAATCACATTGGTTACAAGCAAGAAGTTATAAACATTATACAAGAAAATTTGGTGTTGATAAATGAAGAACCTAGCGTAGCAAGTAAATATGTACATAAAATTGAAGTGTCAGACGATTCTCCGTTCCATAACAAAATATATCCTATTCCCTACGCCAGAAGAGAGCAGGTTAAAAGAGAAATTAATGAAATGCTAGAAAATGGTATCATAGAAAGATCAAAGACCAGTTATTTAAATCCGTTGGTTGTTGTTAAGAAAAAAGATGACAGCATTAGACTGTGCCTTGATGCAAGGAAGCTCAATTCCAGATCTAAACCTCAATATGAAACGCCACAAAATATGGACGTGCTCCTTAGTAAAATTTGGGAGAGAAAATCTTTACTAAATTAGACCTTAAGAATTCATTTTGGCTAATACCTTTGGAAAAGTCGTGTAGGAAGTACACAGGGTTTAGTATCGAAGGAGAAATATACCAATTTAAAGTGGTACCTTTCGGACTTAGTTCTTCGTCTGCTGCATTAGTAAGAGCTATGCAAGAAATTTTAAATAGATTCGAACATTTCTGTATGCACTACATTGACGATATTCTAATATTTAGTAAGAACGAAGAAGAACACTGTCTACACATCAAAACAATCATGGAAGCTTTAGCCACAAATGGTTTAAAATTAAATTTAGAAAAATGTTACTTTTTTATGAGAGAAGTCATGTATTTGGGTTATGAAATAGGGCAGACGGGAGTAAAATTAAATGATAGTAGATTGGCCGAAATAAAAGAATATCCTCGTCCTAAAAATTTAAGAACGTTGAGAGGCTTTTTAGGGGTAGTTAATTACTATCGCAAGTTCATTTCCGGATATGCTGAATTATCTATTCCTCTGGTAGACTTGTTAAGAAAAAACGTACGTTGGAGTTGGGATAGAAGAAAAGAAGAAGCATTTATTAGTATTAAGGAAAGTTTATTTACAAATATGATTTTAAGACACCCTAATTTTAAGTTACCATTTATACTCAGGACAGATGCATCTTTCTATGCAATCGCAGCAGAATTATGTCAAAAACAAGGAGACGAAGAAGTACCCATTTGTTTTCTTTCGAGAATTTTAAAAGTGCATAAGATCAAATACACAACAGCAGAAAAAGAACTACTGGCCATTGTTTACGCAGTAAACAAATTAAAATTTTATCTATTAGGCAACAAATTCAAAATTGAAACTGACAACTCTGCAATAACATTTATGAAAACAACCAATTTTAAGAATCATAGGATGTACCATTGGTCATTACTTCTGCAGGAGTATGATTTCGACATATCTCATAGACCAGGCAAGGATAATGTGGTAGCAGATGCGTTAAGCAGGAAGGATAATATAGACATTAAGGAAAATAGAGTTTTATGTGCATTTGAACAAATTAAACCTACATTTTGGCACAAGAATTAAGAAATTTACAAAATTCAACGCAATTTTAGAACTTAAAAAGAAGATTTTGGAATCTAAAGAAAAATATATAAGGATTACTGTATTTTGAATGATAGAATTATTAAAGTTTTTAATACAGGAAAGTTAGTTGTAGTAAATGAAGATATAGCAAAATTTATCATAACGGATTTACACAAAACGTACGGACATCTAGGAATTAGAAAACTTGGTTAATTTTTAGAGAAAATTTCTATGCAAAGAAGGATTTAACATATGTCAAGAATATTATAAATAAATGTGAGCTTTGCATATTAGCTAAAGAGAAGAACCACACTAATTTCAACCTTGTCAAAAGTATAAAAGTGAGTAAACCGTTAGAAATAATAGCAATTGACTATATTGGAAATTTAGTACCTGGTCAGAACGGATATAAAAATATATTAGTAATCGTCGATATTTTTCTAAATTTATAAAATTATACCCTAGCAGGGAATGCACAGCAAGACAAGCTACGATTTCTATCGAGAAATTCATGAAAGAAACAGGAAAGCCAAAAGCTATTTTAGCCGACAATGCCACTTATTTCAGAACTGCCAAATTTGTAAAGAAGTTCGAAGAGATGGGAATAAAGATATATTTCTGTTCGATCAGACATCCTCAAGGCAACCCAGCCGAAAGATATATCAAAGAAGTGATTAAATTTTAAGAATATTCACGTATGAGAAACATAATGCTTGGGTGAAGTATCTAAAGGTCATAGAGAAGTGCATCAATGAAGTACCGAATGTTAGAACACAGGTAGCTCCGATAACATTAATAAAAAAGATTATACCAGAAAGACCCTGGAGACAACAAGAAGAAGAAATTGAAGTTGAAAATTTGCTCCAAGAAGTCAAAGAAAGATTGTGGAAGATTTTAGATAATTATGAAAAGAAACATTCTGCCAAAATTAAAAAGAAGGTTACATTTAAGGAAGGAGATTTAGTAATCATACGCCGTTTAACAGTTGCAGATAGAGCACGAAAAATGTGTGCAAAACTCTTACTACCATATGAAGGTCCGTATAGGGTAAAAAAATGTTTTGGGGGTACTACATATGAATTAGTCAATATAGAGGATGGTAGTAGTAGAGGTAAATTTCATATCTCCATGATTTATCCATATTTCAAAATTTAATTTTAATAGGTAGGTCAATTAAAGAACTTAATATTTTCTTGTACAAAAATATCTTCATTCTTAAATTGGGGAATTTGAGATGTTTAGAAAGAGGTAATAGAAGTATCGGACAGCTTACATGACATTTGGGTCATAAAAAGGGGTAATTTCTGGCTCGATACAAGTGCGAGACACAATTTTACATAAATCTGGTTCACGATCTGTTTAAAATAAATTTATTTGGTATAAATTGATCTGAATATCATTTGCTAAGTTTGGTTTCATCATAAAAGGCAATTTGTTGCTACCAAAATTGTCAAGAATGTTAGATATCACCATTTTCGTAGAGTCATTTTAGTAGTGCAATTTTTGCAATAAAATTCAATTTTTCAAAGGTAATTTGGCAAGTAGACATTTCACAGGTGTTTAAACATGGACTATGTAGTTAGTATTATGTTAGGGATAAGGTATGTTTAGTTTTTAAAAGCAGGAAATACAAAAATTTAGTAAAAGGGTTATAATATGGACAGTATAGACAATTTTCGCACACATTTTGTTAGCGAATTAGTGACAAAATTATAATACATGATTCACAAGAAGAAAGACATTTAGAACATTATGGCATACAAACATTTATAGTGCCGTACAATTTATAGTGTAAAAATCCTAAAAGAGTGTTAGACGATGAGACTTTTTCAATGCAAGACTGAATAACATTATGCATTGCAAATAAGTAGTGAGAACAATAAAGACAAGTAGTACAAACCTTAAACATAACATTTTAAGTGCTAAAAACATTTTTTAATATGAATTTATTTCATATTTAAATTTAAGTATGGTTACGTTGTAAATTTTAGATTTTTCACATAATTTTATACTTTTTCAACATTATTAGATTTAGTTTTTGCTCTTAAAGCAAATAATAGATGTTCTTTCACAATATAAATAAGTTTTTATAAGGATACAGCGTTTTATCCGCAAAATTTTGCTAAATCTGAGGTGAATTCTAGACAAATTTACAAAAGCTTAAAATTTTCATTAAATTAAATGTTTCGAATTTAAAAGATATGTTTTCTTATGTAAATTGTCCTCAGAATTCCATTTTCGCAAGTAATTTTAGTGTAGCTTGTAAGTGTGTATAGTTAATAGCTTATTTTGATTAGATTAAGTTGTTTCGTTTATTAGTGGTAGGAATTATTGCTTATTAGGTGTCCTTTTATTCAAAATTTCACATAGTTTTCATTTCCGTTTTTAAATTTCATTTCCGACCATGTATAAGAAAGTTACGGCCAAAATTCCATTTATGTACAATTCTTAATTTTGATTATCCAATCACATCCATTGTAAATTTTGCAATATGGCTGTAAAAAAGTTGAAATTTCTGTAGCAACCAGAAACCTATAAAAGCAAGCGCTCAGGAAGTCATTCTCTCTAGAATTTGTTCAAAAGTGAAAAGATTAAAACAGTGTTGCTAAATTTGTGTTTACATAACCTAATTTATTATCGTCGAGAAAGTTTACGTTACGAATAATTTCGAGAGCACTTGTTTTTATATCATCGGTTAAAATTAAATAGTTCGGTCACCGATACCTGTCGTTATTAATAAAATAATTCTGTACGATTAATTGATGTCACGATTTTGTGTAAATTTGTTTTCGTGTTTTCCGATTTAAAATAATTCTGATATACCAAATTAAATTCCATTTTTATTTGGTGAAAGTTTGTTTTATTTATCCGGACAATTCCTCTTAAATAAATATTATTTTCGGTAACTAAAATAAAAGTGTGTTAACAAAAATCTTGGATACTTAATAATACATTTTAAACGATATCACTCATAAAGATTTAAAACCATTTTAAATAAAAAGTTACCATAGTAAATAAGTGTTTGGAGGTTGCCGTTTTTGGAAAGAAAACATCTTGAAGCTTGGAAGTTGGTGTCTTCGAGAACCGAGATAGCAGTTGGATATTAGTAACAACAATAGCCGAGGGAACATTGCCTGCCTCCAGCTGAAGTTTGAAGACATCATTCAATCGACAGGAAGGACTGTATATGTGAGTTTTAAAATTTTATAACCCTGTTTATTGGTATTTCCCTGCAATTTATATTTGTTATATGTTATTAATTAAGAATTTCAATTATTTACTTGTGTAAACACCTGTGAAGCTAATTATTTCCTTTTCTTTTTCTAAATTTTCATTTTGATCCAAACATTAAAATTTCTTAATTATTTGACATTTTTGACAGCTTTAATTATTTTTCACTTAAAGTCATTAACGCATGCGTTAGAAAGCAAATTCTATTCAGAGCAAATTTTATACGTTAAATTCAATAACATATAGGATATTTCTTATACTTTAAAAAAAAAAAATTTTTTATCTTCAACTAAATCCCTGAACTCTATCCCCAATTGAGATCTTTGAGCTAGTCTGGTGCAATATAGTAAATATAATTAAAATCTTTGATCCCTATCCCCTTATTCGATTTCTCGCCAAATTATCCCCATAATAATATTAATATTAATAAAATATAAACTTTAACATTTCAATATATATATATATATATATATATATATATATATATATATATATACAGGGTTAGTTAAAAGTATGGAGACGGCGATTTATTGTCGTTAATATTCATTTTAGGAAATTATGTTCAATACAAAAGTTTGTTATGAAATTATTATCTACATTTGAGAATACTTGAATTATTTTTTTCTTCAATTGTTTTTAAGTTACGACGTCATCGATATTTTTTTGAAATGACAACCTATATTTCTGATTATTGATTTCGATAGTACATTCTATTCTCTTTTCAACGGTATACAATTTTCAATATGTTACATTTGAAAAAAATTGAGAAAAAGTGCCTTAATGTTCAAATATTAAAGATCCATTAAATTAGCGGAATTAATCTAGACAGACAAAAGCGAGGCGATAAACAAACTCGAGCGAGGTAACTTTATCAGTGGTTATTGTTTATGTCAAATAGTTGACATGTTTCAATTGTGCAATTTGTTGCTGTTAATATTAGCAATGGCGAGTTTAAGTGAACGTGAAAGAATTGAAATACTTATGATGCTGGGTTATGGAAATAGACGCAGAAGTTTACAAGACGCTTGTAATTTATTTAATGACACGCATCCAAACAGAAATCCAATTTCTAAATCCGTTGTTGGTAAAACCTTAAAACGCTTTGAACAAACCGGTGGTGTTAAAGATTTGCCAAGGAGTGGTAGACCTAGAACAGCGAAAAGCGATGATAAAAAACTGAATGTTCTATTGGCCGTATCTGAAGATTCCCATTTATCAGCCAATCAATTAGCGGCCAATCACAATATTTCACAGTCATCGGTCGTTTCAATTTCAAAAAGTGAAAAGTATAAACCTTATAAGGTACAACTTCTACACGAGTTGACGGAAGATGATTTTGATAGGAGACTACAATTTTGTGAAGAAATGTCAAATATTTGCAATAATAATGCAAATTTCGTCAACAATATTCTTTTCTCTGACGAATCTACCTTTTGTCTTAACGGTAAAGTAAACAGACATAATTGCAGATATTGGTAATCGGAAAATCCTTTTTGGTTTATGGAGCACCATACGCAGTATTCCCAAAAGGTTAATGTTTGGGTTGGCATTCTAGGGGGTCATATTATCGGTCCCTTTTTCATCAATGGCAATTTAACTTCGGCTCTGTATTTGCAGTTATTGCAAAATGAAATTATACCTGCTTGTGCTATGCTGTATCCAGATGAAAACAATGAACACCTTCCCAATAACAGTATCTGGTTTCAGCAAGATGGCGCCCTACCACATTATGGTGTAAATGTTCGTCAATATTTGGATAACGTCTTTCCAAACAGATGGATTGGGAGGCCAGGAAGTATTGAATGGCCAGCTCGTTCGCCTTAAGCCCTTTAGATTTTTTTCTTTGGGGATACGTAAAAAACAGGGTTTAGAAAGATAAGCCCAACGATGTCGAAGATTTAAAAATCCGAATTACCAGAACGATAGAAGAAATTCCCCGAGAATTTTTACAAAATTCTATTCAGGGTTTTGTAAATCGATTGAGTCATTGTCAAATTAGAAATGGAGAACAATTTGAACACTTACTTTAATTTAGTTAGTTATTAATTTGTTTTTAATGATAAGATTGTGACTGATAAGTTTATTGCAAATAAATGAGTCTAGTTACCGTGTTAATTAATTCTGCTAATTTAATGGATCTTTAATATTTGAACATTAAGGCACTTTTTCTCAATTTTTTTTCAAATGTAACATATTGAAAATTGTATACCGTTGAAAAGAGAATAGAATGTACTATCGAAATCAATAATCAGAAATATAGGTTGTCATTTCATGACGTCGTAACTTAAAAACAATTGAAGAAAAAAATAATTCAAGTATTCTCAAATGTAGATAATAATTTCATAACAAACTTTTGTATTGAACATAATTTCTTAAAATGAATATTAACGACAATAAATCGCCGTCTCCATACTTTTAACTAACCCTGTATATATATATATATATATATATATATACTATACACATCGATATTATTATCTTTCTTGTCCTGATAGCAGGACCATACCGTTAGTAGGGAATGCTACCTCAGTCGGGGCACAATTTGGCTAGCAACCGGTCTGTCTCCTAATTTAATTACTAAAAAGAACAATGCCAATGCCTTGAATTGACCTGGCTACAATGGGCGATCAAGGTAGAGACAGGCCCCGTTGATGACGACAGGTCAAGGAAAGAGTTGCAACGTATTAGAAGAATGCAAGTGCGGAATTTAAAATTGCGAATGTATTGAGTGAAAGACAGCTTGATCTTCTGTGTGTATGGGAGACAAAGCGCGACAAAGCTGTGGAGATGGGAGATGGCAGCCTAGCACTATGGTCTGGAGCTGAGACTAAAATGCATGACGCTAAAGGAGTTGAAGTGGTTGTTAGTGAAAGAGCGAGAAGATGTGTTAAACCTTATGAATTGGTATTCTCCTGGGTAATGTGGGTTAGAATGAAGTGAACACGTGTTGAACGTATGTAAGCCAACCGAAAGAGTGTTGGTATTGGGAGATATGAATGGATGAGTAAGTGGACATAGAGAACGCACTGAATGTGTCATAGGAGAGTTCGGGCACCAAAGAGGCAATGAGAAAGTTGAACGCCTGGTGAACGTCTGTTTGTATGTAATGCGTAGTTTAGGCATGAAAATGTGCATATGGTGAACCTAAAAGTATGATGAACGACTTAGAAATCTGGTGATGAGAGATACAACAGTAATGTGGGGATCAGAGTATAGATAGGACCACCTTTTGGTTATATGGAGAGTCTGTTTAGGACAAAAGTGGGTTTGGATAAGGAAAGTAAATGTATTGCCAACGTCAAGGATTAGGTTAAAAAAAGGTAAAGGAGTGGTGGTGAATTGCTAGAATATGGAGATGCAAAGCTTGTGCGAAGATTGTGTCAATTATTTGGCACATGTCTTAAGTGTGGAAAAGTGCCGAGTGATTTGAAGAGCGCTGTCATTGTACCATTGCATAAGGGTAAGGGGAACATAAGTGATTGGAAAAACTAGAGGAACAAGTCTGCTCAGTGTACATAGTAAAATATTTGGAAGAGTACTGATAGAGTACGTGAAACTACCCAAACTTAGATTTGGGTGCCTTCATACCAGGGAGAGGGTGTGTTGATCAAATGCTTGCTCTCCAGCGGATGATTGAAAAGCATTTAAGTGTAACAAAGAAGCTGTAGATCTGAAGAAAGCATATGACCGAGTGAATAAGGAGAATCTATGGGAAATGTTAAATGAATATGGTGTAAGTAAATGTATAATAAACAGAATAAGGGCGGTATATAACATGTAACATTTATTTAAATATTTATTAACAAGAAGTACCTGAATGACGTTTGCTGCGCGCGTGCGCATGGATAAATGTGTTAGGTAAGCGTTTATCGAAACAAATGGTGTAATGGTTGGTAACGTAAACGTACGAGTCCTGGTGTATTCAGATGACACAGTTTTATTAACCGAGAATTCGGATGAGCTACAAACAGCTCTGAGAAGATTTGACATACTCCGTGAGAGCATGGACTTAAAGGTAAACATTAACAAAGCAAGGACTGTGGTGTTCGTGTCAAGGTGACCAAGAAAGTTTAGCGTTTACCTTTCATGATGCAATTGTGGAACAAGTGGATGAGTTGGTAGAATATTTACTGCAGATGGTACAGTGGATGACAAGATTGGCGACGGGTCAATACTGGAAGGAAAGTGATTGGAAGTATTCGGACGATAATGAAAAACGAAAGGATAAGCGTAACTGCGAAACGAGCAATCTTAATGACGTGTTTGTCCTGTCAGTAGGTATGGAACTGAGACATGAGTGTGTCAAATAACCACAAAAGCAAAATAAGTGCTGTGGGAATGAGATTCCTTAGAAGTACATGCGGTAAGACGTGCAGGCATAATGAAGAATAAGTGCATAATGAAGGAGTGTGGCGGAAACGATTGGTAGGTATAAGAGTAGTACACTACGTAGGTTTGGTCATGTCGAAAGAATGAACAATATAAGGCTAACAAAGCTGATATATGTGGGAGAAGTTAGAGGTAAGGTCGCGAAAAACTTAACTGAATTCAATAGAGTGTATGGTAGAAGAGAAGTATGATAGAAGGAAAGTACAGGATAGAAATAAAAGGGCGTGTCAGAGACAATGTATCAATCTTACAGAAGCTAGGGAGGAATGCAAGGATGGGAAAGCATGGAGAAGGATTGCAAATGGAAAATAAATAAGAGGCCTACCCCGTAAGGGTATGGTGTAACTGGTTCTGATATGTACTATGAATAGCGTAGCAAAAGCTTTACTATGAAACCTGGAGTGTGAAAGCTAATTCCACCCGTTAACGTTATTGTAACGGCTATTTTAATAAATTGTAAAAAAATGCTAGATACCTAGGTGTTGTGCTCCATTTTGCTATAAATCAAGTACAGTGAAGGTTCCTGTGTTTAGAGTTTCAGTGGAAATATTATGTGAATGGCATCGGAAAATCCTGCCTAAAGACTATGATTTAACCTTAATGACTTGTCAACAATTAAGACATTTATTAAGGATAAATAGCTAGATATTTAATAGATTAAATATTATTAAATTATTTTGACATAGAAATTCCATCGTAACCTGTAACGGACGTGGATTGGCGATAAAAAATTACACAGTCAAAAAACTAATTTAACAAAGATGAATTACGTGCAGTATCAATGCAATAGTAAAGCATTAAGAATTCTGTTAATGTCTAATGAGGCCTTAAAGCTGTATTTGTATAACAGGCTTATCTACAGACAATTCAGAACGATTATTAAGGATTTTGTTCGTAACTCGTTACTTGCTACATCCCTTATCTTTTTGGTTTGATTTTAAGCATTGTCCCCCGACTCTAAACATAAAGTGTTTTTAACACACTTTGATTAACTGTAAAACGGCACAATATTTATTATGTTACAGGTCAAGGAAGTGCAATGAGTGAAACACAGCTTGATCTTTTGTGTATGGGAGATAAAGCGCGAAGGAAAGAATGCTGGCCGCACTAAACATTAGAAACGTGTACTGTAAATATCTTGTGTAGAACAACACACCACCTTACTTTCGGTATGTATCGATCTGTACACAAATCCGTGCGAAGCATCGACGCCATTTTTATACAAGTCTTCGTTATAAATACCCGAGCGTCGAATTTCGTCACGATCCGACCTCCCGTCCATTGGACGCCCAATAACGGTGTCGCATTCCGCGAATCGCTCTTTCGTAATCTCCGAGGCGTACCTCTACCACCTATCGAATTTGGTGATTGCCAAGTCGTTTCGGAGATATGTCGCACCATGGTAATACGGAACGCAAGGCGCCTCAAAAATTATTCACTTCTAGACACTGAACAAATGTAAAAATCAGATTTTTAAAAAGTAACACCGTTTTTGAGTTATGCTTCCAACGAACGGTTGGGGCATCTGGGGTGGACTGCTTGTGAGACAATCAAATTAGAATTAATCATAAAGCATCTTGCACCCAAATGCAATTCAAAATATTTTCGGAGTCGGACTGAATTTGATTGTACACTGGGATTGGTTACATCAGGTGTGTACAAATCCCTATTGAGTATGGCCTCCTTTGGATATACTTATTTCAAAACTATTTCCCTTCTGTTTAGTAGGAGTATATGATTACTCGTGCATAAAACAATATAGACAGAAAGTCAGCTGTGTACTTCAGCAAAAACAAGTAAAGTATCAATAAATAAAAAATACAGTTAAAGCAAAAATGTTTTTTGCATACTGTTTTTGTGTGTACGCATTTGCATTCCTTGCGATAGGTAATGGCTTTAACCCTTATTGTAGTATGTCTTGCGGTACAGTTTACTCTGTGGGCTGCTCAAGAAAAGTACGTATAATTAATTTGTTTGGTAGAAACACATTAAAAAGTAACACTTTTAAGCGCTGTTCATGTCATGAAAGATGCGGTCCCAACTTTCAACCGATAAAATTATCCGATGAAAATCGAAAATCAATCTTAAATTTTCATAATAGCTACAGAACTAAGGCGTTCAACTGTTATTGGCGATGTTTAAGAACTATTGATTCTCTTGAGTTTGAATGGAGTAATGAATTGGAGTTTCTTGCACAGTGTCAAATCAATTCCTGCAAGGGGCTCGGTAGTATTGATCCCTGTAGGAGAGCTTCAAACTATGAGTATGGTCAAAACACATACTTTTCAAAAACAGGAAATGTATCGAACTTAGACCAGTTTCTTAAGGATGTAATGAAAATCTGGACAAATAATGAAGGTTTCAATTTTAACCACATTGCAAAATATGAAGTGACGTAAGCACGATTTCAATACCAATAGCTTTCTTTTAAGTTTACTATTTATTTAGAGGAAAATACGAGAACTTTACTCAAATAATGTGGTCAAGAACTAGATTGATTGGATGTGCAGTCACTCTGTCCGGACATAACCCAAATTTTCACAATACATCAACTGAAGTGTATTTCTATTGCAATTATGCTCCGGCAGGTAACATAGTTGGAGAACGTGTTTTTAAAACCTATTTTGTTCTTGACGACAGAGAATGCCATACGTTCTCATACAGGAACTCTAAAATTGATAGGCTCTGTGTTAGAAGAGATCACACTCCTGAAAAGTGGAAACCTCCTTTTGAAATAGATTATTGCAGTGGAAGTGGGACCTATTTTTAATGTTTTTGAGAGCAATAAAGATTTAAAATGTTTTGCAATTAAATTGTACTCTTTTAGTACTTCATATCGATAAAGGGCATTTTAAAATCGAGTGAAAAATTTGTAATTGCCCTTTATTGTTCTGTATAATATTCAGGTTTGTTTTATATGTAAATTATTCACACTTTAGAATCCTCAGGTTTATCGTAAACGTCACAAGCTAGAGTTAAAATTTTCATGGAAATTTGAATTATTTGAAGGAATAGATACAAATCATTTGATTTACTCCGTGACTAAAGCACAATATATCTCAATCAGTAGGGACAAATATCTATTGGTACCTTGTGTAATGGTTCGCATGTTGGGCACCATTTTGTGATAGTTCTTTTTGATCGTCCTACTGTTGTGGGCTATTTTGTAATTGGCCTCACGTTGGGGATTGTTTTGTAACGGGCGTATTACCTGCGATTATTACCTTGCTTGCATACACCTAGCTACAAAGAACAATATTTGAGTTCTTTTTCAATCATTAATAATTTCAAAATTATTGAATAAAAATTTTATATTGTTTCTTTTTATGAAAATGTGAAATGATTCAACGTTAACTAAATTCATTGACTAAACTTAAATTTTATTGTTATCACATTTCTGTTGCAACGGGCGTAGTGCCCTTAGATACTACTTTTGTTTATTTAACCCGCTCCAAAGAATAAGATTTTGAGTTCTTTTAAACTTTTTTATTTTATTAAAACTGAATAGGTTCAATTTATAAAGATTTTATTTACTAGTTAATTTTTACTTTGCTTGCTAATTAAATTCGATTTGCGTAAATGAATTTTAAGCTTTATGTTTACTAACTCCTTTCTTAATTCGTTGCAAAGGCTTACTCAAGTTAATATAATATTATCTTTGCCCAAAATTACGTACATTTTGATTTATTTATTTATCTGGATTCCTATTGAGCTGACCTCTTTCTGCATTCATATACTCAATAATCGTGTAAGCTTGTGATATTAATAATCTTTGGCAATAAAAGTAAAACGAACGTTATACTCATTTAATTAAATTCCAAATCTGAACGAAAATGCATCAACGCGTTTTTTTACAAATATCTACATAAAAATCAAACTTGTAATATATGATAACCTTCTTAAAACTAACATATAACAAATAAAATCCTTATCAGAATTAAACGAATTGTGCTCGTTTAATGGTGATAACCAAACGTAAAGTTCCGAGAAATCAAATACAAAAAAGTTTTATTTATTAACACAAACAAAAAGGTTCTTACTTGTTTTCGTTGCAACTGATGATGTAATGCTGGCGTTTTTTTGTCCGCTAAAGGGGGCCTCAGATAGGTTAAAAATTGCTCTTCAGATGATGTCACTTGCCGGCACTCTGGCTCCGTTTTCTATTGTTTTCCTTATCTTTTCTTATACCCTTGTGTAGCTGAAGACGCTTCTAATTTTCTTTCATCAATTAATGATTATAGTAAATAATGGTTCGATATGTTTCCTCTATTTAGTTTTTTCTTAAACGTTTAGATTTAACTACAAATAGTACATCAATAAATTCGAGTTATTGTCCGTTATACTTTGATTTCCCAAATTCAGTCGATTACCTTCTATTATATTTATTGTTCACTATTTAAACACAATTGATTACGGTTCTGAGATATACAACACACATTATCTTCACTTATTACGTCACTTTTTATTATTTTAATAAGGATGGTAGTTTTTTTACTTCTTCCCTATCACCGTTAATTAATTCTTATTTGTAATTTTAACCCTTTATAGGGCAGCGTGACTATATAATCTCGCTTAGACTGCGAATTCTGATCACTTATTTTTATGCGACCGTTTCTGCTCGCTTACTTATCACGACTGTTTTTGATTGCTCACTGTATGCGACTGACTTAAAAATTGTACATAATGATTATGACAGAGTCTCATTCTCCTTTCTACACATTAATGCACTCGTAATGCCGCGTATTTTAAATATTTTCACATTGAATGTATAGATAACTTATTAAAATAAACTCAAGCTTTTCATCTTAATATTAATTACATTCAAATACAAATAAACAATAACCGTTATTTTATCCAGAAAAATAATATATAAACATCTAAACTCGTATAATTTAGCTCGAAGTTTTGACTTTTCTAAAGATCCCGTTACACTGTTCGTGTAAATAAAACTTAATAATTACTCAACAAATGCCCTTTCCCTTTACTGGGACGCTCCAGCTAGCTTAATAATGTGATAAATGGTTATTGTTATCATTCATCAAAATTATCCTCAATCGGAGGTCATTACCTGTACTTTGCAATTAATTGAACTTACTTTCTTCAGTATTTACACACGCAGTGTTTGTATAAGCTTTAAAGATTTGTAACAGTCAATAATAAAATGAACCAAAAGTGATAATACTTAATTAAGTCAGATCCTAAATTCCGTCTGTTTACAGCATCATATATAAAACTCAAACCTATAATGTAAAACAATATTTTTAAAACTAACATACAACCGCAAAATCTTTATCAGAATTAAACGTATTGTTTTTAGTTTTATATTAATATTCAAATTTAAAGTTTTTAGAAAATGAAACATAAATATTTTATTTATTCACACAATCGAAAGGTTCTTACTTGTTATTTTCGTTGATAGCGGATGATGTAACTCGGCGTTTATTGGAGCGGCGAAGAGGCCTCAAATAAGTTATAGACTGCTGGCGCCTGGCTTTCTTTGTTCTTTCAATATCTTCTTTGGATCTGTGTTGGGGATAAATACGATTCTAATTGCCTTTCATCAGTTAATGCTTTTAGTAAATAATTGCTCGATATATTTAACCCATACAGTTTTTACTTAATTGTTCAGTTTCAATTACAAAGGACGTGCTTTTAATCAGTAATGTTTTTGTGTATTATATTTTCTATATCGATCTATTAACGGGGGTCGATTGTCTTATTGTACATTTATCACTCGCAATATATCAATTTAGAATACTTTCAATACGCACTTAAAACGCTATTGTAAACTATTACGCGATCTCTTTCTTATCGCCAACTTGACAACATTTACACTTTTAATTCTTTTTAGCTTTTCCTTCCAATTAATAAGGAAAATACCACTTATATTTCTTTACCACTATATCAACTGAATTTTCGTTATAGTTGAACAATTTAAATTGCAGCATAATTTAAGCTGCAATTATCGCTTTGCAACAGTTTGGTTACTTTCAATTCAACAAACTCTGATCGCTTACTTAGCGCGACTCCTTCTAATCGCTTACTTAATGCGACTGTTCTTGATTTATTCAGCAATGTTTTTGTTTATTATATTTTCTATATCGATCTATTAACGGTGTCGATTGTCTTATTGTACATTTATCACTCGCTATCAAAATATTAATTTTGAACACTTTCAATACGCACTTAAAATGCCGTTGCAAACTATTACGCAATCTTTTTATTATCGCCAACTTGACAACATTTACACTTTTAATTCTTTTTAGCTTTCCTTCCCATTAATAAGGAAAATACCACTTATTTTTCTTTATCACTATATCAACTGAATTTACGTTATAGTTTCACAATTTAAATTGCATCATAATTTAAGCTGCAATTATCGCTTTTCAACCGTTTGGTTACTTTCAAATCAACCAACTCTAATCGCTTAGTTAGCGCGACTCATTCTAATCGCTTACTTAATGCGGCTCTCCTTGATCGCTTATTTAGCGCGATCGACTAACAAATACATGTCATTATAACAGCTCCTCTACCTGCTCCCTCTTACAAACCAATCATATCCGCAAATTGCCGCTTATCTTTAAAAGCTTTCCAATTTACTATGCAAATACTCGTCGAGACAATCTCAAGCTTTTTATCTTAATATTAATTATGTTCAAATACAAATAACGAATAACCATTAATGTCATATATAACGGCGTGAAATTCACATTTCTAACGCCTCCATTACACTTGATGTCATTAACACAATATTTTCAATATGGTGGTGTTGCAGTCTGTCACCATAATACGCAGAGACGGCACCAATGGTAAATAGATCGTAGAAAACTCATATGCAAAATCATTTAATTCGAATCTATTTCATTGATGGACTACTTTACCAAGATTATCAAAAAACACGATAAACCTATACTTTATGTCCATTTTTCTTGATTTAGAGGAAAAAAGGAACCAATATGTTCCACGCTCCTTCAACAACAGCGATGGATTCCCAGCATACACATACATACGTATATATATATATATATATATATATATATATATATATATATATATATATGTGTGTGTGTGTATGCATGGTGGGATTAAGGATAGGATCGGAAGTAGGGGAGTTATGGTTCTGAGGGGAAAGGTAACTACCACATTATTCGCCTAAATAGTCGAGCATGATGTGCGTATACGCAGTTGTCACGACATTTTATGTAAATGGGAAAAATCCCTGAGAAAGCCTCATACAAGGTAGACGGTAACGGGGATCGAATCCATTACCTCCCGAATGTTAATTAGATTGTGTTACCACAGGTCCAACATTATATTCTCACAGAAACTATTACTCATTAAGTCCACGAAAATGTACATTTTGATTGAAGTTTAATGACAGATTATTTGCATTTAAACCGAGGTTTACAATAAAAAGTTTACCAAAATGTAAAAAATAAAAAAATATACAGACTATGTTTATTAACAGTTAAATTTAGGGTTATATAAAATATATCTTAAAATTAGCCTTATACTAAGAAATCAATAAAATTGTAAATACCTGTTACTAAATATTATACATCACCTTGAAAATCCCTGGTATTATAAAAATAAATGAGGAAATGTAAACCAAGGTGATGTCATCTTTGCACCAATATTGCGCAATATCTCGAAATAACAATGCTTTACGTTGTAAACCACCAAAATGGAATTTTACTTCTTATAAATTTTTCTTCAAGAAATTTGAAACCAATGTTTATTGCATTCTCTCGAAAGTTCAGATAAAAATTTGGATCTACATTTAGATCTGCATTACAAGCAATCATACAATGAAAGCGTACGTAAAAGTAGAATTAATTGTGCGATTAAAATCGGTAAAATTAAAGTATCAAAGTTAAAAAAAACGAAAGTGCCTGCAAAAAGCAAATGTTTTAAATTGTAGTATTACGAGTTAAATATTTCTTACCATTAAATCAATGGCACTTTTCACAAAATTTACGTGGAAACCCAAAAATGACTTCCTAAACAACACAACATTCTTCAAGAAATGAAAAAAATGGACGCTTAGGATGTCGGATGATGACGCGTTGCGCGAGAATATGAGGAGAAAAAAATTAATTTAAAGAAGTGGGAGTATAGACCATTAAGAAAATATGCACTTAAGTTACACCAAAATGCAAATTAAGTTGCCTACCACATATCTATGAATCATTAATAATTAAAATTTTTTTCTTATATTTACAACTAAATGAACGAAGAACATAAATTACGGTATATTTTAATACAACTCAAAATGGGTTGTTACAACTACCTAAACACGATACCAATATGTAACTACAATTGGAACCTACTCTAATGTAATTAATAACGTGCGTTATATTTAAATTACTTCGTTGGGCGTCATATTTATGCTACCAACGCTAATGCATAATACTGTTAAAAAAATAAACTAAATAACTCAGCTCCGCTGTAGGATGGTAGCATAAAATCGTCCGGCCAACTCAGTCCGGGCGTGGGCAATGCTCTAACTGGCGAGATGTAGAAACGATATAGGGCTCAATCGTACTTATTTAGTAGGCCCTTTGGAGCCGTAAGATAATCGTCACCTGGAAAGGGATAAACCAGGAATCTAATTCTTTCAACGAGTCGAAAAAAAAGAATTATAGGTTAATTTAAAAACGTATAATGCGTGAATATTTCCAATATAATTAATAATGCAAAATAAAGAGAAAAACATGAATAAAGTTAGGGGTATTCATGTTATCGTAAATATTAATTAAGTACAATACATAATCGCTACGTAACCTAACCGGAAGCCGTTTACTTAAACTAAGCTGATTACTTCGTACTGGTTCTGTTGCAAGCGCTTGCGACGCACCGTGTACCTACAATCTCGCAAAGCGATAGATCTTACCGATTAAACTAAACAGAAGTAGGCCCTGTGACAGTAGACACAACTATAAATTCGTCACAGTGAATAAAGGCGGTTAGTATAAGTAAATTGATTATTTATATGAAATTACACTATTAATAAAAACCCAATAAGAATTATAGATCACTTACAGTAATCCCTTTACAGTAATTATCAAAGCCATTTAAAGTGAATCATGTTAATTGTGAATAGCTAAACTATAAACTAATTGTTATCTAAAGATTAATATAATTTACAGATAGGCAAGACTAATACTACATTTACTACATTTGTAATTGACGTCCCTGATTAATAAATAAACTTCAAGAGCAGACCAGGTTAATATAAATAACATACAACTCAAACCTTTGGTTGACGGTCTCTCAATCTAAGTCCCTCTTAGGACCTGCACGATATCAACAAGCAGAGTGTAATGGGTTGAACGATTCGGAGCCGTACTTAAATGACAGGTTCTACGATGTTGTGATCTTCAGATTGTACGGACGATGTGTACTCCCCTCCATTGTTACCCTAATTACCATTACTTTACACAAATATATTGTCCAAACTAACATTAAAATGGGAGACTGTTGAATGATGGAAACGGAGAACCCAGATGGTAGGGCCTCAAGATAAAAGAAGTGCTTTTGATCCAATTAACGGAAGAATGTTAATCAACAAATTACTCTTAAACTTAGTAGCAATTTTAACGACTGAAGGGTGTAAATCCCATATACAATGGATTAATATATGATTAATTCAAAAACCACTTTAAAGTCTTTAGTAACTATCTCTTTTAACTCTTAACAACAAAATGGCATTAGATAGTGAAAATTTTGAGGTTGGTCCGAAGGATAACCTTTATGATAATTTTTGCATTTGTTAAATATTGAATATCGAGCGCCTTTATATATATATATATATATATATATATATATATATATATATATATATATATATATATATATATATATATATATATATATACACACATATAGAATGAACTCATATTGTGTGATATATAGAAGAAATAAACAAAATATATGTTTACAATTTTTTATTAAAAAAGGCTTTTTTGCATTACATAAGTATCGCACAAATGGTATACATTAGACAGAGCGCAGTAACATAATGATTTACAATGATAATAACAAACTGGTTGCAAAGCAGGAAGAGTATGATGTTCCTCAAGTTCTATAACGGGTTGTGTAACAAATTTTATGATGTACTCTGCTTTCTCTCTATCCTTTACGTAGATAGTATCTGTAGGTTGAACCAAGCGACTGAGAATTTTGCGAAATTGGTGTGGTGGTGAATTCCTCTCTTCCTATTTTATACAGTGTTGATTATTAATTAACCAAGTAACTTGACGGCGACTCTCCGCATCTAACGTATGCCATGGATACAGTGATTTAAACATGTAGTGGGCTACTTGTGTTCCATTAAAAATTGCGAGTTCTTTCGGTATAAAAACTTTTAAAATTTTAAAGCCTTGTACGTCGACTATGACGGACATCGTATTACAGCTGTATTACTGCTTTGGTTAACGCGTTATACGTAACTATGCGATCGTGGAGTATAACACAGTATGCTGTCGTATTCGCGGGTATCTTGACTGCTGTTTCGAATTCTACACAAAGTACTACTGCTTTAGAGTGTAATGTCTTTTTTTGATTCGAACAGTCTACCACTATCAATGGTGCGACTGTCGTAAATTGATTAGGTGTGAGTAATGGTTGACCATATCTTTGATAATAGGACATTTGAAATTTAGAACACATTTCATACAATGTACCAAAGCAATTACTATCGTAATTTACGTTTAAATTGTCATGCGGATAACGATCCGTGCCCATTAGTGCCCACTGGCAATTTAATATGCCAGTTACAAAATATCTTTTGTACAGTAATTTAAAATATAAACTTCACAATTTTTTACTACAAATAAATTATTTGGTTATAGTACTACAACTCACGTATTTTTAATTCAGTTTTTGATAATTAAATTACACAATAATAGCATTTTTAGCTAACATTGTATTTAGTAACTTTTCCGTCGTGTGTATTTAATGTAATGAGCACAGATAACAGATATAAGTATTTTGTGTATTTTTATGTTCTATGCAATTTTGTGATACGAGGCGTAATTTTTTATTTATTTGTATAACTACAGGAAAAAGTTCTCTCGAATGGAATTTGAACTCGCGACCTCCTGTTATCTTCGCATGAACTCTAACCAACTGAGCTACCGAGAGATTAGAATGCCATTGACATTAAACCTTATATGTATTTATACGTATCGGTTACGTACTTGTTAGGTGTAAAACCTTAGCGACATTGCAGGATCACTTTACATATGCATAAATAGTAACTGTATCTAGGACAATTTAATTCAATAACCAGTTAACGTATAAATACAAATAAAGTTTAATTTGAATGGAATTCTGATCTCTCGGTAGCTCAGTTGGTTAGAGTTTATGTCTAAGTAACATGATATCGTGGGTTCGAATCATTTTATGTATTCATACACATAAATAATAGTTATTCATGTATTAAGGGCATAATTATGAGATTATGGCAGGAGGGAATGTTTAAAGTCCGACGAAGGAGGGTTTTTAATTTTCCGACAGCCATAATCGACTGTTATGCCCGTGGTACATACAAAGTTTTATTCCATTTTAGTTTTGAAAACTTATTTAATACTATTTAATATTTCCGGCAAGATTGTGAGGGTTGTGCCGAAGCAAATCTTAGTGTTCTGTAGATACTTTCCTATACTGATGTTAGGGATACCGTCTTTTAATTTCCTTGAATAGTAATGTATGATTTTCCTTAACGTTAACAAGTGTTCGATACCGAAGCTTTTTTGAATAATTAGTGCAATCGTTGCTTAGCAACTTTTGACTACTCTGCGCCATTAAAGGCCAATTTATGCCCGCATTTGAGTGCTTATGAATAAGGTTATAATTCTAAAATAGAATAAAACATAGTAGATTATGAAACTTATGCAAGTGATTATAGCATGAGTGATTTTTTCCCTCAGGCGGTAATATTACTAATGTCATAATGGCACATTATAGAGTTCCATGCGCTGTTTTATCGTTGACTAGCAGTATTTCTTTTTTTTATTTTCCTTCATTAAAAGTTTTTTAAAAGCGATCCTTCCACGATTTAATGCTGTTACTATGGTTTTCGATATCCGGAAATTCTAATTTTACTATTAATACTAAATAAATAAAATTCCCGTATCCACTTCGTTACCATGACGACTTTATGGCACAACACTATGATACGCTATGCCGTAAAGTGATTCATTATTAATGATTTTGTCATTCATAATCACAGCATTCTGATACTAGTCGACGATAATAGTAGATTATTTTATGTGGTGAAGTATTGCTTGTCATGACGTGTCTGCGTTTAGCCGCCGAACGAAGTGAGGCGGTTAATAGAAGGCAAGCCATGAAAAGTAACTCCAAATAAAATGTGCTATTTTCTCTGCAAACTTCCGTAAATTTAAGCAAAACATTTATTTTTAATGATAGGTTTTAAGGGATATTCCAAGCTTTAGTTAACTTATGATAGGTTGCATAATTATCCTAAAAAATTGTTATTAACATTATCCCATTTGTTTCATTACCGTTTTGTAGGTTGGAATGAACAATTGTTCATACACTGCATCTTTAAATCTACTAGTATTTGCTTTACGTAAATATTTCCTATTTTTTCGTGGTCTACTTTGGTCAGTTTTAACTGTTATGCCCGGTTCCCATAGTTTAGTCTATGAATTTTTTATCATGACTGATTCATTAGTTCTTAGATCCTTGCATTCTGGTTATAGTATGTACCTCGTTTAATTCTTTTTTTTCCATTCACAATCAACGATATTCATAGGTAAACATTATGATGTTAATAATGTTTCATCCATCGGTACCAATCATTAAATTTTCTTCCAAACATTAGTTCTGATGGAGATGATGTGTTTGTTCCTGTATTCTAACAATGCTAAACATGTCGATTGGTACTTATCGCTTTCATCAATAATTATTGGACCGTTTGAACCTGCCTCTCAATAAATCCATTCCATTGTGGGTAAGGTGGTGAACTGAGTTTATGTAGGATTTCCCAAGCTAACAAGAAATTTTGAAAGTGTTGGTTTGAATACTGCGGACCATACCTAATAAAAACTTGTTTAAATTTGTTAAAAACAATTTTGTGTTGTTGTTCTAAGAGGGCGCGATAATCGTTAGCCAGCCTAAGAATGAAAGAAACGGATTTTTGAACAAAAATGTTGTTGTTCTACACGTTCAATACATTTTTTCCAGCGATGTTTTAATCACGAAAGTAATTTCCTTCAAGTCCAGGCTTTGACCTCCTCATCCGTTAAAAATCTTGCTTTAGGGCTGGGGAAGTAAATCATTTCGTAATTTACGAATCCTATTCATAAAAACAATATTTTTTTTTAACATTGGAATTATCATAAAGAAAAATGATATTTTTAAGCGCTAAACCGGACCTTTTTCGCGAACTTTTCGTTTAACATGTTCAGAAGGTTATAATAATATTCGCATTTGTTGTTTGCTCATTTGGAATGTAATAGATCATTATAATTCTCTTTTAATAACCTTTCCAGCTGAGTTGGCTGTCGCCGCTTCCTTTGGGGCCTAACAAACAGATTCCAACTTCCGCTTAGATTGCAGTTCTGTTTCTGGAGTATGGTAATGAACCCAAGTTTCATCAGTGGTGACAAATCTTCCCACAAAATCAATAGAATTCTTTTGAAAAGGTGCAAAGATTCTTGTGACCGTTCAACACGCACTCGTTTTTGTTCCAGTATGCCAGTACAATGTGGAACACCCGTTCTTTCGAAATACTCAAGGCATTGGCAATTTCATTTAATTTTAGTCTCCGATCTTTTCTCACCATGTCTTTTATAGTCGCATATGGAAGAGTAGAATTGCTCAAAATATTCTGAATTTATTCAAGAATATCTGCATTCTTTAAACCTTTCTAATGCAGAATCCTAATGACTGCACATTTCTCAAAATTATCCACGGCAAAATAATCAAGAACACTTTCATTTTGCGAAGCTGCTAACAACAACAGATTTTCAGTGCGATCAACCTACGTATGCAACTAATGGTTAGTGTATTACAGCACTCTATGTGAAGGCTGGCCAATAATCATCCCACCCTTGTAAGCTTAACAATTTCTAGTTAAACTATTAAACTCCTACCGATTGCGCCATATTATGTATTTGTGGTAGTGATAATCGTATTAAAAGACACTTAGTAACTTAATTTTTTTAAAGTACCTTAATACGTTTATACAAATCCAATTACATTATTCTGTACCATGCCACACCATAAAACAAACAATGCTCAACTGGGAAGTGGCTCCAGTCCCAGATTTACATAACAGTATCCATGTCCATATAGTTCTTTTGTAATTGATATGTCGTTTATGACACTTGTGTTTCCTGCCATTTTTTCTGCCCACAATACCTCCAGATCACGAATTAGTTCACGTATACCATTCCAATATTTATATTCAGTCGGTCTGCTTATTAATCCCTGAAAACGTTTAGCTTCACCTCCATCAATTTCGGGTAATGATGCTAGCAACAGTTTGATTATTTGTATATATTTTCTTTTTTCACTTCATCGAGTTTGCTTGTTAACATCATAATCTAACCATGCAGCATTTGTATGCTCGTGTATTGGGTTCAATCACAATAAGCAGATCGTATAAACCTGGAGTCCTTTTATACGTGATATCTTTAATAATAATATCGTTTCCTTTATTGGTAACAGGTGTATTACCAATTGTCCGTTCATCTGTTTTTGTATCATAGCGAACGCCATAAGTATGACCAATAGCACTTTAAGGATTCTTTATAACACGTTCGAGGTTCGAGGGGAGAAGGTTTTCGGAAACGAGTACCAGTCATTAGGAAACTGGTACCTGTTTTTGCGAAACCGGCATCTGGTTTTTGTTCTATGGCTCCCAATCCCCTCACGTTTCTAGGAATCTTCGCGTTCGATACAAAAACAGACAAATAGACAATTGGTAATACTCCCGTTGTCATTAGAGGAAACAATATGGTTATTAAAAGAATCACGTAGAAAGGGACTCCAGGTGGAACAGGTTTTTGACGTATTTAGAGCTGCCTTTGACTTGTTTTTTGAAACAGACTAGGAGTTTTTGGAAAACTGTTACCAGTTTTGGGAAACGAGTACCCATTATTAAGAAACTGGTACCAGTTTTTGGGATCTGTTTCCTGTTCTATCGTACCTACACCTCACGAGAATCCACGAGCTCGTTAATTTTCTGAACGCCATCTTTCTCAGATTCATCTGTGATAAGAGTGATATTGAGAAGGAGGAGGAAGGAGAATCATAGCTGATTCTGCTGTATGTAATGAACCCAACTCGGATGAATTTCTCGAACAGTACAATGAATTACCTCGTATATACGTTGAACGTATTATGAGAGATCCTAAAAGTGCTGCTGATCATACTTATGGAGTTCGCTATGACACAAAAACAGACAAATGGACAAAGGGCCTTTATTGAATATAGATATTGCAATAATATACATGAACTAATTAGTGATCTGGAGTTATTGCGAGCAGAAAAATTGGCTGGAAATACAGGTGTCATAAACGACATAATATCAATTGCAGAAGAACTATATGAATATGGATACTGTTATGTGATGTTGAGATTGGAGTCATTTCCCAGCGAGAGTTGTCTGTTTTAGGGTATGGCACAGTATAAAACAATATAAGTGGATTTGTATACACGTGTTGAGGTACTTTGAAATAAAATTTAATTTACTGATAACTTTTAATACATTTATCTCTACCACACATTTAACAGATATATTGAAAAACCAACCAGTAAGTTTTTTAAGTTATTGTTTTTGTTTTTACATTGCCTATTTTCGTAATAAACTTATAAAAGAGGTTGCATAACACACATGTAAACGGCAAAACCTACAAGGCTAGCCACAGTACTGAAGCCCAACAATACTTTTATCTCCTTTTTGTCGACACCAAGAAACTTTCCCGTTTCAACAACTCCGATGGTGCTCACTCAGCTACAATCTCAAACAAAAATTTGATTAAGATACTTTGAAAAATAATATCACATCTTCTAGTTCACCGGAATAGTCAACAGCTTCTCTTTGAAATGCTCCAAGAAAGGTATCAGAGTTATAGGAAACAGTGTAGCTAAAGGATTCCGAAAATTCATCTGAAGAAATATCACCCACTTTGCGGAAATCACAACTCATTTTCCGCTCCACTATCCAAACTCCAATAAGAATGATTGCCATCAAGATCATTCAATAGATTTTCCAGATACGCAACGATAAGTCCTAAAATATTAATGTAATACTAAATAATGACTAGAAGTATAAAAAATTATTTTAATTGCCCAAGTCCTACTGTAGAGTATATGCTTCTTGCAAAAAGAATGACTAAAACTTTAGTATTAGTAATTAAAACAATAATTCTACAGTACGTACATCTTTGGCAATAAAAAATAGCTCTTGGACAGAATTCATTCGTTTACTTATCCAAAATATTTAAATTATTTAAGTTTTTTTTTTGAAAAAACAACAGAACCCTAGGTTAGATTCGCCATGTTGGAGGTTACAGACAAAATAGCAAGTACTATAAGTTTGAGCATTTGGAATTAGGTGTCGTTAAACATCTTGTAATCTATACACTACATGGAGTACAACAACAGCGCGAATCTTGATAAATATAATTCAAAGCCCAATGTAGCGTATATGAACCCGGGGTCTCAAGAGGTTATACTGAAATCGATTTCAATTATAATTCACTGGTAAGGATAACCATAACTTCTCTTCGTTTTTCCCTACAAAAAAGAATAATAAGGAGCTTGAATATGAGTATAAATTTTGTTGATAAAAATACTTATAGCGAATAGGTTTTAAACGTATACTCACTCCGATCAATTATTTAAGCACTTTTCGTGAATGAAAATGAGAAGCTTTCGGTCTTCTTTCCTGCACGTGAACGGATTTCCACAAGGGATTTCATTTATATTAATAATCCGAAATTACAGAGTTTCTTAGAAAAGAACCATGAAAATGAATTTTTACAGAGGGGGGTTAGAAGGCTTATTATTACACAATAGAGGTTAGAACAATTATTTTCTTATTAGAAAAAATCTGGAGTGCCTCCACACAAAATTTCCGTATAGATACAGATATATTATAAAACACTAGCAGTTTTATACAGTGCGTTAGTAAAGTAGTGGATAAATTCAATTAAAATTCGAATGGGAGCTAAGGAAGAAAACGCCTGGACCCGTCGATTTTTATTTTCAATTTAGAATTTTTTTACGTATACAGAAGAAAAAATATGACGTCATCGACATTTTTTTTAAACATCAACCCCTATTTTTTATTACAGAATTAGAAAGTCTGAAATGGTAGATATAGACGATGGTTAGATAAGGAAATTTTGAACACAAATTATCGTAAACATTAAAAATGAGAAAATTTCATTGTCAGTGTAAGAAAACGTTAAATTGTACATTTTGCTAAAATTATTTTAATTATTTGCACGTTAGCAACTTGTGTTTAGTTTTTTAATAGGCGACAACATTATTATCTTGAGTTTATCTCATAACTACTTTACCGATATTTTGTGAAATGAGGAAATTAAGCGAACGTGAAATAATTGAAATCCTGTGCATGCTTGGTTTCGGAGATAGGTCGCATACACAATCAGAAGTGGTTGCGTTGTTTAATGCAACTCACTTTGATCGGCCGTCCATTAGTTAAAGCGTGATAAGGAGAATTGAGGCGAAATTTCAGGAATTTGGACATGTTCGCGATATGAGAAAATATGGTCGAAAGTCGATAGATGAAGATCAGTTGAACGTTGTGTTAGCAGTGCAAGATGATTCTAATACCACCATTACGAATACGACTAATAATATTAAGGTGGCGCGATTCTACTGTGCACAAAGTATTGTACAGAGAGAAGTTCCATTCCTTCAAGATGCGCTTACTTCACGAGCTATCGGAAGATGATTTTGATCGGCGAAATTAATTTTGTGAACAAATGCAACAATTATGTTATAGTAACGCCAATTTTGTAGAAAGAATAATTTTTTCCGGTGAAGCAACATTTGTTTTAAATGTCCATGTGATCAAAATTGTCATTATTTAGAAGATTTAAAACCACGAATTCGCCATGCAATTAGAAACATTACCTCAGATGTCATCGACAACGTTCAAAAATCATTTTTTAATCGTCTTGGCTAATGTCAGATTGTTAATGGTGCTTAATTCGAACATTTAACTTCAATTAGTGGAATCATTTTACAACTAAATTAGGCCTAACCCCAAAAAATTGTCCATTTCAATTTAATTTTATTAATAAAAATCATTTGAATATTTCTTACTAGAAATGATACATGGTATACATTTAGGTACGATTTTTTCTTCAAAATGACCACATACTCTAAACTGCCCTGTTTAACATAATCAAATATTGTACATTGAAAGAATGGCTAAAGTGAGCTGAATCCAAATCTGAAATAGCATACAGGGTATCCCATTTATAAAAATCTATGTTGTATTCACCATGGAGAAATGAAACACCCTCTATAATCTAAAATAATTTTAAAATACGCGCGTCTGTTCTTTCTACTACACGGCAAAATTTTGTTCCCTATTCCATCAAATAAGGGAGGTATCGCCCGCGGACACAACTTTGGGATACCCTGTATTAACATCATCCATATGTACCTTGTTGTACATAAAAATATGTACCCTTTCTAATTCTGCAAAAAAAGGGAGTTGACATTAAAAAAAATGTCGATCACGTTATATATTTTTCTTGACACACCCTGTATATTTCACTTTTACGTAAAAAAATTCTAAATTGAAAATAAGAATCGACGGGTCCGAGCGTTTTCTTCCTACACTCCCATTCGAATTTTAATTGAATTTATCCGCTACTCTACGAACGCATGTATAATCACATAATAAAAATGCAACCATGAAATAGTGCTTTTAATAGTGCTTTAAGATGATCTTTCCAATGCCTTGTATTAAAAACACAAAATCAAAATAAATTTCTAAGTGGTTTCTAATTTTTAACACATACTAATGGCAATAGCTATTTATGTAATCAGTTACGAAATGCCTAATTTTGTGTAACGCGTGAGCTCACTAATTTTGAAATCCATTTTTCGTCACCAGCTACATAATATTTGACGTTTCATAACGTGAATCAGATTTAAAAAGTGTCACTTTATATGTCAAAATTTGAAAAAATAAAATTTAATATTAATATTATAAAAAAAATAATTTCTTCTTCTGGGATTAGAACTTGCATTCCTTGCATTACCAGTTCGATCACTTGACCGTTCCGCCAATTGCACTATTTATCTTTAACGTATATTGCTAAATCTATTCAGCTTTTTAATTTTGACTATTCTTGACCAATTATATGTCAATAATAAAGTTGAAACTACGTATACATGTGTTTTTCACCATTCTTGTTGATTCCGCAGCATCATAGTCAAATAAGAGTAAATGTTTATTGTAATACTATTTTTATTGCTTGCTTGAAATTTTATATCTAATAGTTTTTCCGTGTACTTCATGCGTGTAAAGAATTTCAATTTAATAGCTCTATTTAAACGACTAATTTACCAGAAAAAAATGAAAACTGTGAAGATTAACGGGTACTTCCGGTAGTCCCACATGTCACTAAAGTTATACGGATCTAAGATTTTACTATAATAGCTGTATGCCAAATTTCATCCCTCCAGCTCAAACGGCCTGACCGCCATCGTGTTTACATACGTGAAGATTCGTCAAAATCTTTAGTCGACATTTTCGTGATGGCAATACCTTCCTATTACTATACTTCTTATAGTATACGGGAATGTAAAAATTCCGAAATTTTAATGACTTTTTCTTACGAATTCTATAGATTTGGCTGTGAGCAGGACGTTTTAGAAAAATTGCTTTAGAATTGGTTAACAGAAACCGTTTTCCATACGAAATTCAATAAGTTAAACAGGAACTATACGTATCAAGTTAAAAGGAATGTTTTGGTGATTACTATCCAGCATAAGTTTTAAAGCAGTGTAACTAGAAAATAACCACCTTTCTGAAACTATAAAGTCAAACGGGCCATTTGGAAATCAAGAGTAACATTTTTGGGTAAATTGAGGATAATGTTATTTAATCCTCCTCCTAGCATAACAAAGTTTTATGTGACTCAACTGGAAAAGTTAAACTAAACTAACAAAATTGAGCTTGAAAGGCTTCTAACGTTCACCCAGATGATCAGACCACCAGTGCAGCGTGAAAGATGAATCCCCACGTATGATTTTGGTTTCTTTGGAAATAGATTAATTTTAAAGTATATTTACATTAATTGGTAATTTTCAGAAGTTAACGGTTTCTTAAACTTGTGAATATTTACACAGAATTAACTATCATAAAGAAAGCGGCTCGCTAGATACCAAAATCATTTTGTGTAGCCATTTTGTGCCAACGCTCCATACTTTAAGGAAATATGTTAAGGTTAGAAATTTAATGATAATAATACAAGGTTTTGCTTCAATGTGTATTATTAATTATAGAATGGAACAGGAAAATTCCAACTAGAAAAACGGAAAAAAGTTAAACGTTGTTTATTGACCTATACAGAGGCCATCCTCGTATGTGGAAGGTGAAATCAAAGAAACATTCTGATAAATTTAAAAAGGGGGAAGCTTACAAAGCTTTAGTATGTTATATAAAACAGTTGAATCCGGAAATTAAGAAAGATGATGTGAAAAAAATTAATGCTCTAAGAAGTTGTTTTCGGAAAGAATTTAAGAAAGTTTTAGGCTTCGACAAAAAGTGGCTCTAAAGTGGATGATGTTTACAAGCCTAATCTCTGGTATTATCCATTGCTTCTATTTTTGAAAGATTCAGAAATACCAAGACCTAGTGTAGGAAATGATTATTTCTAAGAGGTAAGGCCACATAAAAAGTGAACAAAATTATTCTTTTTTGTATATTTCATTTTTCATCAGGATACTTTTCTGCTCTACGCATGACATTGTTTGTTTTGTGTGGAAGAACATAACAGTGATGTCGACAAATGCAAAGCCAATAAGTTCTAGTGCTTTTCCAGAAACATCTAGCGTGGAACAACACACGACCTTCCTACCTACAAAATCGTAATTAAATGAAATTAAATAATTATAATAACAATTTTTTTATGATAATTATGCAGATTCTTTTTTAATAAGTTAATTGCGAAAATAGGCAACAGTGTAAAAACAAAAACAATAAACAATGTAAAACAGACATTTAAAACTTCATGTCAGATAGATATTAATAGACACCTAGTGGCTAACTTAAAAAAAACTATAAACCCACCCGCCCCTATAAAAATATCGAGACAGGAGAATGGTACTTTTGCCGAGGTTTGTATACGATTTTATGCACAATTAAAGAACAAGTAACATTACACAGTTCAAATCAAAAAATTTTGGAGCACATCCATCACGGCTTCTCGTTTAATATTGAACGTCGTGACAATGCGACTTTTAATTTTTACTTTAATGAGCAGCCATAAATGTTATGCTTACTATTTTTCTATTGGTTCTGTCGTTACTTGTTATCAATAATTCACTTATTAAATATGCTTATTAAAGAAAACGTGTTGTTTGTTTCCACCTGTTGCTTGCGTTCACTCACCAACTACGCACGTGAGAAAAAATGGTTGCACACTCTTGAGCCTTTATTAAAATTGGTTAGTTGTCAATTTGACATTCATAGTTTAAATCGATAGTAGCTCTTCCACAGGTTGGAACGTGGTCCATTACTGACCGCTTCATCTCATTACTGTCTCCTTTTTTTTGTTATTACTGACCCCTTAAAGTAAACCCGTAGAATCATTCACTTTCAACCTTTAAAGGATTAGAAAAGCGGTATGTTACAAACTAATTGTGAATAAAATAAAAGTACTTTGTCAGTAGCCTTCTGCATTAATATCTCAAAGTTAAAATGAAATTTTATGATCGATCTGGCTCATTACGCAATTTCCACTCGATCCTTGTGTAACCAGTTGTAACCAGTTAGGTACACAATTGACACAAATAAACGACAAATTAAATTAAACAGTGGATATAATATATTGACAAATTTTGCATATAAATAGATACAACGACATGGTTAAAAAAACTCACTCTTCAACTTCAACTCACACTATATATTAAATTATTTAGTTGTGAATGTCTCTACGATTTATCCCCTTATGGATTAATGCAGTAGCTAAACATGCCCTGCTAAACTATAATTTTCACAAATAAACTGCAACGACTAACCATTCTGATGGTTATCACGCGCGACCCGTACTCAAAACCTCTAACCAAGTAACTTACTAACCAACTAGCTAACCAACAACTTACCCCTCAAAATTGACACTCGCTTATATACCTTCTGCCCGCCATATTGCCAATACGTCACAATAAATTCGCGCTAAGATCAAAATTCACCTATTACACCTGAATATGTCACGCGTTTCTTTGCCGCGTCGAAGAAGACGTGGAACAAGACGCTAACGATGCGAAATAAACGTAGCCATCTTGAATTACTTTGTAAATTCACTAAAAACTTTCAGAAGAAATCATCAATTGCAATTACATTCACTCTGTAGATTAATCAGATTATCCCTCAACTTTCTATGCAAATCTCATATGTGGACATTCTATTACTTCATTCTTGACCATGCATTGATTTACCATCATTGCACCATATTACAAAAATTTCTACAAACAAAAATATGCATCCATATTCCTTACTGTACGTTAATAAAATATCAATAGATCATAACTCACTTACTCATACGTCTACAACCATTTCTTTAGTTCAAATTTCTTTATACACAGTAGCAAAAGACCAGTAGTTTTACCAGCGCCGTATCAATTAAAATTTACTCAAAACGTCATTTCTCAACCATATTTAACGCTTTCAACACGAAAATCTTTCTACATCATTCAAATACTCCTTCACACGATAACCAATCCCCCACTAAATTCCAGTGGCGTATCAATTATACCAACTTACATTACGCATCCATGAAAAAAATTATTTTCATGCAAACTTACTTCAGATACATTCAAAACATGTTATATACGTTATTAAAATACTACTCATATACGGTGCACCAAAATAACTTTACAAGACCTGGCTTACCTTCACACTCGTTACAATAACAATCTGTTATTTTCTGCACTTGTTTGTCTCATCTACAGAAATTGTAATCTTTTCCGGCTGATGTATTCCCAGACATCTTAACTGGGGTGGCAGTTGTTGATTTCCTTTACTACCCTTTTTGAGCGTTGATTTGATTTGTCAAGCAGATTTTCAATGACTACCAGTCTAAAATTGTACAAGGAATTGGTTGAACTGGAAATAAGTAGTTAACAAGACCAATTGAATTGTATGAATTGCCATTTCCGCATATGGTCTATACGGTCAACTTCAGACAAATATTTTTATAATTCATTATCGCATATCTTTTTTTTTAGATTCACCACGTTTATTATAATAATGTTACTGTAAATTCTGTCATTATAAACAAAACATTACGTTTATCCGTCCATTTATGAATGAGTACGTAGCTGAAAGAAATATGTACTTCACCCACTTCTAATTTTGCTACTTTCACTTCCTGGGAGGTTCCTTTTATGTTGAATCGTAGGATCCCAATAGATTAAGTCCCTTTGTGTAGAAGAGTGGTAGATAAAATTGGGCTACTATAGAAACTGTTCATTAATATTGAATGTCCCTGGTCTAAATAATATTGCATTAAGTTTAACACAATATGACCATATGTTCTGTCTTCTGAAGAGGAACTTTTATCTACTATCGTATTTATTTGCATTCTTAGTCGGCTCGGTTCACACGAAAGCCTTTAGTCTATTGACGAAATTTTAGTCTTACTGTCCAGAAGACCATAGATGGGATTTTTGTGTGATGAATAACAAATTTCCACCATCTTGTTGTTGAAGTAATCCAACACTGGTCTATGTTTATGTTCATTGACCACAATTTCATGATCACCTTGATTTTTTCCAATCGTAAGATCAATAAAAACGGTTTCGTCCCATGTGGTCACTAAAGAACTTAAATTAAAAAGTTTGCCTTTCTTCCAGCAGTCTATAACACTTAGAGTTATCGTCCTGAGTAGGTGGTAATACTGCAAGAAGTGCTTGAGACGTTAGAAAACATTTATGAAATCCTGCTTCCTTCTTACTAGATGACTGAGATAAGTTTTGAGGAGAGTGATTTGTCTTTAATACGATACTGCCGTAGAAACTGGCATCTGGCAATAAATTAAAAAAAAATCAATTAGTCTGTCTCAAAAAGGGTACACACGTAAACTAGAATCATCAGTAAATTCAATTTCTCACGTAATATTTGGAGGAACAATCCATACCACTGAAGCAAGGTGTTCGCCAGTAGCGATATATGAAGGGCCATGGAATGGCTTGGGCGATGTCTGTTTGTTACGCCCGTGTTAAATAAAATTGTTCTGAAAATAGTTCTAGGAACAGAGGAAAAGGTATTTATAGTATAACATTATTTCCGTTCATATGGAAGTGGACGGGCAATGGTTCAAGTTTGAAATAAGTTTTTGAAAAATATCGGGAAAAATTTGATAAAGCTACACCCAGTAAAAGCGTACTGGTTGTTGTTGAGTGAGCGTAAGTATTGTTCAGGTTGTCGAAGAACGGCTTGTACCATGTATAATGAAGAACGGGTCCTGGATAAGGTTTTGCAGTCTCCACAAAATACTAAAACGCTGTAGACAAACGTTCATTAAAACATTATTGTGGACCCGTGTTGCGCGTAGTATACGAAGATACCAATTTCTTGAAAAATGTATGGTTTTTAGATGAAACTCATGTTCACCTAAATGGCTATATCAACAGACAAACTACTCAATTTCTTGTATTTAACGCCGTGACTTCATTGTAGAAAAATCACTTTACAGTGCTCGATTTAGTGCGCTGTATAGGTCCTTATTTCGTTGAGGGGTGGAATCAACACATTACAGGCAGGACATCATCATATTTTCTGTGAGACATTTAAGAAATTTTTGCCGAGCACGAAGTTTACAGCTGAACAGGGAATGGAGTCACAAGCCAGGCGCTCATTAGAACTTCTTCGGGAGCATTTTGGAACGGTCTTCGATTACCCTTCACCTGATGCATACATTTAGGGTATGATGAAACAGTCAGTATTCCGCTCTGATGATGTATTGCAGAACTACGGCAAATAGTAATAACTTATTTACAACAACTGCGTCAAACACTATTTACGAATATGTTCAATGACCTTCAAGATCGCTATGAAGCTTGTTTGCACCGTAATAGTGCTCATTTTGAACGTATAAATTACAAAAAGTAGTAAAGCTGTTGTTTTCGGAATACTGTACATTAAAACCTGGAAAAGTAAACTTCAACTTCTACTTGATCGAGAAATTTGTCTTAAATGTATTAAGAGAAGATAGAGGGTGTTGGAGGATAGTTGCCTTGCTTACTCTCACTGACTTAAATATGAACTTTCGCTATAATTATTTTAAATAAGTTTAAAAATGGTAAATCCTTATGTAGCATATGAGTGCTTAAATAAATATCTCAAAAATCAAATCAGTTGCCATCAGTAAGTTTATTATTCCTATATTAGAACAAATGATTATCTTAATGCAGAACCTTTAATCTAGGAGCATTTTTAATTTTAATTTTTAATAAATCTAATTTTTAATATTAAAATACTTATCTTTTTTGGGGGTTTTTAATGGTGTATTTTAAATTATACAATCTAAACGTTTCGATAACACTTACAGTTATCTTCGTCAGTAGTAATAATTGTTAAAAATTGTTAAAGACGTTGTAAACAATTTTGTCAAATTAAAAAACCCCGAAAAAGGTAAGTATTTTATTATGAGTGATAATGGTGAAAGTTTACATTTTCATAATTTTTTATATGTAATTATTTAAAATAGGTCAACACAATTTTGTAATTGCTAATTGTAATTAGCCTGTTGTGTCCATTATAATTTGAAAATAACATCTCGTATATGCAGCACTCAAAAAACGAATTGTGAATAACACGTGTATAGGCGCCCGCAGAAAATATTTCTAGTGGGGATTAAGTCTGGTTTCTTCTCTGGAAAGATTCTTTACAATTTATTCTTGTAAAACGTGCTTGAAAGTCCGCCAATTCAAACGGGCTTCCTCTTCCGTAACGTGGGTTAATTTACTCGCTTTCTAAATAGTGAAAATTTAAGACATTAAGACGAAGACTTGGTTAATTTACTCGCTTTCTAAATAGTGAAAATTTAAGACATTAAGACGAAGACTTGGTTAATTTACTCGCTTTCTAAATAGTGAAAATTTAAGACATTAAGACGAAGACTTGGTTTAATTATCTGACCATTTGTCAGAAACTATAGCGCCATCTAAACACATGTATAGCTGATTGGTTTGACTTTTGGACACAAAGGTAATCAACTAAATTAATGAAGAATGTTAAGGCTACAAAAATCAGTTTTATATATACGTATATATATATATATATATATATATATATATATATATATATATTATATATATATATTATAGTTACACGTCCAATCCGCACTAGGCGTCGCGTATGCTTACATTAGTAAGCGGGTTGCCAATCCAGTTATAGTGGAAATAGGTGGGGTCGAGATAAGGGGTAAAATGATTGAATAACAAGCTCAAACGCCTTACACTTATAATAAATTCACAACTTACGAAGCTCAGTCCGGGATAGATGTCTCTTGGATCCAGCACAATCTTAAAATTTGCTAAAATAAATCGTCTTAGGCGAGATGGTAAATTAATCCTGTTTGATCGTGGAAAACAGGATTGAAACCTACTCAGTAAACTCATGTACTAACTTCTCAAAGTGAAATACACCAAACAGATCATCTCAAAACTTCAGAAAATTTAGTGATACACGGGTCGTTACAATTACTGAACACACCCTGTATAAATGGAAACTCCAATTCATAAAAATAAAACGTTAACTTACGTTTCTGAAATTTTCCTTGTACATCTACCAATTTAAATCTGCAACGGTTAATGAACTTTAGAATTAAATAAATAGTCAATGCTCAAATTACAAAAACCTCTAACACAAAATGAATAAACGAAACGATATAATGATATTCGTTATCCCAATGAAAACTACTCGTTAATTGCTAAATAACTCAACGTTAGAATGATTAGTGCTTTCCTCATTAATAATCTCTTTATATTTGATTAAAATACCAACTTTAGTGATCGTAGTTAGACATTCATAAATATATTTATACTTTATCACTTCAAATATAAAATAGAGTACTTTGTTACTAATGTTTTGCTTTACTTTCCAAGGTTTATCTGAAATTTTGTGAACAATGGGGCCAATTCAAGATGTCAAACCGATCCTTAATCTCCAAAATAAAATAAGGTAAAGATTACCATCAATTATTAAAAATATGTAACCAGTCAAGTCAATACCGCAAATAAACAACGAAATAATTTAAACACTTTGTACACATATTGTGGATAAATATTTACCCAACTATGACCGAAACCACCAAATAGCCCTAATTAAAAAATCCCCAAATCTTAGAATTAAACATATAGAAAAAAAAATCGATACAGCTCGGCCCCCTTTTTTTAATTTAACTGAATAATTTAATTTCAATGAATAATCGTCAAAGCAAAGAAAGAAAATTATCTTAAAAAGGTGATCGTGCTCGTATTCGTCAATAAGTCTTACAGCTAATTCTTACAATAAACGCCATTTAATCCGTTTTCTACCGGTATGATATGTAGTCCATTTAATCGGTGAGATGTAATCCTTTATTTGCCAACGGCCTTTAAATTGGCCAGCACTTTGGGTACACACACAACCGTATTCCTCTAACGTGCCCGTGAACAGTTCTTCATTACGTGTTTTCATAGTCCTATTGTTTTTCTTTAATTTAACATAACATCGTATTTCTGTATAGATGTTAGCTCTTCACTACATACAGGTTTAACGCAAAGGGTATGTTTTGTTCCCCCTTGGATATCGAATCTCTTATTTGCTTTTTATAGAATCGAATTGTAGGTGGTGATGATTGTACGATTATACTTTGAACATTCATAAAACCACCACTTCGTTACGCTACTTTTAAAATTTTTGGTCCGTTAACTTAAGTATTTACTTAGGCTTATAAAACTTTTGCAATGTCACGCGCTGTACGAAACACTCTTAATAAAATACTACTTTAATTTTCAAATCTGCATAAGCACTTTTAATTTATTGAAGAAAAATAATATAAAATAGTTTTTCTTTCAATCCTCACTTTACTACTTGGTTTATTTATGAATGTCTACTTCCTATCAATCCCACTTATTGTAGTCGTCCTACTTATACGCTGCGCACATTACGATTTTCATAAATAAAACTCCCGCACTGAAACATTCTAAGCGTAATTAATAACTGCGCGACGTCTACTCTAGTCGCTTAAGCTTCTCTTCTTTTTATCTCAAGACGGGTACTCCCTTATATACTTTTATTCCTCCTTTCCAAATGCATCTCGCGCTAAATTCAAAATCTACCTCATCATCGCGTATTCACCGCGTCTCTAGATCGCGTCACAGTGTCCAACATGGACTCAATCACGCTACCCTGTAGCACACCCGCCGCCATTTTTATTTCACGTGAAAATTTATAAAATCTCCTCGAGAAAATCATCTATCCTCACCACATTCATTCAGTATATTCACCAGGTCGTTCTTCGTCTTTTCATACATATCATGCATGTGCGCGAATTTTATTTCCGCATCATTTTCCCGAAATCATTCCATTTTAATGTCTCTTTACGTACACATACGCATTCAATTTACTAATATTGCACAACGTTAGTAAACATTTTCACAATAAAAAACATGCATCCTTACTGCACGTTAATACAATTTCAATATACCACAAAATCACTCATTTGTACGTCTACAACCGTTTCTTTAGTTCAAATTCCTTCGTACACAGTAGTAAGAAGACTAATAGCTTTACCAGTACCGTGTCAATAAAAATTTACCCGAAACATTATTTCTCAACAAAATTTACCGCTTTCAGCACGAAAATCTGTCTATAGCATTCAAATATTCTTTCATACGATAACTAAGGCTTCATTAAAAAGCCAGTGGCGTATCATTTTCACCAACTTACATTACGTATACACAAAAAAAAATTCTTTTCATGCAAACTGCTGCATTCAAAATACGTTACATACGTTATCAAAATACTGCACATAGATGAAGTGTCAAAATAACCTTATATATATATATATATATATATATATATATATATATATATATATATATATATATATATATATATATGCCATGGAAACCATGGTAAACGGGTTTAACATGGTGAAATATTTTATTTTATCCTGCTCCCACTATATTATATCGCGATGGAAACTCATTCAGTAGGTAGAACTAAACAGGGGCTATGCCGTGGTATTTTTTCAATTACGAATAGTCTTTAATTTTCCTAAAAATGACTTTGAAAGTCTGTTCATATGAGAGTTTTTATTAGACGTTAGAAATTCATCACGTTCCTTTTTACAATGGGAATGAGTTTTGTGATGGCTTGTCATGCTACTCTGAGGATTTACGTTGCACACCATAAACTATTGTTAGAAATTGATTGAAAATTTGTAACACTAACTAGATCTGTAGCAACGCCTGTAACAAACACTGAAGGCGGTTCAATAGCTAAGCTATCATCATCAGCGATCGACTGTGATATGCTAAATACATTTCTAACTAATTAGAAATGTATTACATGAGTTTTATACACTTAATATAAGAGCAATTGTAAATAAATCAAAACTACCCGTATCTCGAATAGTTCATTATTGCCCCTATTTGCTAGGATACCACGACATACGCATAAGAAAGTTATGTGCTGGCCAGATTTTTTAGTCATAGTTAAACCTTTCACCTGGGTTACGCAATATATTCTAATAATTTAAGTTCGGCATATACAAAGCGGTTATTCTTATCTTCGTGTAAACTGTAAAACCATTGACATTGCGGGTTGTGGCTGTGTAATTTAATAAAAAAACACATCTTACACGGAACACACTGTAAATAGAGCAGTAAATTACAGGGGGTGCTTTTTATCGAATGATGAAAGAGTTTGCATGTTTAAGTCACTGATTTAAGAAAAATTTATTAAGTAAAAGAGTAACGCTGAGAACGTTCCAAAATTTAAGTGATTTACTTATTTATAAAGATAACATTAAATTAAAGATATAAAAAAACCCCGACACAAAATATTTTACTTTTAAAATTTCTAAAAAGTAAACAAATTTTCTTGAATCAGAGCGAAGAACAGTCTCCGTCATCTTTCAAACAAACCAAACGTCTAATAAAAAGTAAAAAAATTCCTTCATCAACTCGAAAAGAGCTGATGATCTTCAAACGGCGGAACAGAGTTTCTTGAATCATAGCAAGGAACACTCTCGATCACTTCACCTTTCAAACAAAAAAAAAACTAAAACAAAACAGGAAAAGAAGACAGAAGAGATTCAGGCTTCCGCAACCGTAGCAACCGCCCCATCGATCCACGACGCCGGAGACAAGTCGTCATCGCCCGACGAAAAATTACGCAACAGAAGAAGCAAAAAAGCCATCGATGTACCGCTAGACCACGCCCACCACGACTGTTACCAGGGAAGGCTGTCGCCGGTAATCCTTAGTCAGAAGAAGAACTAAGTTACCTCTCGAAAATTGGACCGATGAGGGATCGCATTGACTAGAGCGAAGACAATCAGTGATGGATAGAGGATACGGCCTGCCACAACCCAGGACCGTGACAAGTTGATGCGGTATATGGATAGGCATGGTACTCCGTATCAACCTATCTCGCAACGTGTAAACGTACGTTCAAGGGTTAAGCGACTTGTTCCAGGATGAAGAAGCAAGGACGACCGATTTCTCTTCTGATGTGACGCTACTTAAAAAGGATTCAGCAAGTGAAGTATGTGGTGGGGTTCGCTTCTCCATTGAAGACTTGAGGCGGAATTCCGACATAGGACAGTATTACCGGTATCAGGGATTCCGTCACGCACAGCGTTGTTGTACAGCGGCATGATGTTGTGTCAAGTGCGCAGGGAATTACCATTCTAGCGAATGCACGAAACCCCATATCCACCACGCTAGGTATGCGAATTGCAGTGGTGATCACGCGACCAACTTCAGGGGATTCCCGAAGTTTCCATGTCCCCAGCACCACGTCAAGAGTGACAGACGAGCGGTAGTGAGAAGGCGGAAGTATAGAGTGAGGTTACAGGTGAAGTTGAAAAAACGCCCGCTCTGCCCGCATTATGATTCGATGCCATTCCAGGCTTCCTCGGAGACTTAGCATTGGCGAAGGCTCTATCTGTCATCCGCAAGGTAGCGGCGCCACTAGCGAAAGCGCAGACTACGGCTGACCTGTGGAGAGTGATCCTCACGCACGATCAGAAGGTGTCTGTCCTGTTTTGGTAAGCACTCTCCCGAAAGGCCTCGAAAAGGGATGCCTCGGGTAAATATACTAGCATCGACTTCCTATAACCATTTACTGTCCTAAACCTACTAGTTTTGTGTCTCCTCAAGGTACAGAAATTCCATTCTACTACTGAACAATAATAGCAGGCAATTGTGACGACTAAGCTTATACGTTTCTTTTTATTTTAGATATCCGAGGCAGCATCACCATTTACACCAGCCGAAATACAACGGAACAGTGTAAACCAACAAATAACACAACAAGATATCAACAGGCATACCAACAACATAGCTCAACTCTATAACCACACAACCCACGCGCTGAAGAGGACGAATATTCCAGAGCAGTGCTCCACCAACATAACACGATACTTTGTATAATTTATTTAGTTATAATTTACTTTGTATTATATTACATTGTAATCTATATGTACTGTTTTTTTTGGAAGCCAACAGGCAACACAACACGATGTCAACAGGCTTACTAACAACATCACGAAACTCAACATCCACACAACCCACGCGCTAAAGGGGCGAAGACACATGAGCAGTGCACCATCAACACAACACGATACTTTGTATGTTTTATTTAGTTATAATTGTACTTTGTGTAAATGGCATCAAGATCGCGTAGGCTTGAATAACCTTTCATGAAGTAAAGTATGTGGAAGTAGAAGTAATTTTGAAGATGTTATTGTTAACGTCAGGGATGAATCATAAAGATTAACAAGCTTTACAGGATTTCGTTGAGAATAATACGAGTGATAACGGAGAGCTTTTAAGCTTATTTGGGTACATTCCGTATGTTTGTTTTTTTGAAGTGTTACGTGTCAGGATTTAGAAGGGTAGAGTCACTATCAAGCGCAGGGGCGAATTAAAATTAACACTACAGTAGTTTCTCTATTTTAAACTGTGTTCTTACAGTGATACTTATGTAGTTTTTAATTTGGATTGGGTCGCGCTTGACAAATTTAGTCCGATCGTGTGAACCCTGGTAATGGCAAAGTTTCAAACGCCCGAAAATCTGTAACTCTGGAAACGGAAGATGATTTTGTTCTCCGTTAAGACGAACATAACTCTCACAGACTACCCTGCGGTTTTTTTTATTTCATATACTTGAATTATTATAGTTTTCTATGGACACACTGTACGTTTAAACGTTTTTTTGAAGTATCCATGAAAACAGGTACATACATATAAATGATAAGTCTAAATCTTTTTCTTGAAAAACACAAAAACCGGTTATTAAAACAAATACGAATAAACATCAATAAAATCAGTCAAAAAAAAGTAAAACTAGAAAAATGAATTACTACAATCAAAACTAGACGGAGTCTGTAAGTCTCGCCAATACTCTTTTCTTCAAAAACAAAAAAATCTCTTACACGAATAAACATCAGCAAAATCACACAAGATACTATAAAAATAAATGTTTATAAATCAAAACTAGACTTATTGTTAGGTATGATAAAATACATCACAAAAAGCACCAATATTTCATTTCGAAAAAGAAAGATTTACCTAAATTCTTTGGGCACAATATCACGGAGTTTTTTCGAATGCTCTAAACAGATTGGATTATCACACTGTATACATTTGTAATTAGCCACTCTGTGTTTTTTCATAATCGCAGACATTCCACAATTTTCTCTTCTCAAGCTTGTCGATAAGAGTCGATTCAGCACTCTTTTTTTGTTGAGCTCCTACAGCTTTTTCAATTAGTTTCTTCAGCATTTGAGGCAAATTGAAAATTGTCAGCCTGGTTTTCACATACGAATCCTTTGCCAAAGGGAAAGCTAGGTTCTTTACGAAATAATATCTAAAAGTTCTCGCAGATCCTGCATACATACTAAATGAAACGACTGTTTTTGATGAAGCCACTGCTATCACGGGATAAAATATCACTAGAGGCCATCTCCTTTGCAGTTAGCCGAATAAACACTGCTATTCTGATTTAATGTGTCTACTCCTGATTTCGTGGCGTTATAAACGACATCATTTCAGGCTAACCATTGCGCACATCAGTGTATGCAGAGGATGGAGAGGATTACAACTGCAGACTTGGCAACTTTTGGTACGTAAAAGAGATTTGTGAGGGTTTATGTAAACCCTTAGATACTTGACCCAACCTCCCTGCGCCTGTTCGGGCTGAATTCTGGAGGAATATGTGGTTTATTTCTTTTGAGTGTTGCAACCACAGTCAATTTGTGTTTCAAAAGTTCTTAGACCAATTCCAGTGAAGATCCAATTGTTATATTGTGCGTTCCTGCAACGCATTTTACAACTCGGAGGACCATTTAAACTCAGTTTCCTCTGTATAGGTGCAAGTTTTGCTCTGTCAATGCCCTTACCCGTATAAATGTAGGATTTGTAGAGGTAGTTTGTGTGTGCATCAAAAAGACAAGTTTTATGCCGTACTTCGCCGAATTATTCGGCATGTATATTTTGCACTGGCAGCAACCTCTGAACGGTACGAGGGTTTCATCCAACGTTCCATGGGATCCCATTGAATAGTTTCTCTTGACAGTTTGATATGTCAAACACTTCTGATATAGCCGCTGCTGTATCATTTTACACTATCACCTCCCTCGTGTTAGAGTCATCAAACCTTATAGCTCTGAACAAACCACAGCACCTCTTTTCAGTCAGGTCCGCGCGGAAAACGGGTCGTCCTGTAATTGAGGTTGAAAAAAGGACACTGACCCTTTCTGCCATATTTGAAAAGAGCACGATTGAAATCCATGCATTTACTTCGTCTTTGTTTGTATTTTTGTAACTTGGATCACCTTTATGTTGTAATTCAGCACACATTTTTTATAGTTTTTCATTTGTATGGGTTACTATTTTATCAGTCATTTCAGGGGTGAAAATAGATCCTACATATGTGCATGGGTCGGTTCTGTACCTAGTGTACGATCACGGCCATCAGGTTGAGACAGGCGAACTTTTATGATATCTCCTTGGGTTGTTCGAATGGTATCAATTACAGGCCTTTTATTCCAAATAAAATAATGTCTTTTATCAAAGAAATGTTCTTCCTGATCTGCTTCAATAGCGTTCCGTTGTGTAGTAAATTAATGTCTACTTTCCTAGTAAGTGGATGGCTGAAGTTGTTCAACAGCAGCAGGCTGGTCTTTTTCATCTTCCCACTCAATCTCTGGTTCACTGTCGTGTTCAGAAATTGCTAAATCTCAATCGACAGGTACATAGGAATCATCACAGTCTACTGGGGAAGTCAGCACAAGCAAGTTGCACGTTTTCCTGTGACGCCTTGATATGTTCGGAGGTGGTTGTGTGACATTTTCGGTAAAAAAAAACATCTTCGGTATAGTAAGGTCCTAAGGATTGAGATAAATAGTAATAGATGTGAAAAGACTGAGCAAAAAGTAGAGAAAGGAACATACATCTAACAGACTATTATCCAAAAAAATGTGCCTTGAGCGGAACACATGTCTGACAGCCTGAGGTTGGCGCATAGCATGAACTGTCTAGATTGAACGTAGCGAATTCTAGCGACGAAAGTTTGAAACTCGTGCTCGTAGACGTATGTTCCGTTTACAGGGTTAATAAAACTACACGGCAAAACTACTAAAGCTAACCGGTCCATTTCAGACCTTCGGACACAATATTGTAGGCATTGTTTTACATGTGACAATATGTAGTCTGTACATACATCTTACCGATTTAAGGTTGTAATGGGGTTGGCTCTGGAAGCTAAAGTGTTCATGCATCCCTAAAAATTGACAAATATATTTTTCCTGCTACAAACACTCGTGGTTAGTACGCTGGCCCTGGCTACTGTACTCGGCAAAAAGTCGGGGCATTCCGCAAATATTGTTGTATTTTTGCGAAAACAGGTGTCGGTGTAAATTCGCAATTTTGTTAACTGGAAACATGCAGTATAAGTCTTCAATAAGCACGCAACTTTAAAATATCATCTGAAATGTGTGACCGATAATGTTCTCAAAGTATCAAAAAATATTAGTTTATCTATAGAAAACCAATTGGATGCTGGACGAAATAAACAGATTTTAGAAAATAGAAAAAAATATTAAGCCAATTATTGACGCCATAATTTTATGTGGAAAACAAGAAGTTTCTCTTCGGGGTCACAGAGACGGGGGCGCTATTGCTGTTGATGAACACGTTGACCATAACGAAGGGATTTTCGAGCAATTTTACGATATCTTGCACGCGGCGATGAACAACTAAAAAATTTCTTGGAGGGACCCGGCAAAAGAAACAAATATATTAGCTCTGTAAGCCAAAATGCAATTATTATGGCCTGCGATGATGTTATGTTAAAAAAATTGTAAATAATGTATATAGATTTAAGTGTTTCACGGTTCTCGATGATGAAACAGCCGATATATGTGGTGTTGAGCTTGTATTTATATGTGAAAGGTATGTGAATTTGGAAAAATTTGTACTAAAAGAAGACTTTCTTATTCCAGAAAGGCTTCAATCATTTGGCATTGAAACGTCATACTTACGTGGACTGGGTTACTATGGGGCAGCTGTCATGGCAGGAAAAATAAATGGCGTACAATCTCAGATTAAAGAAGTCCATCCTTTAGTCCAATATGTACATTGTTCTGCGCACAGCTTGAATTTGGTGGTATGTAAATCTTTCGAAATTCAAGCAATTCGAAACTGTATTTGGATTGTGGGTAAAGCACACGATTTTTTTATACGAAAAGCTGTTTTAAACGAAAATATTGACACTGTTATAGAATAGCAGCATACCAGAACGTTAATCCTTATGTGCACAATCACGTACCCGTGTACCTTTCGCGAATTTAATTTCGTTTTTTTTTATAGTTTTTGTTTAACTATACGCTTGAGACTCATATTTATCCTAAATCACTATATTTTAAGTCGTTTGTATACCAAAACAACTTCAGAAATGTATAAACAATTTATATTTACACTAAAATAGAAGTTTATACCTTAAACGCACATACAGGTACCGGTGTACCTACATATAGTTTGCATACCTTGAGATGTTTTCTAATGAAAACAATGTGGCTAAGTAACCAGCATGGTGTGAAAATTTATTTATTACATAAACATTAACATACATACTATACATTTTGTTACATTTTCTGCATGCTCGTTGCAAACAGGTCGATTGCAGGTTTTACACGATTTCCTACTTTTCCTTTGAAATGTAGTGGTTAAGCGGCAGATGAAACAGCTCCCAACATGCTTAGCTCTTCCAGAAGCGTCCTTAGGTTCTTCTGATTGTGAAGGTATAATTGGATGTCCTAAGATGGCTTCAATCCCCGACCTTGTTGAAAAGTGCCTCAAAAACCTGGGAGCTTTTGAACGCTGTTCAATTGTAGGCAGAGATAATTCTTTACCTAGACCACTAAGAGAAGTCCGCCTACTATGTGTTGACCTGATAGTTGCAGGGTTGTTTTCTGAGTATATAATGTAGGCAGCGAGGGCTGCTACATTGAAAAACATGGCGTGTGGCCAACGAAGGGCCTTCCTTTTCGTGGAATAGTGCGTAACCATCTTGTCCATGTTGTCTACGCCGCTTTTAGTCGCATTGTAATACATAACTATTTCTGGCTTTTGTTTCGGTCCAGTGATGATGGTATTGTTGTGCATAGTTGACAGCAATGTCACTATCCGTTCCTTCTTTGGCACATAGGAACAAATGCTAACTTTGCCATCCTCGCTGAAGCCAAATGTCGAAGAGTGCTCTTCCTTCTCCTTACTTTTCTTCATCTCTTTTGGGATGCAAGACTTATTTTGCTTCAGTGTTCCTACCATGGACAGGTTCTAAGAGAGTAACAAGTGAGCCAAATGTAACGCTGTAAAAAAGTTGTCCATTGTTACGTTCCTTCCTGATCCCTTGAATTGGTAGCACAAATCCCTGACAACTCGTTGTCCTTGGTCCTTTTCGGGGCCATTAGGTCCTTTTCCAGTATAAATTTGGCCAGTGGTTGGATAAGAGGTTTGTGCATCACAAACCCACCAAACCTTGATGCCGTACTTCGCAGGTTTGGACGGAATATATTGCGTAAACCTAGTCCTACCTCTAAAAGGGAACAACTGCTCATCTACAGTAACACAATCTATGGGAATATATCTTGATGACAAATTCGCATTGAACATCAACCAGATATCTGCAAAAGCTGCCGCCTTATCTGATTTCACCCTCTCACTTCTTGTGTTTTCTTTGTCAAATCGGATAAACCGGCATATCTCACAAAACCTGTTCATTCCCATTGCTGCTCTATAAAGTGGATATGAGTCAGGCTTCCACAAAACTCTGACATGTTCAGTATTAGAATGATGAACACCCATTGTTATCAATATCCCAATGTAGGCGTAAAGTTCACTTTCGTTCAAATATTTCCACTCCTTCCTACGTTTTCCTACGTTATCTGTATTCCATTTTTGGTAGACACGATCGGCTTTCCTATTGGTTTCTTTTACAATTATGTCGACAATAAGTCCCGAAAAAATACATTTGAAAGTATCCGCAACTGACGAGTGTTTCGTTGAAGGCGCGGGTCCAGGCCTAGGGCGGATAATGTTGCGTTTTTGAACTCGAGTCGCTGTCGGCGGGGTCTTCTTCCATTTCGTACCATCTTTAGCTACCATAAAGGATTCCGGCGCAGCATCGTATTTGTCTTGTTCCTCTTCGTCCTCCCCTTCAGACGAACTTTCCTCCAGTTCTATCTGATTACATCTTCCACGTCCGATAAATCTAAGCCATCGCCCACTGTAGGCTGTGGTGATATCCATTCGTCCTCAGAATCTTGATTGTCATATTCTCCATCGCTAGAACAGGAATCGTCGGCTGTTAGGGCTGCCAAGTAAATTTGTTGCTTCTCATAAGTAAGCCTAGTAAACAAAAAAGTCTTAGTCTATATTTATCGGATTTACAAAATATAGCAAACATACCTTTTATATTCTGCTGCAGATAGTTCCTCCATTCTTCAAAATAACTTTTTTTCAGCTGGTCTAAGTAAAATACCGAAACTCACTTTACACTTCAAAGTAAAGAATATCAGTGATTTGAAGTTGGATTTCGCATTGCATATAAATACTAAATTAATTTAGATTGATAAAGAGTTAATTGGATAATAACATAAATTAGTCATTTACACTATCGTTACAAACCCTTTAATTGCCAGTGTCAACATCAACCGCAGAGAGATCGTTTTCTACCTTAAAGGGAATAAAAACCGATTTCAGGAACACTATATCTGAGGCAAGCAATAAATCTCAATTTTTTTGCGAGTTTTAAACCAAATTCATTAAGTTATTTAACAGACACTTTTGTTTAAAGGGACAACTCAATGGACTCGACATGTTATCTATACGTGCAAAAAATATGGACATATCTTCGGATGAGGTAATCGATGAATTGGCAGCTAAACTTCGAAAATTAGAATTTATTATTTAGAGAATTGTTCTTTTACACCAATATATTTTATGTTTGTGCTCGTACTAATAAGTTATTAAGATATTCAACTAATAAAAAACTTGGTTGATTTATTTGTTTGTGCAACTCGTATTTACCCCATTTCTTGTCGTCCTCTTTTGTTATCGTTTTACATCACTAGCGAGTACCGAAATCGCCAGCCCCCCCTCCCCAAGTCAAATTATAAATACGCCACTGCTTCGGGTACAGGTATGTTTACCCGGATCGCCTTATTTTGACCAAGGAATCTCTGGTTAAACGTTGTACACGCCATTTCCGGACAACCTGTATATTCTTAAAGTCCCATAAGGTATCTACACAAAAGTGGGATTTCCAGATTGTGCGAAGGTGGAACCTTTTGTAATTCTTTGAAGAGAGTCATAAGAAAGTATTTTTTATTGGTGTCCCATTTTACCTATTTAAAGCACGCTTTAGCGTGTTTAAATCGAACTTTCAAAAACGCGCGTTTTTCAAAGTTACCATGGCAACATCAACAACTCCAGAGACCTGAAGTCTAAATGCCAATTTTTTGATTATTGATCTGACAGGAGTACCTTGTAACGTCAAATAAAATATTACTAACAAATTCAAAACCTTTATTTAAACATTTTTTAACACTTCTAATTTTATAAATGAAAATAGAAAGTACAGTTAGTATTGTCAGATATATTAATTTTTATTTACATATTTTACATTATCCGTTCTTATTTCCATTTTTTGTAGTAATAATACTAGTATTTATGATTTCAAGGGGCACCAATAAAAAAAATAGTGTAAAGTATTCATGGACAACTAACTGGTCTTTAAAACACTTACTCTATTTTGAGCACTCCGGCTGCGCCGTCTTGAGCGAAGAATCGCGCGTGTTGTAAAGACCTTTTTATCCACTTATACTTTAATATACTGTTAAGTAATTGAATGAATGTATAAAAATTTATTTTTCAATGTCATGGATTACGCATTAACATAGTTTACAACAGCAGAGCAATTTTTATACCATACTTATTATTACTCTATTCACTTTACCGGTTTACTAATCTTATTAGGTATCCATATAAAACAATTAAAAAAAACCCTTTTTTAAATAATAAATTATGGGCAGATTACGTTTAAAATAGTGCAGTAATTTAATACTGCACCCTAGGTCTAATAAACTTAATTTTATCCAGCTTTAGTGTAAATTTTTTTTAAGTACATTCATTAGGGTAGCAAGATTAAAACTAAATCCATTAAAACAGAATTTGACTTGAATTGTTAAATAATACTAAATCCATTGGGAAAGTTTCTATTAAATTAACTTCAATCGAAAGTTATCTCCACAAGGAAGATTAAATTACTTTTCTACCAAGTAACAATAATGTATAATAAGAAAGTTATAATTATATTATGAAATTGTTCTAAATATATTTGTATTAAATAGGTAGGAATATAACATTTCTTAAATCAATTAGTTAATGGTAAAAAATCAACATTCTAATTGGGACGTTTTAGGATTACAGAAATTAAGCTTACTAATATTTTCGGTTTACACTGATGTCAGATTATAGATATAATTATTTTTAGCACGAAGTGATGGATTATTGTTGCCTGAATAGTACAGATAATTAAGAACGGAATTAATAATGATAATGCATTAACTTAACTTAACCTTCATTCCATTCATTTGCGGAGTAGGCAAAACAAACCCTGAATCTTATTTATTTTTGATTCCCAATCTTTCTTCATGCTTTCCTATCTCCGCATACCCCCTAGCTTCCAGAAAATTCATACATGTCCTTTTATTTCTAAAACTCTTTCTTTTCTTGCACATTCTATTACATTCCGCTTCTCAGGAATCGGATACCCACAGCAATAGTTTTTCTTTCGTGCTTTTTTTGACATACCCATGTCTCACTTCCATACAGTACTGACGAAACAAACACGCCATTATAAATTACTCGTTCCGCAACTAGGCTCATGATTTCGTTTCTCGTTATCCTCCACATACTTCCTACCACTTCCCTTCCACCATTGACCCTTCGTCCAACCACGCCATCCATTGTACCATCTGCACTAAATACTCTACGCAGATGAACCTACTTATCCACTTGCTCACAATTTCACCATGCAAAGTAAATACTCTGGCCTCCTTTTCAACTTCCCGATTGAACACCACAATTTTAGCAATGAAGCACTAATTGCTCAATATTAAAGTGTGTGTGAGTCTGTGTGTCTATGTCTGTGTGTGTGTCTGTGTCTGTGTCTGTGTCTGTGTCTGTGTCTGTTGTCTGTCTGTTCGTGTCTCGTGTCTGTGTTCGTGTCCTGTGTCTGTGTGTCGTTCCGTGCCGTGTCCGTGTCGTGTCTGTGTCGTGTGTCCGTGTCCTGTCCGTGTCCGTGTCCGTGTCCGTGTCCGTGTCCGTCCGTTCCGTGTCCGTGTCCGTGTCCGTGTCCGTGTCCGTGTCGTCCGTGTCGTGTCCGTGTCCGTGTCCGTGTCCGTGTCCGTGTCCGTTTCGTGTCTGTGTGTCTGTGTCCGTGTCCGTGTGTGTCGTGTCCGTATCTGTGTCTGTGTCTGTGTTCGTTCTGTGTCCGTGTCCGTGTCTGTGTCTGTGTCTGTGTCTGTGATGTGTCGTGTCTGTGTCTGTGTCTGTGTCTGTGTCTGTGTCTGTGTCTGTGTCTGTGTCTGTGTCTTGTCATGTGTCTGTGTCTGTGTCAGTGTCTGTGTCTGTGTCGTGTCCTGTGTCCGTGTCCAGCACAGACACAGACACAGACACAGACACAGACACAGACACAGACACAGACACAGACACAGACACAGACACAGACACAGACACAGACACAGACACAGACACAGACACAGACACAGACACAGACACAGACACAGATACAGACACAGACACAGGCACTGACACAGACACAGACACAAACTCAGACACAGATACGGACACGGACACGGACACGGACACGGACACGGACACGACACAGCACACAGACCCAGACACAGCACAGACACAGATACAGACACAGACACAGACTCACATACACAGACACAGACACAGACACAGACACAGACACAGACACAGACACAGACACAGACACAGACACAGACACATTCACAGACACAGACACAGACACAGACACGGACACGGACACGGACACACACAGACACAGACACAGATACAGACACAGACACAGGCACTGACACAGACACAGACACAAACTCAGACACCGATACGGACACGGACACGGACACGGACACGGACACGGACACAGACACAGCCACAGACCCAGACACAGCACAGACACAGATACAGACACAGACACAGACTCACATACACAGACACAGACACAGACACAGACACAGACACAGACACAGACACAGACACAGACACATTCACAGACACAGACACAGACACGGACACGGACACGGACACGGACACACACAGACACAGACACAGACGCAGACACAGACACAGACACAGATACAGACACAGACATAGACATAGACACAGACACAGGGACAGGCACAAACGCAGACACAGCCATAGCCAAAGACACAGACACAGGCGAAGACAGACAAAGAGGAGACACAGAAATAGACACAGACACAGTCACAGAAGCAGACACAAACGTATACACGAACACGGGCACAGACACAGTCACAGAAACAGACACAAACGTATACACGAACACGGACACGGACACGGACACGGACACGGACACGGACACGGACACGGACACGGACACGGACACGGACACGGACACGGACACGGACACGGACACGGACACGCACACGGTCACGGACACGGACACGGACACGGACACAGACACGGACACGGACATGGACACAGACACAGACACAGACACAGACACGGACACGGACACGGACACGGAGACGGACACGGATAAGCACACGGACTCGGTCACGGATACGGACACGGACACGGACACGGACACGGACACGGACACGGACACGGACACGGGCACTGACACGGACTCGGACTCGGATACGGACATGGGCACTGACACTGACACGGACACGGACACGGACACGGACACGGACACGGACACGGACACGGACACGGACACGGACACGGACACGGACACGGACACGGACACGGACACGGACACGGACACGGACACGGACACGGACACGGACACGGACACGGACACGGACACGGACACGGACACGGACACGCATACAGATACAGACACAGACACTGACACATCCGCCAAACAGATTGAGGTGGATAATAAAAGGCAAGCCACGAATAGGAGTTTCTCCTCCAAATACAATGTGCCATTTTTTCTTCCAACTTCCGCAAACTTACCCAACATTTTTATTTTTAATGATACGTTTTTAACGAATATTAATAGAGTTAATTAAACGTCATTGTCAAGTAGGTGGGTCTTGAACACGTAGTGCTTCTTCCTTGGTAACACTGTAAATAACCTGTTTATTGAGTGAAAAAGTTATTTTTCAGTTCGTAATTTTTAATAAGAAAGAACTAATTTAATTAATTCACTAAAATAATTGATATAAATTAGTTGGTTTTAGAATGCACGCCGCCCGGAATTTCCGTTGAAGCGAATCATGCAGTATTGTGCCTTGACCCGTCGAAATCCTGTGAAAAGTGTTTTATTTAATAGGCTAATGAAAGGCATGTCAACATTTATTTGGAAAATGCACTTGTGGCGTATTTTAATCGTATGTAAAAAGACAAGAAATAAAAATCCCGTTATTCCATGAACAAATGAAATTTTTAATGTTACGGTGTTTTCTGAAAAAGGCAAGTGAGGGATATTCTGGAAAGAAGCCAAGAATATTTACTAAAGGACAGTTTAAAGGTCTATTGATGGACGCACCAGATGAGACGATATGATGAAAATGAATATAGATGACTTTAAAGATATTGGAAATGTAATCTGTATAAAAATTCCGATAGCAAAACAAAAAAAGTGCGGTCGTTTACAATCATCGAAGAAATGTTTATCAAAATTTACCCACAAGTACTCCTCATTAACACCGAGAGATATGCAAGAGAGGATTTTTTTGAATATCAAAATGGGAAGTGCTACATTACTGATCGATGGTGGTGAAAGTATGAATTCGTTGAAGCGCTACGGGGGTTGAAGGTCGACTTCCGTATCGGAAGGATAGATAGAAGCGTATACTCGGAACAAAAAAGAGAATGCTGCCCGAATATTAAATTTAAACGAAACTGTGGTAACGGAAACAGATTCCAGGTATCTAATGGCATCGTCATCGCCGAGGTCGTCGCCTAAATCGACAGTTATACCATCAGTAAGTGCTTTAACAGAGTCTACTTCACCGGTGCCCGGTTTCAATTTTCAAAATGCAACACTTAACAATTGTACATTTAATATTACATTAATGAATAGGTCTGAAAGTTAATTATAATTTTTTGAATAAATGAAAATTTAATTGTTGCGTTTCCATAAAAACACTTTTTCCTTGGGAGGAAAAGGAAAAGCAAAATCTGGTTTAGCGAAAATGTCAAACTTTTGCGCCTGCTGCTCAGTCCAACAATCACGTAAGGTTTTGACATTTGAAGAAAATAATAATTTATTAACCAACAGACTACCTTCATTTACAAGCCAACTTACTATACAGGGTCCGCCTTTGGGAGCTGATCCTATGAGTATCTGCTAAACCAAACTTACTATAATTTTGAAAATTTGGTGACAGGGTAATGATGTTAGGGCTAACTTATCTAAAATATTTTCACGTGCGTACCACTTCCGGTTATACCGGAAATCGGTACTTAGTCGCTTATTTTAAATGGAACACCCCGTATATTAATACATTTTTGGATTCTATGTCGGATTTTAAGGTAAGTTTGTTAAATAAACTAGATACGAAATTTCAGTCGTTTAAAAAAAACATTTTTATAAAAAAATTGACAGATGCGGTCTTAGTAATAACTCGTTAATTGTTCTGTTCCTGTCAAACAATTTGAATAAAACTTTGAGGTGTTGTAGGCAAAGGTTTGTTGCAACAGTCTGCAAAAAATGACATTTGTATTTTTCATAAAAATAAAATTATGAATGTCTAAACTTGAGTACCAAAAAATGCAAGTTACTCAAAAAAATCAAATGGAAACCCCTATTAAATTAAGGTAAGTTTGTTTAAAATTTTATTTGCCTAAACGTAACAGTTTCATACTTATTATCACAAAAGTCCCAATTTTAAAATTTGTGATAAAAATGAGCTACATACTTAAATCTAGTGTTCCTTGTTCGTGGTCACCATGGAAACCAAACAATTGAGAATTGAAATAAAGAAAAATATTTGAATAAGTTACTGCAAACAATTATAAAAATTGATAATTTTGTGATTCAAAAGTCATTTTTGCCAAACAGAAATTTTCTTAGTCATTTTTTTCAAATTCGATATACAACATAAGTGTAAAAATTTAATACTTTATGAGTAAATCGAAAATAACTACTTCTTACTGCGGAGGTAATACATACTTATCAGCGCATCATTACATGATAAAGATGCCTATTTATTTTGTTTTTCTTTTGTAGTCAATAATTTAATAAAATTGTTGACAGTTTGTGTTTTTCTTGATGAAATGGCTCGACTTGAATATTCCAGTACAGATTATTTGAATTTAATTTTAATTCACGGAGAATGTCATAGAGTTGTAAAACGAACAGTAAGAACATTTATCGAACGCTATTCTGAGCGCCCCTGACCATCAGCAGATACAATGAGACGTGTGGTTCAAAATTTGGAACAGTTTGGCACATTTAAACACTCTGCGCCTCGCAAAAAAACTGCTATTGATAACGAACAGAATGAATAACTTTAGGATATTTCCTTGCCTATCCTTGTAATTCCATAAACGACGCGAAAACAGATATTGGCTTAACACCAACAACTATCAGAAGAATTCTTAAGAAACATAAGTTTAGACCATACTGTTTACAGTTACTTCAACATTTGAAAGAAGCGGATTTCTTGAAACGTATCGAATTTTGTGAAACAATTTTGCTCAAAACACAACAAATTCCTAATTTTTTGACTAATATCATATGGACGGACGAATCTAAATTTACGAAAAATGGCATATTTAATCGCCGAAACTCGCATTATTGGAATAACGAAAATAGTAATCCAATTCGCGAATGCCATTTTCAGGAAATTTGGAATTTTAACGTATTTTGTGCTATTCGGAATAACGAAATCTTTGACGTGTATTTTTACAACGAAAATTTGAGAGGTTTAAAATAGTTGATTGTTGCGATTTATGATTACAAATTTAATTTCTAGGAGAAAATTATCTTAAGATATTAAACACTCGAATTCAACCCCGATTAAATCTAGAAAGGGAAAATTTATGGTACCAACAAGACGGTGCGCCCCCTCACGACACCAACGCTGTTTCGATGAAACTTTATGAAATTTTTGAAGATCGTTGGTTTGCCAATAATGGTCCCTTTACATGGCCACCTAGGTCACCTGATCTTACCCAATGGATTTTTATCTTTGGGGTCGAATTCAAAATATTGTTTATGCTACACCACTAACGACTAAAGAAGATTGCATTGCAAGAGTGCAAAATGCCTTCATTTCTCTTTCTCCACAAGAAATTCAAAGAGCTACAAATGAAGCCGTTATAAGACGGGTTCAACAATGTCTTGCGTCTAACGGGCAACATTTTGAACATTTATTGTAAATTAATTTACATTTGATCACGAGCAGGAAATACTAAATAAGCGACTTTATCGTGTAAGAATGCACTGATAAGTATGTAGTTACTACCTCCGCAGTAAAAGGTAGTTTTTTTCGATTTACTCATAAAGTATTAAATTTTTACACTTATGTTGTATATCGAATTTGAAAAAAATGACTAAGAAAATTTCTATTTGGCAAAAATGACTTTTGAATCACAAAATTATCAATTTTTATAATTTTTACAGTAACTTATTCAAATATTTTTCTTTATTTCAATTCTCAATTATTTGGTTTCCATGGTGACCACGAACAAGGAATACTAGATTTAAGTATGTAGCTCATTTTTATCACAAATTTTAAAATTGGGACTTTTTTGATAATAAGTATGAAACTGTTACGTTTAGGCAAATAAAGTTTTAAACAAACTTACCTTAATTTTTGACGTTAAATCGATCTGAGTTATAAAAAATAGGGGTTTCCATTTGATTATTTTGAGTAACTTGCATTTTTTGATAGTCAAGTTTAGACATTGATAATTTTATTTTTATGAAAAATACAAATGTCATTTTTTGCAGACTGTTGCAATAAACCTTTTCCTACAACTGTTTGACAGGAACAGAACAATTAACGAGTTATTACTAAGACCGTATCAGTCAATTTCGGCATAAAATCCAAAAATGTATTAATATACGGGGTGTTCCATTTAAACTAAGCGACTAAGTACCGACTACCGGTATAACTGGAAATGGTACGAACGTGAAAATATTTTAGATGAGTTAGCCCTAACATCATTACCCTGTCACCAAATTTTCAAAATTATAGTACGTTTAGTTTAGCAGATACCCATAGGATCAGCTCCCAAAGGCGGACCCTGTATACAGAACTATTAAAGCATTGTACATTAAAGACAAAGAAATTTATGAGAAAGAAATACTACATGAACTTAAACAACTTAAGCAAAAGTGAATTACAAAAATAACTGGATGCTACGACTAAAGTATTGTGCATTAAACAACAAAAGAAAATTATAATGAAAATGAATACTATGTAATATTAAAGGTGATAAATAGCATCTAAGTCACTACCTAACAGACAAAACTAAGTAAGAGTGAATTCACGTTTCAAGAAGGTATCATATTTTATGAGCAGTAATGAATGAAGAGGTTTTTCATCAACCTTATGTGAAGTTTCCAGCAATATAAAAGAAGAGTTATTAAAACAATTTCGACAAATAAAAGATTTCTTTGACAAGCAGTATAGCAATTAAATGAAAAACAAAAGGTCACAATCGAACCGTTGCTTCTTGTTTGTACTAAGCTGCACAACAAAAAGAAATGGAACACCACGTATATTAATACATTTTTGGATTCTATGTCAAATTTTAAGGTAAGTTTGTTAAATAAACTTCAAAAGAGATTTACCACACGAGTATACTATTATGTAGCAAAACAACCCCGGTAAATGTATTGACAAAGATGTTCACGGAGATTTGGCAAGAGAGACGTTAATAATTGTCCAATTTGTCTTGCAGGAATTGGAAATTCATGGCATATGTTACTAACATGCCTTCAAAGAGCAGAAATATCGAGCTACGTAGACGATTATACTGCGATCTCCCGTCAAAGTTCCCCCAAATACGACGTCTCCTGCTTCTAAGTGTAAATGGAGACTCTGGCCAAAAGGCAACATTCATAACTGGAATAAAATAAAGAATAACAAAAGAATACGATATGTATTTAGGAAAAGGCAATTTTAAACATTTGGAAGACGTGTGGTGTATAAACAATGTGAAGTGAAAGGTCAAAGTTCTACTTTGACAGACTAATACATAATACAAGTGAATGAGGAGTTAATATTTCTATTGTAATCATTGCTTTATAATAAAACACACAACACTCACACGCACACCTACCCTTCAAGCCACTCACCTAACCAACCGCCTACCCACGCACAAACACAGATACAGCCACGCAGATATACAAAAACGCGGAGAAGCGGACACGTGTAAGCGCAGACGCGCATACACACAATCACGCAGACGCGCAGCCACGTACTTACGCAGACCCGGAGACATACAGACACGTCGGAACTCATACACGCAGGCATGTACACACACACACACACACACACACACACACACACACACACGCACACACGCACACACGCGCGCGCTCGCAAACACGTACACACTCACACAAACACACATGCACACACGCACACAAGCACACAAGCACATACGCACACACGCACACACGCACACACGCACACACGCACACACGCACACACGTACATACGCACACACGCACCCACGCACTCACGTATTTACACACGCGCACACACACACACTCACACACGCATACACGCACACACGCACGAAGGCAGGCATGTACACATGCACGAAGGCAGGCATGCACACAGGTACGTAAGCACTCATGCACGCACTCACGCTGACAGGCAGTGATGAAGACTCGTCGAGGGGCACGCACGCAAGCCCATATGCACGCAGCCTCGCAGGAACGCAAATACGCAGCCATACACTTACGCACACACGCAAACCTGCAGACACGTTGATGCGCAGGTATGTAGTCACGCTCGTACGCACGGACGCAGGCACGTAGACACGCAGACACGCAGGCACGCAATCACGCAGGCACGCACATACACACACACACGCACACACGCGCGCGCGCGCGCGAACACGTACACACTCACACAAGCACACACGCACACACGCACACAAGCACATAAGCACATACGCACACACGCACACACGCACACACGTACATACGCACACACGAGCACACGCACCCACGCACTCACGCATTTACGCACGCGCGCACACACTCACACACGCACACACGCACACACGCACACATGCACACACGCACACACGCACACACACACACACGCACACACGCACACACGCACACACGCACACACGCACAAAGGCAGGCATGCACACACGCACGAAGGCAGGCATGCACACAGGTACGTAACCACTCATGCACGCACTCACGCCGACAGGCAGAGATGAAGACACGTCGAGGGGCACGCACGCAAGCCCATATGCACGCAGCCTCGCAGGAACGCAAATACGCAGCCATACACTTACGCACACACGCAAACCTGCAGACACGTTGATGCGCAGGTATGTAGTCACGCTCGTACGCACGGACGCAGGCACGTAGACACGCAGGCACGCACATACACACACACACACACACACACACACACACACATGCACACACACCGGCACACAGGCACGCTGAGCACAGGCACGCAAACACGCAGGCCCTCCGACACGCAGGCATAGAGTCATGCGCATCCTCACACTCAGGAATGCAGACACGCAAGCCCTTCGACACGCAGGCATGCAGACGTGCACACCCGCACACCCAGGTACGCAGACACGCACGCACGCTTGCATGCAGGTGGATACACACGCACGTAGGCACGCAGGCATGCAGACACGCACGCACGTAGACACGCAGACCCGCACTCACGCATACACGTACACACGCATTCACGCAATCACGCATGCAGGTACGTGTAAACGCAGGAACGCTGTTACGCACACTCTCAGACACGGCCACACGCAGGTATGTAAGCCATAAAACATGTCGGGACTTACGCACCCACGCACGCATACATCCACACACGTACATATGCACACACGTACACACACTGACATGTAGGTACGCAGACAGGAAGCATGATGACATGCACGCATTTAGACATTCACACATACTTTGAATTTTGAATGATGATAAAGTATCTTCAGATGTCATGTAAAGGTGCTGAAACTTTTTCTGTCGGTAAACCAATGCTTCCTAGCTGATGTCTTTTATTCGTAATGATTATCTGGAATGCATTAATTAATGATATTAAGTCCATTTCAATCTGAACGTGGAAGAGAATTTAATAGTAGGATGTCATGGTGTTTCTAAAAGAAGGTTTACGATGAGGGAAAAATTATCCGAATATAAATTTATTCGTATTGTGTTTCTGGTTGATATTTATGTATCCAATAAAATATTTCATTAGCTCCCACTGACACGTAAAATAATATTTGCCAGACGTATTTTATTATACCCCTTATTAACCCCTAATGGAACATAATTGGAAAGAAGAGAGTATAACTATTAGAATAATAAGAATATCTAAAAAAAATAAATGAATATATACACGCATGCTATTTGCGCCTGTTGATTTTGAAGGAGGGGTGGCGTCGCGCATTCGCGACCTACAATATATTCTTGTCGCGACGCTTCTCTACGGTCATTTCTTGGCAGTTTTCATTTGTAACACCGCCGACGAAAAAGTCGAAACTTTGCTTATTCGTTTAGTTTTGTTAAGCGGTATCCCAATTAATTTATCAACATGAAATCATCCTGGTTACTACTAATTACATTCATCATTTTCACTACGGGCGAACTGTTCCAAGAAGTTAAAGCGGGTCCGTACTTGGATGAAGGTAAGTTTTAAAACTTTTTTAGTTTTTAATTTATAACGTTTTAACTTTATCTAAAATTCCTTCTATAGACTTCGTTAGCCGTAAATAATAATTTACGGTTAAAAATTGCGGTTTTTGCGAAATTGATATTTATATGTTTTTCATAAGCAACATATGGTTCAAAGTTTCTGCATGCATAACTTTGAATTTCCATGAATATAAATCATAATAATAATAACCAATACTACACCAAAACTAATATTCACCTTAATCTACTTTAATTTGTTTCGTTCCCAAAGCAAATCTAGACTCTCCCTAGAGTTTTTATTTTTATGTAACAAACTTTTAATTTATTAAACAAGATTCAAGCAATTTAAAAGAAAATTTGTTTTTCTCTTGGTTTGCAGCGAAATATTACAAAATTTTATTAGTTACAAGTTAATGTAATTAAGAATTTCTTGCATCATAACTTTTTGTGTAAGTTCTATGTTAAAGAAAGTGCAATTTGAATAGGAAACTTAATTGTTTTTTAATATTCAAGGAATGAAATGGGAAAATTTGCGCACTTGTTGATGTGTTGGATAACTGTGGGTATATCTTGGTGGAAACCTGAAATACAGTACGAGAAAACATTTTTCATTTAGATTAGCATATTTCACAACTTTATCAGCGTATTTTGTACTAAATAAGTTAAAAAGTAATGACTAATGATAAATTAAGAATATGAAATTCAAGGTAACGAATAAAACATTTTGTTTTCCTTTAATAATAATTTAGGTACAACCATAATGAAATTATACTCCAACCTCCATTGCTGGGAACGTGAGGAGTTGTTTTTTAAAAGTAATTAAGTTGCTTTCTCTATAAATGACCCGGTAGCTGTATTTATTTTATTTAACCCGTCTTTCATGTTCCACTCGACCACCCCAGAGCAGACTTTGAAAAGCGTATATTTATTATTAAAGTGATACGTTTTAGTGATCTTAAGTGTATATTTCCTACCAAATTCGAAATCAAATGAAAACTAGTATTTTATGTTAGATAAGTTTCTATTTTATCAAGTACTGTACAGTATGCGTATGTATAAAAAAAATCCGGAGGAGGAAATTACAATAAAATAGCGGTTTTAATATGTACAAGTTAAAATACTTACCTTTTGGGTTTGTAATCGTGTATTTTATTTATTTTTATACTAATTTAAACGTTTCGATAACAATTACTGGTATCATAATAAAATACTTATCTTTTTTGGGATTTTTTAATGGTGTACTTTAAATTATACAATCTAAACGTTTCGATAACACTTGCAGTTATCTTCGTCAGTAGTAATGTTTGTTAAAAATTGTTAAAGATGTAGTAAACAATTTTGTCAAATTTGAAAAATTAAAACATAAACATAAGCTTATGTTTATGTTTTAATTTTTCAAATTTGACAATTTTTAACAAACATTACTACTGACGAAGATAACTGTAAGTGTTATCGAAACGAAATAAGTTGCAGAAATCATTTTTAGACAACGGATAGATATCAACAGGTACTACATTTTAAAAATATTTTTGATCATACAGGGTGTCTCATGTTGTTGGGGTAAACTAAACTTATATTTTTTAATGAAACATCCTGTATATTATTACACTTTTGGAAAGCCCATAAAATAATCTTTCATTTGGTACCAAGTTCTATGGATCTTCGTTGGTTTTAGAGGTATTCAATTACTTTTCGATAAAATTATCCTACTTGCGGTCGCCGCCACTGGTTTGTTATGCGACTTTTGCTTATTCTAAATGGCTAATAACTAAATTAACATCTTGACTCAGCCAAGAATTACTTAGTAACCTTGAAAATTTGAGCCCCCATACCTTGACCTTGAAATGTCTTCTAAGAATACCCCAATCAGGTGATCTTGAGAATTGTAATAACTTAATTAACACACGACCTCGGCCAAATTGTAAGAATTGCCTGGTGACCTTGAGACAGAAGGTCAATTAACTTTGATTCTAAGAATTGGCGAGGGCGTGACCTTGAAGGTCCTTTACAAAGATAAGTGAACTTTGACCTTGAGCATTTCCCACCAAAATTATATCTATGAATTAACACATGGCCTTGACTTGAAATTGGTGACCTTGAAATTCTAAGAATTTACTTCGATGCAAGGAACGTATGACATTAAATGACCTTGAAATTTAAACGACCTTGAAGCGGGAGAGCGCGTTCTGCACGAATGACTTTGAAGAATATGCAGGAAATGTGAGCTTCAATGACCTTGATCTTGAAAACCAATCTAATAACTTTTCTAGTGAGTTTGTTCAAATATAGTTATTTTTTTATAACAAAAGTGGATTAGAAGTGACATAGTATATCTACATGGAATTGTAGTTTCATGCTAAAGAATTTTTTAATCAGGTTGTATTAATTAATAAAAGAAACTTTTCCAAGTAAAAACAAGAGTTAATATAACATCTACAAATTGACTGAATTAAATTATCTTTAATTTAACAGAATTCTTTGAAAAAAATTGGTGCATACTCTTACACAAGTCACACTTTCGTTCAAGGCAAATTTAAATCAAACCTTAACGAAACTTCTGAATCTAAATCAGTCATTGTGTTTTAATTTATTCAAAGTGCTGAAAATGACTCTAAATACTCAGGAAATGGTTGTGATCATTTTTTTTCTTGGACAATGTCAAAAAAATAGCTTACTGGCAAGTAGAATTTATGCAGCAAGATATCCCGATGCTGAAAAAAAGCCGCGACCTAAGGCGTTTCAAGATCTTTTACAAAGATTTGAAAAATTTAAAAAACGGAAAGCAGTGACAAATGATGAAAATCAACTTACAGTTTTACTTGCAATCTAAGAAAATCCTTACAAATATCACATATTACTGATATAAAAGAAATCTGACGTGAATAATATATTAAATGCCCACAAATACCAGGGATATCATCAAAAACTATATGGTCAAGATTATCAACGAAGAATTAATTTTTGCAACTGGTTTTCGCAAAAAATTGCGGTAGTTTTTCTCAATTATATATTATTTAGTGACGAATCATTGGATCGAATGTGATAGGTCCTTATTTTTTTGAAGACACTCTAACCGGCAAGATGTGCTACCTAACCTTCTTCAAAATATTAATGAAGCAGTTTATGAAAATATGTGGTTCCAGCAAGAAGGTCCACCCGCCCACTACCATCGAGACGCACGAACATTTCTAAACCACTGGAAAGAAAATCAGTGGATAGGTCGAGGAGGATCCATTTCTTGGCCACCGAGATCATCTGATCTGACCCCACTCGATTTCTTTTTGTGGGGTTGCATAAAAGATTATGTATATAAAGGAATTCCAACCACACCACACAAAATATCACATGACTGACATTAGAGTTAGTGAAAAATAATTTTGTGGGATGTGTATTGAAGTTTAAGGAAGAATATTCGAGTATTTAATGAGAAATTGATTTTTTTTCTTTTTCATTTTATTGTTCTTGTTTTGTAGTAATTTGTATTTGTTAATTTTAATACACAGTAATGCATATAAAAATAACACACATTTACAGTTATTTTTGCCAGCCTACTTTACTGAAAACAATGCATAGTTAATTTACAATATTAAGACAAATATGGTAATGCCAATAGATAAAAAAATAAATTAAAAATACTTTCGAAGATTCTATACTTTGTAAATGATAGATGTTTAAGAACGTCAAAGTTTCTTTTATAAATGAATACATCTTGATTAAAAAATTCTTTAGCATGAAACTACAATTTAATGACCATATTTATCCGTTTACATTTACAAAAAAATGAAATCGTTGATCTGAACATAATCAAATTGAGTATTTCAGAAATTTTACTAAGGAGTGATTTAAATTTGCTTAGACGCAAGAGTGTTTTATGCATTAATTTTGTTCAAAAAAGTTTGTTAAATTTAAAATAATTCATTAAATCAATTTGTATCGTATGTAACGTAGCTAGTGAGAAAAATCAAAATTACTCGAAAACTACAAAGATAGATATAGGATATATTTGACAAAAATGATAGATTTTTTAATCCCGAATAAAATGAAATAAAAATATATAGGGTGTGCAATTAAAAAAAGCTGATTTTTTTTAATTTGAGAATTTTCAAATTTGAATGGTTATAACAAACACCCTGTTGAGAAAATTAGAAATACTACTCGGTCTAAACGTTAGTATAATATCACTCATTTTTCACACGAAATATCAATTTTTTTTATTGTGAAATAACGGAACAATTGCCCATTCATCAACCCCAGGAAAATGACCATAATAATCTTTAAACGCGAATATCTCAAGAACTAAAAACTTTCAGCCAATCTTTTGTATGACAAAATATGTTTGTATGGACACGTAGAATTAAAAACTAAAATCAAATACGGGGTGTTCTATTTAAAAAAATCATACTTTTTCACGTCCTGCTTTTCTGGCACACCCCGTATAACTTCCAATATTTTAAAAAAATGCACACTTCTTACCTCTACCCCATGGTCTATACAATATTTACACAAATAATTCTAGTTAAGCATAAACTTACTTTACTCTATCGTTGGGACACCCTGTATATTTCAACTACTCGTTCTAAATGAATATATTTGTGAATATTACTTGATAAAATTTCCATATTATCAAATTGAATATGATTTTTTATATGATTTAAGCAATGGTCAGTTACGGTATACTCGATTTACAAAATCTCATATTGTCTTTACATCGTGTCCACAAGAACAAAACAGCTTATACCATGGTTAATTACAATTTTTGCAATTGTATCCGTAATGTTAGTTTTTAACGGAAGAAAACCTCTTCCAAACTTGACGGGTAATTTAATTACATTATTAATGTGTTCAGCCATTAGGTTGTAGTAATGTTTTCAAATGACGAAATTCATCCTAATGTTTCTGGCTTAGCGCGATCCACTAGATCTCTGATTATATAAATTTTTTGATGAGGATAAACTTGATAGTTTATGAAGATACCTTTCCATGTGTTTCAGTAAACCTTAAAAGAGTGAAATGAATATATTAATATATGTAAAAATGGCAAACTTCCTTATCTTCTTTTCCGAGCTTTTCTTTTTAGGCGGACTTTGAAGTGATATAATGCTTAAAACCTTTTGTGTAAAAATTGGTTAATAACAAAAATAAAAATGTAAGATAATTATTTTTCTTTTTGTTTTTTTGTAGGTACAGGAGTTATTCTAATATGTTCTTCAATTTTTAAAAGAAATATTTTTGTTTGATCTTTTGATAATTCACGGTATACTTGTGATTAAATTTTTTAATTTATTTAAAATATCTGTTTGCCTTACTCTTATCAGATGATAATATAGTTAAATTATCGTTACGTTTAAGATCTTATAAAGCATTTCGGAAGGGGTATTCTTTTACGCAATATTTTTACTGTTTCGTATCTAACTTCATTTGCAACGTCCAAAGATTGAATAGAACCCTTAACATTAGAAATTATATTGTAAATTGCTATTACTTTCTATTAAACTTTTGATGCTTAGTGGAAATGTCAAATGCAACCTCCGTACATCGAAAGGTTAATATATCAATTTTATCCCAATCTATCCCTATTCAATCTTGATGAAAACTGAAAATAGAAATATAAATCTTTATATTTATCTTTTGCGTTTATAATCGTGCATTTTTATTTATTTTTTATGAAAATTTGAAAGTTTGGATAACAATTACAATTACAGTTATCGCTCACAGTACAGATAGTTTTAAAAATTTAATTTGTCAAAGAAATATCTAAAATATAAAAACGCAATTATAAGGCTGCTATAATAGTTAGGTAACCTTTTTTGCAATAGTGATCTACGAAATCCAATTTTATTTTGGTCAACATTAGGTAGACCTTTAATAGATTAAATATTATTAAACCGCCTTGGAAATGAAAAACCAACGCTAACAATAAAAAATGTGTGTATCTAAGAACGAAGTTGTGAAAACTTTACATTGAAATTTGTAATCCAGAATCTCTAGAAAAATAATTTGATCATTTAAAAACATTATACAACCTAATGCTTATCCCTTTAAGGATATTAATAATACAATTAAACCAGTTTGGACATACCTGCAAAGAGCAATTACTGCTTAATGTTGCTAGAGATTTTCTTTCTTTCACAACATTTCAGACAAAATTGAAAAAATCTTAATAAATTAACGACGGTGTTAGAATTGTTTTCCAAGCTACAAAAAGATTAAATAACGTTCAAGATCACCTAAAACTGCTTCAAATCCATTAGATTCTGGAGTATATGTTATTTCGTTCTTGTGGAAAAGTGTACATTGTAACTACAAAATGTAGCTTTGATACTAGACGTAAAGAACACCTGACATATTGTAGATTGAATGAACCAGAGAAGTCTGACGTAGCTGACCATTCTTTAAATAATTTAAATCATTCAATATTCAATTTGATAATATGGAAGTTTATCAGAACAAATTGGTTATTACGTTTTTTTTACAACGAGAAGCTATTGAAATATACAAGATGGTCCAGAATTATACACCGTAATTGCTGGATCTGATAGTACGTTGAAAAATAAGGGTACCTCTTTATATACACTTTGTTCCTTCACTTAATAATAAGGGTGATACAACCCTGTAAAGGGTTAAAATGAAAACCATTTTTGTTCTTGGAAACGCTTTTGAATAACGGGTACATATTTTAGGGGTAAGTGTATGACATTAGGGTAATTAAATTTATGTTAACAGTTATTCCATGCCTTACGATTAAGGGTTACTTTGGGTGGTACGTATGAGTTATTACGTAATTTTTTTTTAATTTGCAATTATTTAAACAAGATTCTTTAAAAAATGATTCTCCAGACTATTCCATGCAAAAAAAAGGTACTCTTGTTACACTTCGATAATTATTACCATTTTCGAGTAATTTAAAGTAAAAGTAAACGTGCGTTGTTATGTAATCGCAACCAAGCCCTTTAATAAGTCAAGTAGGCTGAGGAATAGAAGCTTCTCTTATGAACGATATCTTAAAATCAAGTATTCTACGAAATCTAAGTGACGTTTACTAACAATTGAACTGTTTTAATGATATTTGTTGCATTTGTTAAACATGGCGTTTTTCTAAAGTTTTTCATATTTATGTCCTGGATATGGTAAACTATTCAAATTCTTAATTGACAAACATACTTTTGGTGTTGGGAGAATGTTCGGAAAGTGCTGCTGCCGCTGTAAGACGTTATAGACAAAAGTTTTCGAATAAAAGTATCACCGTGCCTAAACCTTTTTAAGTACTTAACGACGATTGAGAGAAACTGGTTGTCTTCGGAAAGAAAACACAGATGCTGGTCGTCGTAGAGGAACAAGAACTGTTCGCGTTGAACAACAACTTTTAGAGATGGTAATGAACGATCCCACGATCAGTTCACGTAAGTTAGGATTAAGAATAAACATTTCTCATCAAAGTGCTTTGAGTTCTGCATGAACAGCAGTTGCACCCATATTACTATCGGCAAGTATCATTTTCGAGTAATTTAAAGTAAAAGTAAAAATAAGTCAAGTAGGCTTAGGAATAGAAGCTTCTCTTATCAACTTAAAGAAAAGTTACAGCTTTCAAAAGAATTATACAATAATAATTTAAATTTTAATTCGTCACCAGAATAATGTTTTATAGACAATTTTCAAAATGTCCTCCATTTTGTTGTCTACACAATCTAATTATTTTTGTTAGTGAACGTATTATTTCATTTAATTCCACTGCATTGTGTTTTAAGTTTATAAATTCTTGCTAGATTTTGTCTCTCAACTCATTTAATGTATTAATTGGAGTGTTATACACTTTTGATTTCAAGTAACTCCATACAGTAAAATCCAGTGGATTCAGATCACAACTCCAAAGAGGCCATTTAATTGGTGCCACGACCAAACCATTTATTAGGGAAGTGGTCATGCAACCAGCTTCTACAAATTCTAGTATAGTGTGGTGTAGCGCCATCGTGCATAAAAAACATCTTTCTTCGTATGTACAGTGGAATATCTCCTACAACAATATCCATAAATTATATTTACCATATGTAATTAAAAATTAAAAAACTTATAATATATTTACCATAAATTATATTAGTAGTCGATGCAAAAAACTCTTAAAAAATTTTTTTTTGCTTATTATAAACAATTTAAAATTGATAAAATTTTAAAAAGAACACGCGACTACAAGCGCGCCACGATTGATAGTCATGTTTGTGACGTCATAATGTCAAATTAATTCTCAATAGTACAGTGTCAACGGCTTCTACATGCAAATTGATAAAAATATCCGAAATTTAGTGCAAAAAAATTATTTATAATAGCTACTTTTGTTTATACATATGTGATAAAGTTTACGGTTAGGTTGAAAACTAAACTTGTGCGATACTACATCAACTTTACTTTTTGCTCTACTTCCCATTGTAGTATAGCAAATATAATTCTCCATGTCTTCTTTCAGCTAAAAAAACGTCAAATCATGAGAATTATTCAAATGATATTATAACAACGGTAGAACCACCATTATATACATTTTTAAAATTTCAATTCCGTATTGTACATAACCTAGCGAGTAATTAAAAAATAAAATACTAAATTAAACCGAAACCGTGTACAGATTTATTATTTAATCTTTTTAAATTATTCATAGAAATTTGTTTGATGCTATGATTTTTAAAAGTTATGATTCTGGAGTTTAGTTAAAAAACTTTATACATAAATAATTATTAATTACTATATTATTATAAAATACTTCAATCAAAATGATCTTCACAACAAAGATTTGATGTTGTTTTGGGATTAGGTCGCCGCACTGCTTGAAATAATTTATTTCGACGTTTAACATCTTGTGGAACATTTAAAAACATTTTTTGGGGAGCTGTTTTTGCAGTATTCGCACATAATGGTACGAAGAAAGTACGATAACTTTTAAGGTTTGACATTTTTGATATACTTATCAATATATTGACGATAATAACAAGATTTAATCGATTAAAAGTTAAAACACTGTATCAGCTGCATGCTCCGATGAATAAAAATAAACATTGTGACGTCACATGCGCTCTGGTTTGTTCGGGAAGTTTCGGCGTGTTTCCGGTACTGGGTTTAAAAATATATTTTTAATTTAATATAACTTTTTAATTAGAGCAAAAAAAAACTAAAAATAGTTTTATTATAACATGTAAATATGATTTTTCCATTTATTAGAAAATTTTTTTTTTCAAAAACCCAATTAAACATACCTTGTCTTGTGAATGTGGCTTCGTCCGTAAAATGTATAAAAAATGTTGGTCATTTTGCATTTTGTCTTGTACTACTTCACAAAAATCCAATCTGAGTAACATGTCGTCAAGTAGCAATTCCTGTACTTGCCGATAGTAATATGGGTGCAACTGCTGTTCATGCAGAACTCTTAAAGCACTTTGATGAGAGATGTTTATTCTTAATCCTAACTTACGTGAACTTATCGTGGGATCGTTCATTACCGTGTCTAAAAGTTGTTGTTCAACGCGAACAGTTCTTGTTCCTCTACGACAACCAGCATCTGTGTTTTTTTCCCGAAGACAATCAGTTTCTCTCAATCGTCGTTAAGTACTTAAAAAGGTTTAGGCATGGGGATACTTTTATTCGAAAACTTTCGTCTGTAACGTCTTACAGCGGCATCAGCACTTCCCGAACATTCTCCCAACACCAAAAGTATGTCTGTCAAGTAAGAATTTGAATAGTTTACCATATCCAGGACATAAATATGAAAAACTTTAGAAAAACGACATGTTTAACAAATGCAACAAATATCATTAAAACAGTTCAATTGTTAGTAGACATCACTTAGATTTCGTAGAATACTTGATTTTAAGGTATCGTTTATAAGAGAAGCTTCTATTCCCCAGCCTACTTGACTTATTAAAGGACTTGGTTACGATTACATAACAACGCACTTTTACTTTTACTTTAAATTACTCGAAAATGGTAATAATTATCGAAGTGTAACAAGAGTACCTTTTTTTGCGTAGAATAGTCTGGAGAATTTAAAGAATTTTGTTTAAATAATTGAAAATTAAAAAAAATTACGTAATAACTCATACGTACCACCCAAAGTATCCCTTAATCGTAAGGGATGGAATAACTATTAACATAAATTTAATTATCCTAATGTCATACACTAACCCCTAAAACATGAACCTGTTATTCCAAAGCGGCTGGAAGATATTAAAAAAAATGGTTTTCATATCACCCATTTTCCCTTATTATTAAGTTAAGGAACAAAGTGCATATAAAGAGGCCTTTATTTTGTAACGTACTATCAGCTCTAGCAATTACCATATATAATTCTGGACCACCTTACATATTTCAATACCTTCTAATTATAAAAAAACGTAATAACTAGTTTGTTCTGATAAAACATATTTTCAAATTGAGTATTGAATGATTTAAATTATTTAAGGAATGTTTAGCTACGTCAGACTTCTCTGGTTCATTCAATCTACAATATATCAGATGTTCTTTACATCTGGTATCAAAGCTACGTTTTGTAGTTACAATGTACACTTTCCACAAGAACCAAATATCGTATACTCCAGAAGCTAATGGATTTGAAGCATTTTTAGGTGATCTTAAACGTTACTTGAGTTAAGTAATTTAAGTTAAGGAACAAAGTGTATGTAAAGAGGTACCCTTATTTTTTAACGTACTATCAGCTGTAGCAATTACGGTATATCATTCTGGACCACCTTGTATACTCAACCAAATGACATCAATACAAGAAGAGATTAAATAGATTTTGATATCAAATACAATATTAATTTTAACTTTAGGCATTTCTTGTTTGTTTGCCGTGCTTTTCTTAAACAGACATCGAAGTGGATGCTTTTCCAGTCCTAAGTTATCACAGTCTTGTAATGAAGACAAGAAAACGTACACATTCCGTCTTCAATATATAATAACGATTACAGTTTTTAAGTAATATAGTAGTAGTAGTATAATTTGGTTAAACTTTGTTAAATTTGCTTTTTGATTGAGATTCTGTATTCTTAAGCTTCGTCTGTTAGAGGGTGGTATGATTTGTGTAAAATAAAAAATAAAACTAGATTGTGTTGGCTTTTTCAAATACGTTTACCTAACTATCATAACTGGCTTATAATTCAGTTTTCATATTTAATATATGTACTTGATAATTTAATTAAATTACTTTTTTGTAATCGTTACTTTTAATACATAAAGAGAAAAGTGGTATATAACTAAATATATAAACTTTTTTATTTATGTATTTAATTTGACATTTGTCAACAAATATTTCAAAATTTAATTTTTTTCTAATTTTATGTGAACGATTACAAAAAAATGTATTCGCAACACGTGCGCTGTCACCTTTTTGGTGCTCGGCCATATATTTTATCCCTCGGCTACGCCTCGGGTAAAAAAGAACAACCTCGCACCAAGAAATGTGTAAACAGCGCACTAGTTGCGAAATCTACTATTTCTAAATCTATTATCATTTGCAGAGGACATTATATTTATATACATAAATAGACAAAAGTACATGATTACAAACCCAAAAGATAAGTATTTTAATTGCGAATGATAATCGTGAAAGTTTTTATTTTCGCAATACGTACGTACGTCTCAGATTTAAAGCGATATAGTGACAAAAATAGTAGCAATAGCAAAATTGCACAACTTGAAATCGGAGAGAGACCCTCTAAATATAGCCACCGAAATGTCAAAAACGAAAGAAATATTTGAATTACATGAATGAGCAAAATCAAAACTACATAGTGCAGCGGATAAATAATCAAAATATTGAACACGAAACATGTATATATTTTACTTGTTATTCATACGTAAATTACATAAAAAAAAGCGAATTTATGAAATAAACCTATCCATAATGCTATTTTTAAATATTTTGTCACCGTAGCTTAAATAAATTACTACTACGGATCAACAATTGTTAAATTGCTGTCCCACCAGCACTTGCTATGAATTATAACTGCCATGTAAAATTTTGACAATTTAGCAGCTTGCAAAAATAATTTTATTCACAATTAGTTTGTTACATACCGCTTTTCTAACGCTTTAAAGGTTGAAAAGTAAATGATTCCACGGGTTTACTTTAAGCAGTCAGTAATAACAAAAAAAGGAGACAGTAATGAGATGAAGCGGTCAGTAATGGATCACTTTCCAAACTGTGGGGGAGGTACTATCGACTTAAACTATCAATGTCAAATTGACAACTTGCCAATTTTAATAAAGGGTCAAGAGTATGCAACCATTTTTTCTCACGTGCGTAGATGGTGAGCGAACGCAAGCGATAGGTAGAAACAAACAACACATTTTCTTTAATAAGCATATGTAATAACGACAAAACCAATAGAAATATAGTAATTATAACATTTATGGCTGCTCATTAAAGAAAAATTAAAAGTCGCATTGTCACGACCTTCAATATCAAACGAGAAGCCGTGATGGATGTGTTCCAAATTTTTTTGATTTGAACTGTACAATGTTGCTTGTTCTTTAACTGTGGATAAAATCGTATATAAACTTCGGCAAAAGTACCACTCCCCTGTCTCGGGAACTAGTTCACCGAGAGGCGAAGCCTCGAGGTGAACTATACTTCCGCCTCGGCATGTAATATACTATTACATTGCTTTCGTTTAGTTTAATTAGTGGATGATTACGAATATGGAACAAGTAAAATTAATAACGTTCACTGAACGCGTAAGATCACGTCATATTGTTAAAATGTTATCTTATGAAAATTATCGAACATGACATTTAACGAAGAATAATTGTGCAACATTAAAATAGAGACGAGATACGTTTCTATCCAAACCTAAAATAATTAGCAATGTGTGTAGAATTGAAGTCATACCTATAAACGTTTCAAAGGTTAATCAATTTTGAACACAAGTATAAAAAAAAATTAGTAGTATTCTAAAACGACACTCTAAGAGATGCAACGGGCATAATACCCTTGGATATTACTTTTGTTGGTTTAACCCGTTCCAAAAAATAAGACTTGAGTTCTTTTAAACTTTTTATAATTTCAACATTATTGAATAAAATTTAATACTGTTATTGTGAAACTTGAAATGATTATTTTTTATTACTTTTTATTAAAGCTGAATGGGTTCGATTTATAAAGATATCATTTACCAGTTAAACTTTACTTCTCTTGCTATTTAATTTCAGTTTGTGTAAATACGATTTATGTTTGCGAATTCCTTGCTTAATTGGATACGGCGGCTAGCCCAAAATTAAAATAAAGGAATGATTACTGTTATCATTAACCAAAATTATTCTCATTTCGATTTATTTATTTATCTGGATTCCCATTGAGTTGACCTCTTTCTGCATTTATATATTCAATCTTTGTATAAGCTTTTAATATTAATAATCTTTAGCAACAAAACTAAATCAAAAGTTATACCCATTTAATTAAATTCCAAATCTGAACGAAAATGCATCAATGCGTTGTTTACATATATATATATATATATATATATATATATATATATATATATATATATATATATATAAACTTTATGAGAATTAACCAGTTTGTTTTTCGTTTAATTATGATGTTTAAATTTAAAGTTTAGAGGAAATAAAACACATAAACATTTTATTTATTCACACGATTAAAAGGTTCTTACTTGTTATTTTCGTTGAAAGTTGAAAACGTAACCCGGCTTTTCTTTCTAGAAATTTGAGGCCTCATTTAGGTTGTTGGACTGCTCCTCCGATGATGTCACTACGCCGTCAAACTGGAACCGCTTCCTTTGTTTTCTCTATCTATTCTTACACCTTTGTTATGGATGAAAGTGACGTCAATTTTCCTTCCAACAATTCAACGACTTTTGTAAATTATTGCTTGATATATTTATAATAGTCAATTATTACTTTTAATTGTTTAACTTCAACGACTGTCAGGGTATTTTGAACACCCTGTATACGTAGTGGGTAATTTTGTTTGTAATTCTAGCGATTTACCGTCAAATTTTTGTTGTCAAGTTGAGTTTTATGAATAAATTTGTTTAACGCATGCAGCGACCTTTAGGAAAGGTGTACGGCGAGCTTTAGTTTTTTTGTTTGTAAATTATTATTCCGTAATTTAGATTGGTTTTCCTTATTATTCCCCGTTTATTGAATGTTGAGTAACGTATTATTTGTAAATAGTTGTATATAAGTGTAAATAAGGTTTATTTCGTTTGATTTCCGTAAAATATAATAGAAAGTTTTGTAAAAATTAAGTAACTTAAAGAAAGAGTGTAGATTTATGTGTATATGATGTCATGTTGGCGACAGAAAGTCGCTTAATTATAGTGGTTCAAATTAATAGTGAGTATGTTGGTTTTAAGTCATAGAGGAAGAATGTGGGACTAATTGCTTGTACTTAAATGAAAATATAGAGATGTTTTTCACGATGATTATGCTGACGTTTGAGATTTTGGAAATTACCGAGTCCTTACGGACGAAAACGAAATTTGTGTGTTGGGGTACCATATCTTCCCCTTCCGTTTTTTAATTGGTGGAACTAAATTAGATAAGATTTTTTTTTGAGTGGTGGGATTCAAAATTCAAGATGGATTTTTGGTTGTAATTGGGGGATTCTGAAACTGATAGCGCTCTCGAGTAGTACGGTGACGTTGGTTGTTACGCTTTAAGGGGTGGTTTAGAACGTTGATGTATTGGACCTTTCGGTGTTTAACGAACGAACTTTTTGTGTAGTAAGGGTAGTTAGCTACTTCTGAAGAAGACCTGTATAGGCATTTTATTAAAACTGTTCAATCACCAAAGGATTATACCTAGTGCCGATTTCGATTTTACGTAAAGTTACCTAGAGATCATCGTCGTGTTATATTAGTGCTTCGGTGAACTCATTGGTTTTTCTCGCTTCTGCGGATTTTAAAATTAACGTTCTTGAAATGCCACTTATTTGCCGTACAAGGCGTGTTTAAAGATAAAGAAACTTTCGCAATATATTAAAATTATAGTTATTTAAACAAGTTATTAACCTTTTGGATTGTTAGTGGAAATAAAACTATTTAAAAGATAAAAGTTAACAAGCAAGTTGAGCGCACAAATTATTATTTTAAAAGAAGTTTTTAATTAATGCAGTAACATTTTAACGAGATTCAATCAAGGAATTGTTTGTGTATAAAAGAATAATAGTCAACATTTTCCTTCATCATTTGTCAGAGCAGGGAGATTTCATTTCCGTTATAGCAGTAACCGATCACCTGGTTCGTTTTCAAATGTTGTAACACAGGAGAGGTGTAATTCTAGACATTAAGGTAATATAATATTGTGTTTTTTTTTATTGAATATTTTCAAGATTTTTTTGTGTGTTTCGAACTATTTTTTTGTGTTAACGAAGGTTTGAAAGCGGTGTCGTGTTTTTTTGTTAAATTAAGTTGTTGTTTTAAATTTATTTAGTGTAATTAATCATAGTTCTGACGCTCCGCCTTCACACTTTGTTATTTATTTTAGTATCCAAGGGCAATTGACCCTAAAATAGTGTGGTTACATATTCCACAATATATCTATAGGTTAAGTAATCTAGAACGGCGTTACGCAGAATTCTGATCAGACCTCACGTCGCCCTTTAAGCATTTGTATTTTTTTTGTTTAAACGCATTATCGTATGTTTACATTTATAATATTTTCTTTATTTATTTATTTTATTATAGCTTTGTTAGGTTTTATAAATTTGTTTTAATTCTGTGAAAACCCTTTTGTGTTACATAAAAGTTTTTTTTGCAAATTGCAAGGTTACCGGAAAATTAGAAACGTAGAATTTTAACGTAACGAAGTGACGTGTAATAGCGTTATTGATATTTAGTGTTTTATTTGATTTTTAGTTGAGTATTAATTCATTCTATAGCTTGTTTTTGTTTTTTTTTGTTTTGTTTTGATTATTATTGAATGCCTAATTATTTACACTGAGGTGTAGTAACGTAACGTTATCGAGGGATTATCACGCTTTTATTTGACAAGCGTGTAGTGCTATTTTAGAGCCCTATTTCAGGTGGTTGGCTGAGTTGCTGTCCAGCATACCTGGGATTGATTGCGGATAGGTAAGCGTATGTTTTTTGTATGTTTAGACACGCTATGTACTCGTAATTTTGGCACGACATCCCTTATTTTGACTACCAAACATTCTGGCGCCCAAAAAACCGAACTGATTACGTTTTCATCCCCTATTTTGACTTACGTGCGATTTACTATTCTGGCTGTGCAAAATTTTTCAACATCTGACCTACACCCATACGCTGGCTAGTCGGGGCAAAAAGGCCAATTTTATCTGTAATCCCGTTCTACCACTCGTTTATACCGTTACACGACAAACAGTATGCGCTACAGACTGCAATGTCCAATCGCACTACTCATCATTAACACTTATAACACTTAAATTTTGATTTACCAATTTGGATCGATTACTGCCTTTTATATTTATTGTTCGACATTTAAACACAATTGATTACCGCTCTGATACATACAAAACGAGTTATCTTCACTTATTACGTCACCATTAATGCGAATCGTAAATTATGGTGAAATACTTTTTATTATCACCAACTAGACAGTACTTGCATTTTTATTATTTAGTAAGGAAATTGAATATATAGACAACTTATTGATATAAACTCAAGCTTTTCATCTTAATATTAGTTACATTCAAATGCAATTAAACAATAACCATTTCTTTATCCAGAAAAATAATATCTATCTAATCTCGTATAATTTAGTGCGAACTTTTGATTTTTTTAAAGCTCCCATTAGAGAGAGTAAATCTGGCTCATAGATGAATCCTACTGTAAGGTGTAAATCGCTCCTGCAAAAAGGTGAGAAAAACGACAAGATATGGCAGAATACGCCTTGTAGTGTTCAAAGATTTTTAAAATCGCAATTTTAAGTTACTTTCAATAATTCAAAGACTATGAAACACGCAAAGCATAATATTGAATTAGTTCCAATGATGCAAATCTGAAAAAATATTAGGCCTTACTTTGTGTTGTTTTAAATGCATGAGTGGGATAAGATGATTGTTCCTTCATAGAGAAACTAGAAAAGTTCAGTCCTTTGTCACGTACTGAAAAAGAAACCAGCCAGCTTTCAGTTATCAAATTTGCAAGGAAATTAAAAATAAAAGTAAAATAAACAAACAAAACACTAAATCTTTTCAAACCGCATACGCACACCCACACTTAGTTCAAATTCCTTACAATATCCGAAGCACGATTAATTTTATAAGAAAATGACATTTTTTATGGAAAATTTGTTTTTACATAACTTCTCTTTATAAAGTTTCTTAATTTAAACAGGATTTAAATTGAAATCGTATTATTGGTATTTTAAAGAATCGGGCGGCTTTGGAATTATTTTTAAGTTAGCATTTATATCTCTATTTGACATGAGGCTTAAAAGTTGTTAAAATTATTTCATTCCTTTTATTTTCTACTTTCTAGGCTAGAAGGTCATGTTTTGTTCCACACCAGATACTTTTAGTATAATTATGCATCCTCTTTTTATTACGTCCATAACGAAAATAGTAGACATTATAAAAACAATCCTACTTAATTAATTTTTAGACTTAGTTTGCTTTATATAGAAAAGTTACTTAGAATTAAATTTTCCTAAAACGTATGTGCACACATTTTGTTATCCTTATTTTAACCGTAATTCAAATATTGAAAAAATTGAAGCAATACTTAATTTCTACATTAGCACATTTTTTCCGCTAAATTACGCGTCGTATTAAACGATTGCCTAGAATATAATTAATCGATGTAGTTATGGTATACCTTTTATACCTTACAGCTGTTTCATGAATATTAGATAAAAACCAAAAGTTGTTCCAAATAAACCCCTAATCAGCTCCACGAAAAATGAAAAGAAACTTAAATACGAAATTTGAAGTACGTACGTTTTGTCACACACACGCACGCATGAACGCACGCACCAACCCGCATGCACGCAAAAAATTGAACTATAAATAAATTCCCCATCACAAATATATAAATAAATCCATACAACTATTCATACAATTTAGTACTGAATATGTGTAAATATATCAATTCATGGACAAGCAAGCAGAATTAAGTGCACCTGGGAAATATTAAAAGGGAGCCGCTTTGCATACGCAAGTACAAGTAAGACAGTGGTAGAAGAAACGAGACGTCATTGTAAAGAACCAGAGTCCTATATGTTTTAGAATAAATTAGGTGCGGACCATCCTGTATGTAAGATTTCATAAGTTTACGCGATATTGCACAACAAATAATTTATTCATCACTGCTGACGTGTATTACTAAGAAACCGTAAGTTTCTGCACGTCAGAACGATTTTAACCAATCGTGTAACGGTATTCCCCGCACGGTAGCCGCGGGGCCGCCCACCGATGCCCCTTTATAAACTCGCGACGCGCATAATAAGGGGATGAATCGAAGTAGATTCCCGTCAAGCCGATATCCAGCAGCCGCCCCCGTACCGTTCCAGAAACCAGTAGCCGCAGCCGCTCCGTTTGCTTAGCGTAAGCACCGACCTGTTGTTCACCGACGAAGAGTCCTTCGCGATCGGGCAACCTAAAGTTCAATTCTGTACTGCTATTGAGAGACACGTAAGTTGTAAAGTTATACATTCTGACAATTTACACTCAATACACTACAGACCGTAAATAATTCCGGGCTGAGCTCCAGGAGTTATACAAAGCACACAAACACCTAGAGGAACGCAGGGTAGATCCCGACGTAACTCACCACTACAAAATACACCACAGACCGTAAATAATTCCGGGCTGAGCTCCAGGAGTTATACACATACACCTAGAGGCACGCAGGGTAGATCCCAACGTATCTCGTCACCACCTGAGGGTAGAGGGTTGTTACAGGGCTGTACAGACCTGCGACCTTTCCTAGTATATCCAGTAAAGACGGGTCATCGCCTACGTCTTCTGAGCATTACTGAAACCCGCTAGAAATACATACATATTTTACACCACCTACAAACTAAAACAATAACGCCATAGCCATACACGGTGTCTTTGAATAGTAGAGGAATACCTCCATAACCTGTAGTATAAATTTGTATATAAATATAACCCTCGCAAACACCTAGTGCGAGAACGATTGTACATAAAGTGGAGTACGTGGATTATTCGATCTTTCCGTAATCATATTAGAATCGTTTAATATTAAGTATGTTGTTCCTTGCTTAATTATAAATATTTAAACCGAGTATAGAGATCAGTAATTAATTTAGTTATATAACCAATCTGATTGCCTACATTAATCCGGTTATAATTAGAGAAAACCCGTCCCGATACATCGCGTGTATTTCGCGTATATTACTTCCAGAGAGTAGAACATCCTTGCTTCAGCGCTTCAGAGTTACTGGCATACAAACACGATATCGATTTTCTCAAACGAATCGAGTTCAATGCGCTGGCGCTTCGAGCAACCACTGCATCGAACAACACTCGCTACCGTACATACAGGACCGTATCCTAAACTGTATCTTTTAGGTAAGGATTAAGTTAAAAAGACTATTTTTGTTCACAGAAGCGAATACGCAGACAGTGACACCAGGACCCGGACACAGAGATTCTACGATACCCATTTTGTTAATTAACAATACATATTTTAGTTTATTGTAAATATTTATTTAATATACATGTTAAAAATGCTTTACGAATTTTATTTAAGTGTACAGTGTTAAGCCCATCCAGTAATCACTACGAACCACACCCCGTTTATAAAATAAACCCGATTGAGCAAAGCCGAGGCAAAGTAAAACCGCGCTGGGTTACCAAACCAGAAGGGCGCATATTAAGTAAAAGTTAAACAGAACCAAAGGGTCATTACATTTGGCGCTAAAAGTAAGGGCGCATTACATTTGACACCTAAACGTGGGGCTCGAAAAACACTGAATACCTTAAATAATTCTCCGTTTACAGATTCCAAAAGGACCGCAGAAGTACCAGTAATCACATATTTTTGTTTTCCAGAGACACTAATCTGTCTGTTACAGGATGAGTATACCGAGGGACTCTGAAGATACCGACACAAGAGTGGGATGGATTTACCATCTCAAGAAGGATGAATTAGCAACAGAAGCTAGGAAATATAAATTAGAGACAGGAGGGAATGTAGATGCACTTCGTGCCAGGATAATAAAATACATACGCACCGGAGAAGGACAAGTAACCACACTAACACCAGAAAGACTAACATTAACCGCTCCGATACCGCCACCACTAGCTGGGGAACACCTAGACATTACCGGAACCAGACGCGCCGATATTTGCGATAGAATACGCAAATGGGGTGTGAAATACGACGGTATCAGCGATCCGATATCTTTCTTGGAAAGAGTAGAGGAACTACAAACCTGCTACAACATCACCGACCGTGACCTATTACTCGCCCTTCCGGAATTATTAAAGGAAAGCACCCTGTTATGGTACAGAAACCATCAACAATCCTGGACGACTTGGAAAGATTTCTTGGTCAGTTTTAAAATACAATTTTACCACCGCGGCATCAATTTCAACTAGAGGAGGAAATCCGAAATAGATTGCAAAACCCCGAGAAAAGCTACGGAATACGTAACCGCCGTCCTGACCTTAATGCGACGCCATGGAAACATGTCGAGAGAAGGACAACTACAACGTATGTATGACAACCTGAGGGTGGAATATAAATATTACATCCGTCAGAGAGATTTTAAAGACCTGACCGAACTTCTCGAGTTGGTACCCAATTCGAAATGCTACCTCCGAGGACACACTCGCCGTCTCCCAGTCCAAACCGCCAGAAGGTACACTTTAGTGGTCTAACACCAGCTCCTGACCCACCAGCACACCGTCCCCGTGAAATCAACACCGCTAAAACCGTTCCAACACTTATCACCACCCCGTATGACCGCTCCACCGTCTGTTGGAGATGTGGAAAAACCGGACACTTCAAAGAAAGGTGTATTATCCCGCGACTGCCCCTGTCCGCGGTCGGAAAACTCCAGACGCCGGTAAAGGGACACCAGGAACTTTTTACTACCCCGGCTCTTACACCTGGAAACAAAACAACCGCCAGCGAGTGGACCACTTGGCTACAAACCGTAGCGCAGTTTACACGAAGGAAACCAGATAAAAGATTAGATCGTTCCTATGATGATAGACTCTTCCTCGAGATTATGGTCTTTAACAAAACCATCAATGCTTTAATTGATACCGGAGCCTCCGAACATATATAGGCGAGAAAGTAAAGAATTTACTAATTAACAACCGTATATATCCGAGCACGCTAAAAGCTGCAACTGTACGTCTTGCCGACAGTTCCATGACTGAAACCCGCGGCTTGTACATTTTCCCCGCCAAGATAGGCAGGAAAACTCTCCAGTTACCAGGCTATTACATACCCCAACTGTCCACCGACATTGTGATTGGATTAGACGCGCTGGAACATCTTCAGGCCACTCTACACATACAGCAGAAACAACTAGAAATCGCCGGAATACGTATCCCTTGCAAAGTTCCGTACAAGGAGGATTGAGTGGAATACATGGACCAGACGTAGACCAGCTGCCCGAGTTAAATGAATTCCTGGAAACCGAGATGAGGAAGTTCACAAAGGTAACAGGAAAAGCCAAAGATGTTATACATAAGATCACACTCATGCCCGATGCTAAACCGATCAAACAGCGATACTATCCCCGCAATCCAGCAATGCAAGAACTTATCAATCAAGAGGTTGATAATATGCTCGCCGAAGACATAATAGAACCGTCACACAGCCCGTGGAGTTCTCCCGTAGTGTTGGTTAAGAAACCAACTGGTGCATATCGATTCTGCATCGACTTTCGAAAAGTTAACCAGGTCACCATCAAAGATGCATACCCGTTACCATATATTCAAGGCATCTTAGACCAGCTACGAGAAGCAAGCTATATCAGTACCCTAGACCTGAAACAAGGATACTGGCAAATTCCGCTAGAAGATGGAAGTAAATCCATCACCGCTTTACAGTGCCCGGCCGTGGACTATACCAGTTCAAAGTTCTACCGTTTGGACTTCATTCCGCCCCTGCTACATTCCAGAGATTCTTAGACTCTATTATTGGTCCAGAACTGATTGGACGCGCTTTTGTATATCTAGATGATATCATAGTTCTGGGAAAAACATTTCAAGAACACCTGCATAACCTACGGAAGTATTCAAGAGACTACGTGATAACGGACTTCAAATACAACCAGACAAATGCTACTTCTGTCAAACCCAACTCAAATATTTGGGACACGTCGTCACCGCAAAAGGAATTTTACCTGATCCAGAAAAAATCGACGCAATCATCCAAATACCCGCTCCCCGTACCGTTAAGCAACTCCGTCAATTTTTGGGACTGGCATCGTGGTACCGCAAATATGTTAGCGGCTTTGCGAAACTAAGTCAACCGCTTACCGAACTCTTGAAAAAGAACACCAGATATCAGTGGACCGACACACAAAATCACGCCTTTGAAGCCATTAAACAAGCTTTAACCGCCCCCCCTGTATTGGCCTGTCCGGATTTTAATCAACCTTTTGTATTACAAACCGACGCAAGTACCACCGGAATTGGAGCCGTGCTAACACAAGGACAAGCACCGAATGAACGAGGATAGCGTACATCAGCAGGGCACTGAACCCCGCGGAAAGGAATTACTCGACGATTGAACAAGAGTGTTTGGCCGTAGTATGGTCCATACAAAAGTTAAAAAGTTACCTAGAAGGTTATAAATTCACCGTGTTAACCGATCATAGGAGTCTCAAGTGGCTTCGCACGCTAGAGAAACCGACATCCCGTCTAGCCCGCTGGATAATGGAACTACAACAGTTCGACTTCCAGGTGGAGTACCGAAAAGGGGCACTTAACAATGTAGCCGACGCGCTATCTCGCTTATACGAGGACCATAACGTAAAAGTCGACCTGTCGCCATTAGAGGTGGAAGAAACCGAAGAAATAACCTGTCCGTGGTACAAATACTTGATACAACAAGTCCGAGAACACCCTGATCAACACCCACGATATAAAATAGAGGAAGGTCAACTATTTAAATCATTCCCTGATCCGACACCCGAAAAAGAGATGGGAAGCCATCCTAGTTGGAAAATTTGTATACCGCTAGAAAAACGCCGAGATATCCTGGAAGAATGTCACGATGTCCCGACCGCAGGACACCTAGGAATTGCGAAAACGCTATGCCGCATATACCGCAATTACTACTGGCCCACCATAAAATCCGACGTGATAAAATACGTGAAAACGTGTATAAGTTGTCAGACTTATAAAGGTAGTACGCAAAACCGCAAGGAGAAATGTACTTTTCACGACCTGGACATCCGTGGAACAATGTAAGTACAGACCTTATCGGACCGCTGCCGCGTTCCAAGAAAGGCTATAAATTCCTATTAGTTTTTCAAGACCGGTTAACCAAGTGGGTCGAACTTAAACCGCTCCGTAACGCTACCAGTCCGCCGATTATCCAAGCGTTAAGAACAAATAATATACCGCTTTGGAACTCCCCGACACCTGATCTCCGATAACGGCCCACAGTACACCAGCAAATTATTCCGCACATTCTTGAAGGAGCATGGAATAAACCATCGTTCTACTCCACCATACTCCCCGCATGCCAACCCGGTGGAAAGAACCAATAAAGTGATCGGGACGATGATCGCACAATTTACGCGAAACAACCAGCGAGAGTGGGACGCTCACCTGCCGGAAATAGCCTTCGCTATCAATACCGTACAGCATGGATCAACTGGTTTCTCCCTGCCTTACTTAATCTCGGAGAGAATTAGAACCACCTAGGGCATGGTCAACCCAGAAACAACCGCCGACAACAGAAGCAACCGCCGTAACCGCAGCTGATCAAGCGCAACACATGAAGTATTTAAAGATCTACAAGAACTTGCTAGAGATTCATTAGCAAAGACCTTTGAAGTACAACGGTATCATTACAACCTACGTCACCGAGCCTACCGCCCCGCAAAGGAGATCTCGTATATCGTAAAACACATTACCTGTCCAGCAAAGCAAAAGAATTTTCCGCGAAATTAGCGAAAAGTATGCCGGTCCTTACCTTGTGTATAAAATAAAATCGCCCGTAATTGTCGAGCTCCGAGAACCCGGTAGTAGGAAAAGCGCGGGAGAAGCACATGTAAAAGATTTGAGAAATGCGACTGACGTCACCGATCAGACTAGACCAACGACCAATGGTAACGTTGAAAATTTAACGGCTATGAAAACCCGCGTATTCAAAATCATATAAAAGCAAAGGAAAAACCAGAAATGCTATCTTCCACAATATGGCCCCTTCAAACCATGCATAAAACGAAAGACTCCGTTAAGGATTTCGCCATGGCAGCCCACCGCTACCGCCACCCGGGACCGAGGACTTGGACGCAGCGTTCTGACGCGTCGCCGTACTCCAGTCCAGGAGCAAACTCCGCCGCCTACGCCCCGCACACCGTCCCCAGGACCATCCACCATGGAGAAGGAATGGTATGGGTCACCGCCACACCTGCACGCCGATGGTAGACCAAAGACCCCGGACACACCGGAACATCTACGCCGGACGGCCAGGGTCACCGAAGGAATGCAGGACCTACGGATACAGGAAATATCCGAACCGACCCACCTTATGCCGCCACCCCCGGTGTACAGTAACCGCCGCCAGCGACGCAATCGCCGCCGCGTAAGCGTTATCCGGCCCGACGGCGTCAGAGTCAAGGTAAAGCGGACGGATCTTCCGGAAGAAGAGGAAAGGGTGGTATGTAAAGAACCAGAGTCCTATATGTTTTAGAATAAATTAGGTGCGGACCATCCTGTATGTAAGATTTCATAAGTTTACGCGATATTGCACAACAAATAATTTATTCATCACTGCTGACGTGTATTACTAAGAAACCGTAAGTTTCTGCACGTCAGAACGATTTTAACCAATCGTGTAACGGTATTCCCCGCACGGTAGCCGCGGGGCCGCCCACCGATGCCCCTTTATAAACTCGCGACGCGCATAATAAGGGGATGAATCGAAGTAGATTCCCGTCAAGCCGATATCCAGCAGCCGCCCCCGTACCGTTCCAGAAACCAGTAGCCGCAGCCGCTCCGTTTGCTTAGCGTAAGCACCGACCTGTTGTTCACCGACGAAGAGTCCTTCGCGATCGGGCAACCTAAAGTTCAATTCTGTACTGCTATTGAGAGACACGTAAGTTGTAAAGTTATACATTCTGACAATTTACACTCAATACACTACAGACCGTAAATAATTCCGGGCTGAGCTCCAGGAGTTATACAAAGCACACAAACACCTAGAGGAACGCAGGGTAGATCCCGACGTAACTCACCACTACAAAATACACCACAGACCGTAAATAATTCCGGGCTGAGCTCCAGGAGTTATACACATACACCTAGAGGCACGCAGGGTAGATCCCAACGTATCTCGTCACCACCTGAGGGTAGAGGGTTGTTACAGGGCTGTACAGACCTGACCTTTCCTAGTATATCCAGTAAAGACGGGTCATCGCCTACGTCTTCTGAGCATTACTGAAACCCGCTAGAAATACATACATATTTTACACCACCTACAAACTAAAACAATAACGCCATAGCCATACACGGTGTCTTTGAATAGTAGAGGAATACCTCCATAACCTGTAGTATAAATTTGTATATAAATATAACCATCGCAAACACCTAGTGCGAGAACGATTGTACATAAAGTGGAGTACGTGGATTATTCGATCTTTCCGTAATCATATTAGAATCGTTTAATATTAAGTATGTTGTTCCCTTGTTAATTATAAATATTTAAACCGAGTATAGAGATCAGTAATTAATTTAGTTATATAACCAATCTGATTGCCTACATTAATCCGGTTATAATTAGAGAAAACCCGTCCCGATACATCGCGTGTATTTCGCGTATATTACTTCCAGAGTAGAACATCCTTGCTTCAGCGCTTCAGAGTTACTGGCATACAAACACGATATCGATTTTCTCAAACGAATCGAGTTCAATGCGCTGGCGCTTCGAGCAACCACTGCATCGAACAACATCTCGCTACCGTACATACAGGACCGTATCCTAAACTGTATCTTTTAGGTAAGGATTAAGTTAAAAAGACTATTTTTGTTCACAGAAGCGAATACGCAGACAGTGACACCAGGACCCGGACACAGAGATTCTACGATACCCATTTTGTTAATTAACAATACATATTTTAGTTTATTGTAAATATTTATTTAATATACATGTTAAAAATGCTTTACGAATTTTATTTAAGTGTACAGTGTTAAGCCCATCCAGTAATCACTACGAACCACACCCCGTTTATAAAATAAACCCGATTGAGCAAAGCCGAGGCAAAGTAAAACCGCGCTAGGTTACCAAACCAGAAGGGCGCATATTAAGTAAAAGTTAAACAGAACCAAAGGGTCATTACATTTGGCGCTAAAAGTAAGGGCGCATTACATCATACCACACGGAAATTAGCTAACTCCGACGTTATCTGTTTAGCAGAACACACACGGGTGACATTTATTTACATATCGCGCTACCTTCAAAATTAAAGAAATTGAAAAGAAGTAGGGCCCTTAGGCACCCACTCCAGGGTTAACACATGAGGCCTAATTGTTTAGATGTTGAAGTTCTCGCACTAACATCCCGTCCTGTGTTCGTTAAACTAACAATATCAACAACAATAATCACATAAAAAAAAATTCAGGTTACCGGAGATCGTTTGCCACGACTTGATCAAGGTAGGAAGGTCAAGCATGTCTCAATAATACTACTACGTTACTCGGTCTTATAGAAATGCTTTTTCTGATCTTATGACCAGTTAGATTGCTTACTTGATTGTTGGCTGATTCAGTGATCACAAAATAACGGCTAACATACGGTATTATTCGATAGGGAAATAATAATAATATGCGCTTTTGGAAGTACCATGTTTTCCTTGCTGGGCTTTGCACGGAAGGTACAAATTTCTGAAGGGCAAAATCCTGTATTTCTCCTTCAGATAAAATGTATTATTGTATTAACCACATAATCTGCTAAGCATAGTCGAATTGTATGAAGATACTATGAAGTGCGTCATGTGCACATAAAACAGTTTTTCTAGAGGTTCTGAAATAGATTCACCGTTTTATGAACGCACTATGAGTGCGAGCTAACATTTCAGTACCGTAAATGATTCATCGCTTTATTAAGAATTATGATTATTATAGTATACGTGTTAATTGACTAAGATTAATTTACGGAAACATGATTCAATAAATAAGCTTTGAAATAATTTTACTTATTCGTAGGAAAGCATCCATAAAATGTTGGTCTGTATTGGCATCAAGAAAGGATACTAATCGGTGCTTTCGAATTAGTGCTCATCCTTACCAGTTTATTTCAAACTTCTGGTTTATTAACGATCACAGACTCACAAATAATTTTTCTTATCTTAAATATAGTCGTATTAGGGCGAGATCTCTTGCTTTACCGTAACTATCAAGATTTCTGGTTTTCATGAATGCCTCATATAAAAACGTTGTGAGTTCGTTATGCAAATAACGAAGTTTACAGAATAAGGAGATGCGTGGGTTGCGCGCATAAAGTTGCTACCCAAAAGGAGGAGTGCCTTTCTAATTTCGATAATCAGTAAAATACAAATAAACTTATTTAAAAATTCGTTAAATTTCGTTTAACGCATAAAATGAACATTTTGGATAAAGATGAGCATTTGAGACCCAAAATTACACAAAGTGCATGAAATTTGTCAATTTGACCTAAACATACAAAATAACGGATACGAGCGTTGCCTTTCCGTCAAGTAAGGCCCATCATTTAACCACAATCTACTCAACGCAGTAGGCTTCTGTGTGAGACTCATCGCGAGAGAGACAGAATAGGTGAGTTAGGAAAAAACTGATCACATTGTTTGGACGACATGAAAATTAAACCTTTTCGTAAAATTCTAATCTGATTTACAAATTTACAAAAACAGTTAGTTTGGCACACTGCGATTGCTTTATGCAAAATTTAGAATATTTTCACAGTTAGCTTGATTGCTGAACTGCTCAAATGTTTTCTAATTTATCCACTCTGTGAGGGACTAAAATGTTTTGCAGTTGGTACTGGTACCGGTACTGAGTTTACATGAACAATTATTAAATTTCAATCTTCAAAGAATTAGTACTAGGTTTAGCCAACTGAATTCTGACTTATTTTCCCATGAAATTGATAAAAACTTTTATGGACCCGTACTTCACCAATTTGGTTTTCGCACTTAGGCATATATATATATATATATATATATATATATATATATATATATATATATATATATATAATATATATATATATATATATATATATATATATATATATATATATATATATATATATATATATATATATATATATATATATATATATATATTGTGTGTGTGTGTGGGTACGCGTGCGTGGATACGTGTGTATGTGCGTGCGTGTATGTGTATATTGGCTCTATAACTTTGTTTTTAGATGTATAGCCTTCACTATGAAGAGAGTTTAGTATTCACTGCGCTAGCCCAGTAGTGCATATTTACGAATTTTAAGTTTTTAACACTAATAACCAAAAACTTCGAAACTTTTAGAATAAGGTAAATTCTGTTGTTAAACAACAATAACGTTTTTTTTTCAACTGCTCCGAAAACCAAGCTGAATGGGTCGTATACTCACTAACAAAACTCGAATTATTATTTTTATGAATACTAACTAATTTTAGTGTTCCTATAAATAACTTTCTAATAAACGGTAATTAATGGTATTGTTATTTTACTGTGTTGTTAGGTTTTAGATATTTTTTAGTTGATGGGAGTTATGCATAACTATTGGTTTTACGGCAAAATTTAAAGAGTCAAAAAACTTTCGAAATAAATTATGTCATTTTTTCTGCGGTTAAAATATTATAATAAGAAATATCATAGGTATTGCTTATGTCATCCCCTTCTAATAATAGTGTAGAAGTGAAACCTCACTAATAATTTTTTTTAATAGTAAAACAGCCTAACTCATCGAATAGAGCTCAGAGGAGACATTTTTATATTTGAATCGATAAGGTGTAATATATATATATATATATATATATATATATATATATATATATATATATATATATATATATATAAATATAACTCGAACTTCAGTTCGAGTTACCAGGAGCAGAACATGACGACTTGAAAATGGCAGATGAGATTATGCCGAAACGTCGTCATTTCAACATCGGTTCTTTTAAGAACCATGGAGGAGACGGTAAGAGATGGAAGGTCGGTTGAATGTAACAAAAGTTACGCATTTGATAGGATGTATTTATGGTCTTTGTAGAACTCGAATATCTCTTTTAGTTTTTGAGATATTTGAAAAAAATTAAATTTTCTGATTTTCGTTTTTATTTTTTTCTGACCTTATTTGAAGAGCTATCAAGAAAAGAAGAGTACATTATCATTGACACTTTTTTAGCTCTACTTAATGCTGTTATTAAATTTTTGATACAACGTTTCGTTTGTTAGCAACCATCATCAACTTTATTTTTTTAAATACATGAAAAAATTATTTTTGCCACATTTAAATTCTCTCCTTGATTCTGAATTCAACGATATATCACACTTTATATTGTTGATACGTTTCGCATGAGAAAATTCATATTCAATGTAAAACAACGCAAACGTAGTTAAAACTAATACTAGAAACATTAGAACACCGTAAAATTATTATAAAGTTATGTTTTGTAATTTTAAATGATAGACAAATAAAAAACAAATTTATTTTAAAGGTGAATAAACTCAGAAAAGATGTTCAAAAAGAATCTCGTTGTTCTCTAAACATAAATAGCATCTTCTAACTGTAGCATCTAAAACATTCTTCAGCATTTGAGGAGTAATACTAACAAACGCTTCGACAACTAATCTTTGTAAAATTTCTTCGCTTTCAATATCGTATCCATAAATATAATTTTTAATGTATCCCCAAAGAAAAAAATCCAAAGGTATTATATCTGGAGAACGGGCTGGTCACAGTACATTTGTACGAGTGCCAATACATCTTTCTGGAAATCTAACTGGCAGGTATTCTCTGACAACTCTGGAATTATGTGCTGGTGGACCGTCCTGGATAAACCAACAACCTTCAACTTCTAAGCTATCTCTAATTCATTTTGGAGTAAAATTTGGTAACGTTCAGAATTTAAGGACTCGTGGTAAATGAAAGGACCTATAATTCGAGTACCGAATACAGCAGCCCACATATTAAATCCGAAACGGTGTTGGTGATTGGCTGTTTTGTACAAACGTGGATTTACTCTTACCCAATAATGAGCATTTCTACGAATAAAAATTCCATTATTATTAACCATACTTTCATCGGACCATATTATTTTATTCGGCAAATATTCATTGTCTTGAGATTGACGAGTACACCATTCGCAAAATATTCTACGTCTTTCTGGGTTACCTGGTCGAAGTCCTTGCCAAATTCTAAATTTATATGGATGTACTTTCTCCTTCTTTAGAACATAATGAGCTGTGGAATGGGCTATGCCACTTGCCTCTTCAATTTATAAAGTTTTAACAAGTTAAATATTACTGAAAATATATAATTAAAATCTCCAAAGAGGTACTAACATAATACTTACAATTGAATACTAAACTTTGAAAAGGTAAAGGCAAACTAAATAAAAGGAGAACTATCTGTAACCTCCCCTGCTACCACGACTCAGAAGCTAGTATGCTGAAAGCACAAAAGCAGAAGGTTGGCAACTTCAGAAGTATTCCTGAAATAAGACCAAGCAAATTGAGAATGATTGCAATAATTAGAAGAATTTAAATTAGTTCCAGTATGTGGTCTCCTCTACCACCACAGAAAAGACCTTCAGGGCTGAAGGCTACCCCTACTCGAACTGATCTAAGTCTGGTTGAAAGCAAGCTCCAGAGTAACATATTCTAAAATCGTCTGTGAGTTCCTTAAACGTCAAGCTAAACATCGTAGATCTAAAAAGAATATCTAAATTAAGCGTCAATTAATCCGTACGAGACTTACATACCGGTTTTGTAGCAAAATTAAAATATTAAAATTTGAAATTGTAATATAACTCAGAAAATCTATGCTGCAACAAACAAATAAATGTAAAAGTATGGTTATGTGTGACGACGTTAAAATACTTACGGAAAAAAAAAAGTAGTTAAAAAGTTAAACATTAAGTGAACAATTTTGAAAAAACCAAAACCATCCCTTAATGTCTGGATTAATAAAATATAAAGCGATTAACAAATCACATCTAATCATGAGTAACTGCGGGGAAAAAGAAATTAAATTAATCTAAAACCAACTATTACCAACCTAAAGACAAGTTAACGTTACATAACAAGTCAAATTATTTGCTCAAAACTAAAAGATTTTTATTTAAGTTTAACATTTCGTTTAGTGAATGATCAAGATTTTAGTCATAATGTTGTACCAGTTCTATAATCTCCAATACGTCTAATTTCACACCTTTATCACAAACATGAATAATATCCAAGTTTTGGTTTAGATCGAACGAGTAACCGGTTTCTAAAATATGGCTAGCAAAGGAGGATTTGGAGCAGATACTGTTATTTTTAATGCGACTAAAATGTTCTGAAAATCTAGTTCTAAATCTGCGGCCTGTTTGTCCAATGTAAAAAGAATTGCAAGTCTCACAACAAAATTTGTGAACCCCTGATCTATTTAATTTATAAATTCTGTCTTTATTGTGCACTAACATGGTTTTTAGATTGTGTTTGGAGTTAAAAGAGATATCTATATTGTATTGTTTAAGCAGCGTTTTGCGAAAAAATATTATGGTGATCCTATAAACGGCAGTGATGAATATTGTGAGGAGACATTATCTCCAATGGGTGTTAAACTAATATGATAGCTAATGTGATAACTCTAGATGAACTTGTTGTACCAACTGTGGGTAATATGCCTGGGATAACCATTTCGGTCAATTAACTCCTATATTAGGTAAAGTTCTTTATTGAAATTGTTATTGTTTAACGGTAAATTTAACAATCTATGAAAGTAGATCCTGAAGGCAGCTAGTTTATGAGAACATGAGTGAAAAAAACTATAAGGGATAACGTGGTCCGTAGTAGTAGGTTTTCTATAAATGTCAATATGTAAATGGTCGTTAAACCTGGTTATTTCAAGATCTAAAAAATTCAAAACGTTATTACATTCCTTTCCTACCGTGAATTTAATCCGAGGGTGTACACTATCAAGAAATTCAAAACAATCCAGGATAACTTGATTGTCACCTTTGAAAACCACAAAAATGTCATCATCATACCTTTTATAAGAAATGAAATGTTTCTTAATTTCTTAATAAAGATACTATTTGATTCCAGAAAGGACAAAAATAATTTAGCTAATAAAGATGCAAAGTTGCTACCCATAAGTAAACCTAACAGTTTTAACTGGGGTATAATTTGAGACAACATTCAAAATACATGTATAAATGGTATATAGTATATATATATATATATATATGTGTGTGTGTGTGTGTGTGTGTGTGTGTGTGTGCGTGCGTGCGTGCGTGCGTGCGTGCGTGCGTGCGTGCGTGCGTGCGTGCGTGCGTGCGTGCGTGCGTGCGTGCCTTCGTGCGTGTGTGTGTGTTTTCATTTTCATGATTTCTAGGTCCTCCATCCCGTGTGTTGATGAGGTTGTTAGAAGAACCTAAATTATTTTGACAAAGTTTCGGCAAAATCATATTTTTCGTCCTCAGGTCGCTAATAAATAGAAAACAGCATTGCTACAAAATGGATGTAAAAATAAGAACATTCAAAGAGTATTTAAACCAGGGAAGAAGAAAAACAAATAAGAGGACGGAGAACGAACAACCAAAACATTACTACCATATATAAAGGGAACCACGGACAAGATTAGTGAAATATTAAAAAAAAACATAAAATAGAAACAATATTTAAAACTAACATGAAAATTTATTGGGTTCTTCCTAATCCAAAAACGGAAATTAATTTGGAAGACCACAGTATTTACATAATTCCTTGTGGAGATTGTGATCATGTCTATACAGGCCAGACTAACAGACGTATCAACGGAGAAGGTATAGAAACAGAGAAATACACTAGCAATTCGAATAAACGAGATGACGTCCAAATACTACCGAGTGAAGGAACAACACGCAGCAATAAAACCTAAAATCACAATAGTGAAACATTGACAACAAAAAAGGAGGAAGAAAAACAACGACCGCGGAAAAAGTGAAAGTGGAGAAAGTGACCTCTATAAATAAGCAGAATGCGACAGTGGACGTCAGTTCAATCGGAATAACGAGGAGTTAACCTGAGGATGTCAAAACGTCGTCGAAATAATTTACGCTTTTCTAAGAACCTCATCAACACACGAAGTGGAGGAACCGGAATTCTTGGAAATGAATACACTTGTGCCACTCTGTAGAGTGAAAAAATGAAATTTGATATCATTTCATAATGTCAGATTAAAGATTTATCTTTTTTGAGCATTTTCGTTTTTTATTTACTCTGATATCGCAGTTATTATGGGTGCTACTGGGTTTTGTTCAAATTAGTGCATTGGCACTCGATTTAAGGGTTGCTAGCAGATGTGTTTTGTTTCTGTCATTGGGTTTTGTCAAAATTTTGATTGTTAAAAATCCAACGTGGGTGATTTGAATCCTACTGATGTGGTGAGGGGGGTAGCGCTGATTGAAGATGGTAGATCTTACTCTTATGTTGCCGATGTATTATGAAAATCAAAATCCACGGTTTATCATAATGTAATACGTTAGAGGCAAACTGAGGAGCATAAAAGGAGACAAGGCTAAGGAAGAAAACGGGCAACCACGTCTCGAGTTGACAGATTTGTTGTCTTACAAACATTATGAAACAGGCATAAAACAGTACCACAATTAATGAGATGGAAAAAGTACGTGGAATTAGAATAAGTACTCGGACCGTTAGCAGAAACATCAAAGAAGTTGATTTGAAGACCTATAGAACGAAGGAAGCTCCACAACTTGAGCGACGCCATCGAGTAGCGAGACTACACTTCGCTGTTGAGCATGAAAATTGGGAAAACGACAAGTGGGCCAATGTTCTTTTCACAGATGAGAGCCGTTTTTATGTTAACTCCATCGATGGTAGGGTAAGATTATATCACCTCCGAAGAGAACAGTTTAGTTTTACTCTTTCCGTATCCTTCGGTGGAGGTTCAGTAATGGTCTGGGGTGGGATTTGTTTAGGAGGCCGAACAGAGTTGCTTTTTGTTAATTAAATGCAAATAGACACATTCAAGATATTCTGAAACACTATGTCGTACCAATCGGAGAAAATTTTTTGCTGATGCACGACAACGCCCGCCCTCGCGGGGCTCGTCGTGTCTCAGAGTTTTTAAATACCGTCGAAATAAGGGTAATGGATTGACCGGCATTTTCCCCAGCCCTTAATCCGCTCGAATATGTTTGAGACATGGACATGTTAGGTAGGCGATCTGGGTCAATCTGCTTCAAAAGTTGTTTGATAATGTCATCATGAGTGTAAGAAGACGGATGACTGCTGTCATAAGTACACGAGGAGGTCACACGCGTTATTAAAACATTTGTTATTGTTGGTGTCTTGAATCGTTACCGTTAGCTAATTTATTGATGTTGTTTTCCTTTGGCCCGTTGACCTTTAAACACGCTCCAATCGTTACTACGTCACCACAAACTAAACAAACCCGATCAAAATTCTATGAAATTCTAAAGCTTATCAAACGTCGATATCGGGATATAATACTTAAATTCCAAAATAAGTTACCTAGCTGCCATAACAAACAACTATATTCGCTTACCTGTTCGGCAAATCAGGCGCTATAATGTCTCCAATCGATAGGTCGATACCTATAAATATATCTCACAACTTTTCGTGATACCCTTGCATGCACAAAAAAAAATACAACCAAACGGCGCTTGCAAGGCCCTTTAAGGTCAGTTACCATGCATTATAAACAACAGTACGCTTTCCATGTGAATTTCACAGATGACAAACCTTATTCATATTTACTCTAACTTAATTTACGACAGTTACTTCAACCAAAACTTTGTTAAATAATTCTTCATTTGATTCAACGTAAATGCACAACTATTTACAAAGCGTACTTGATTAAATTTACTAATTCAAACTTATTGTTAAAATTCGGTATATTTGTTTAATCGTCGTCTTCTTGTTAGTTACAAAGTTCTTGACGAATGTTACACTTAAACTAGAAGCTTTATTTATTTACAGCGATAATTATTTATGCGCTTGCCATTTACAAGAAGCCGTCAACGAACACTTGAACTATTTACCGTTGATCCTCACAGCAGATGCGAAGAACTCCAAAGGAGTTATGGCCAGCACCCTTCGACACTGAACCCAAATTCCATAGACGGCAAAATGTCGCGATACGACACCGATACAATAAATACTCTAGTAGGCGAGAAGACACAAAATAATCCTCCAATTCAGGGCAACAAAATCAAACCTCCACGATAGCTTCACTTCACCTCAAGATAGGCGTAAATATATCACTACCTCCACACACCAACCTTCGTGTATACGACAATGCGCAAACGAGCCTTAGCCTTTACGGCATTATTCCAAGACTGAGGACATGCATTAAAAAATTCTTCATTTACGCCATATTTGATTTTAAAAACGACAACCAATCATATTCTCATTTCCTTCAAAATTATAAACACGGTAGAAACGATAGGCGCCCTTCCGCAAATGGTCGAGAGAAATCACGTCACAACTGCAAAGGAAGCTTTTCAAGTAAGCAACGCTTATCTATTCTACAGTACACATGCACTTACAATTATTGAGCTCATATTGTAATCCAGCTAAATCTTGCCTTCTCCTATAGTGGTGATCTTTAATTGAAAGTGAATCGGTACGCTGTACGGTAAAAGAATCTTGGTGCCTTTCCTCAAATGTAAGTTAACAGAAACATAATACGAAAACCAACTTGGAATTTTATCTCTCAATAACAAATGCGTTTTTAAATACATTTTAAACCTCGAGAAAGTTTATATAATTCCCTTTCAACTAAATATGTACGACTAATTCTAATCCGAAATACAATATAAAGCTTTATAATAACACTAGCAAAAGTATGCCAATTTAATGTTAACTGTATAAGTCAATTTTATTCAAAATACAACATAATTTCTCTCTTTCAACTAGAAAAAATCCTAAAACTGAAAATAACGATAAAGCTATTTGCAGAGATAATAGTAACGCTCGTATCACCTGCGCATCAAAAAAAGGTAATCAAACAAAAGCTCGTGAAAAATGTACACTTTTAACTCGAAATTAAAAAAAAATTTAAACAAAACCAACTAACTACAGGGTGATCCCTTACAATTTACCCACAGGGTGACACAATTTATGCGTTAAAACACAAATAAAGGTTGATGCAGTAATCAAAAATTTTAGTTTGAGTGGTCACTGTAACATAAAACAAAACAAATCAAGGGAAATCCTTCGACCCCCTAGAAACCCATAAAAAATGTGCCAATGCACTAATTTCAACAAAACCGTTAACCCTTAAAAACTACAATATTAGAAAAAAAATGAAAATGCCCAGAAAAGATCAATCTTTAATCTGGCTTTATCAAACGACATCAAATTGCATTAGTTCACTCTACAGTGTCTCAAAAATCAACAAAAAAACACATTACTTTCGTTAACATCCTTAAAGGATCAAGCTACAATTAAAAAAACTGTCAAAATCGAGTGAAGGGTTCAAGAGAAAATTAAAGTCAAACTTCATTTCAAATTTTGATAAAACCGAGAGTTATCAAGTATTAAGCCTAGCGCCTTTCTTGTAGTAAATAATTATAAATTAATAATAATTATTAATAAACCCCAGGTCTTTGTCCATGATTTGATATTAATCCAAATGTTGATATAGGTTTTGTTCCCTCACAAAGCTATGTAAACGTAACAAATTTTTGTAACATCGCATAAACCAATTTAAATTTGTAATAAAAAAATAATTTTAAAATTGTTACTCTAGCGCTCAAACTAAAAAACGTTGGACTAGGATAAGCTTGTTTTAATCGAATCATTCTAGTCCAAGGAACATGTGGTAGGATTTTGTAAAGACCTTGGAATGTTTCCTACAAAATAGAATACTAACCTACATATTTTAAAAATGTACTCATAAATGAGAATCACTTGAAAAGAGATCGAGTTAAAATTTTTATGAAAATGTTTCTGCCTTGGTTTAGATAATTAATCCACTGCTTTCCACCATTTTTACTTTGTTTAGCTCAATGAAAGCAATCGATGTCAAGTTTTTCACCACATAATTTTTAACATCCGGGACACTGGTTGTTTTAGAATCCTTTACAAATTATTACGTTTTAATAGAGAATATTATGATATGGGCATTCCAACAGTCACAAAGATTCAAATCTCAGTAGTTTAGTTGTTACAAAATAAAACCAGATGTTTAGACCATCTTATTTATTTAAAAATTATATTATGTGAAGCCATTTCTGGTATTAAAAACTAGATAACACTTTCAAGAGAATCATACATTTAAGAATTTTTTTAATAGGTAGCGGACCGAGACAATTTTTTTATTGTAATAAACGTTTGTCAAGTCACAATTGTTACCGCGATAGAAAAAATAATTAATGGGTTTTTAATATTTTGATAATAAGTCGTGATTCGCTAATGATTTCCGTGATATTTTATTTTATGTAAGAAATATGGGAATGTATGTAACTAATAGTTGGCTAAGGAGGGTTGAAGAACACACGTTAGGGTAGAATCAGGTGTCTGCTTTTACTGAAGGAGTGTAACGAATCGTTGAGTATTTTTACGTACACATTCTTGATGTAAAACGTGACTAGTTTAATAATTAATTACGTCGGAACATACCGCAAATCAAAAGAAATCTTTGTTTGGTACTTTGAAACTCGAGACATGTAGGGTTTGTTACAGACGAGTGCATATTTTTAAAATTAAGATTTCGTTCAACAATGAATATGGAAAAATCTTCCCACGTAATAATTTATTGTTTTTTTTATTACTTTTAAAAACGGGGGTTGATTTCGGGAGTAAATGTAGGTGGTTGAAGTCGAGGAGAGGGAGTTGCGATTAGTGTTGTGATTCAGCCGGATTGATTTGATTGTTTAATTAGAAACTCTCATTGTTAACCATTTCGTCTATAAATATTTTTGTCGTGTACATTTGACAAAACTAAAAACGCCAATTCGTTCTTTTCCTTTAAGTAGTTTTCTTTGTAAGTTTTTCTAAAAATTAATCTATAATTAATCGCCGTGGGGTCGAGTTTTAAACCACGTTTCTTAACTTGTCGCGTATGTACTAAAGTATTTAACTAAAGGGAATATATTCAAGTGTAAGTAAGTATTTTAATATAATTAAAGCTCGCAGCAAACAATTCAACAAGCTTATGTAACGTATTAAAAGTCAATCATTGCCTTGCAAGAAGTATCTAATTTCATTGTTTTTTTTGTGCTATTCCATTTATTAATGTACTTGTGCAATTAGTTATTTTATGAATAAATTGTGTTTTATTGGTGGTTCTTTCCCAACATAGTAAATTAACGGGTTGAACCATCATTGCGCAAACCTCGTTAATTCTAATTTGAGTAGTTTCATTGTGTACCTGTCCAAACATGATGCAACGCTTAACTTTGAGGTCTGCGAGTAATTAAATATCAAACTTGTGAATAAATTCTAATGTTTTAATTATTACCAGGAAGGTAGTAGTATTATTGTCAATGCAGTCAAGGCACATCACTTAGCGATTGTTTTGTTCTTGAATTTACATTCTTGCGAATAAGTTCAAATTATAGTTTTTAAGATAGGGTATCTGGAGACGTTACAATACAATTTTTTTTATTTGATTTATTCATTACTTTATTTTTATTGAGTTATACCTCTGAAGCAAACACTGTTCGCTTAGATGTGAAGTGTAACTGACAAAAACAGAGATTTAAGGACAGGATCAGTACGTTTCCAGAGAAGGACTTGTGTTAAGGAATAATCCGATCACTTAATGTGGTGGTGAGTACTGGAAGCGTGATAATTTCTATGTTGACAAGAAAACCGCATTTCAAATTGTGATGGTAATTAATAGTAGAAAGTTTGTAATTTTATAAGTTAAAATACTTTATGGATATATTTTGCCACAAAATACTTTAACACCTTCAAGATTGTCTTGCTTCAGGCGGAATTTGCTCTTCCAGTAAATTAATGCGTAATTTTACAATCTTATACAAACAACAATTGTATACGCCGTGTAAATACAGGAAAAGTGGACATCCTAAGCCTGGTTCAAAAGAACGGTCACTCAACTGCAAAAGAATGAAATATAAACATAAATAAACAACTTCACTTTCTTCTATAATTCAGATGCCTGTTCTTTATAAAATTTGAGCTATCTTTAATAAACGATATCAATCATTACATTAATGCAAAATATACTCTAACTACACAGTTCAGATTACCTAGTTTACATGAAATGTTCCTAAATTTGATTGAAATGCAGTATAAATTGACAGAAGTGTTACATTACATTAACTAACTGTTTTATTAGGATCATTTCTGGCGTTATTTTAAGTTTAAAAATCAATTAAAATCAACGCACTATTTATCAAATATACATATATTTTATGTTCTCTTTACATTGTAAATCCAGTAAAAGGTCATATAATGTAACATTTCCATATACCAACCTTAATTCAGTCACATGTGTTTGAATAATAAGCGAGTTTAATTGAAGTAGCTAAAAAACAATAAGTATTAAATCAATACCAAACTAATTGATAGTTTCGTGACACACAGTTTATTATCAAGCTTATGACATGCATTAATCAGCTCTGATATTGCTTACGTTGCTTTATTGATACACACTATTTCCATATACTTGTTCAGTATTGCTTAAAATTCTTTACGACGTAGTTTAATTAACATGTGTTCTTTTTTTTTTCATTCAAACAATTTAAATGAACCTGGCGATCGGCCCAAATTATTAAATGTATATATCAATGCAATAGTTGTTTGAGTAGTACCGCAGAAAAAGGTATATATTACATAAAAGCTTTTCTTGATGGGAGAAATTGGCAAACTGTGTAAATCAGGTTTTTAAAATATTTTGGACCGGTAGGCTTATTCATAATTAATGTGTCAATTAAGTTGTGTGCATAATAATTTTTTTAAAAAATTAAAAAATTTGGTTTTAAATGTAAAATTAAAAGATTTTGTAGATGCTTAAGCGCTATTGATATATTATTTAAGTAAATTTCAAGAAAGAATACCGTTACAATTTAAAGTAACTGAATATATTTACGTTTGAATATAAGAGCTTGAATATAAAAGCTAAGCGTACAAATTAGATCTACATGTTGTTGCACAATGGAAATTTTTCATAAATGGTTTAGAGGCAGTATACTATTGAGATTAAAAAAATTCTGCGAAATTACATAAATCGTATTTGTGAAACTAATATTAAGCGGTTACTTGTTAAAATATCACGCTAAATGACTTTTATAATCGAAACGACGTTGGAAGTATCAATTCAGTAATTTGCGGACGACCCTCAGTGTAGTTTAACGTAACAAATTAACGTTTTTACATGCTTGAGACATTTAATAAATTATAACTGCACGTCAAATGTTTAATGTATAAGGAATATAATGGAAATCATAGAAAGGTTTTCTTTTAGGGTCTACATTTTTAACAAAAATTTGTAAATAAAGTTCTGGACTTTAACAGGTATTCACTTTCTAGTTGACGTACAGAAGAACGAACACGATCGATAATTTTCGTGTACTTTCGCCTTGTAGTGCAATTTTTTGATAAGCTATTGTTAACGTGGTATTTATAAATATTAACGGAGCGATAATGGCATAGAGGTTAACATAAATACGCTAAAGGGCTGATTTCGAGAGACAGCTTGGCGCGATGTCTGTCTAGGCCATTTAATAGTCATAAAGATGAGCGACGTGTGTAGGTAGTTTTATTTATTTAAATACTACCAAAAACGGGGCCGGGTAGTACGTTGTAATGACGGCATAAAATAAATAAACAATTACCATGTAGAAAGTTATCTACATAAAAGGTTAACTTCAACATTAAATGATTTAAGTGTTTTACCCCAGATATTTAAATGGATAATTAAACAGTTGTGCGCAAATTGTGTTTATGCAGTGTTTTGTTTTGATAATTTAACAGCTCAATTATTAAAGCTGTTAAAAGGGGACAATTTTTATAGTAATGAGTTTGGAATAAAATCATAATTTCAGATTACGTTAAAGCATAATGAAAAATTACACATGCTAAATAACTGCGAAAGCATAGTTTCTGTGATCATCTGCCGCTATTAAGTAAACAAAGCGATAGTTGAATGAGGCAAACCTTTCGTGTTTGCAGTCTTGAGGAAAATAAAACAGATTTTGTGAGAATGAGCTGATGACTGATGAACTACGTAAATATCTGTCATTCTTTTTCAAATGTGTGATGAGTCCTTTTGGTGCGAAACAGAATTTACTAGACTGGGCATATGTCAAGGTAAGGGAGTTTTATTGCTTAAAATTGCTGTATATATATATATATATATATATATATATATATATATATATATATATATATATATATATATATATATAAGTTTATTGGGGAATGCAGTCAATTATGAAGGCCAAAAGTAAAAACCCTTTGTTAATGTGCCAAGCTTTCGGAATGCTTTATTCCTTTATCAAGACAAGCTACTATAAATATAATTAAATTATTTATAAATTAAATAACAATAAGAAACATACCTAACGTGAGTTAAATAATAAAGTTAAAAACAGAACTAACAATAGGAATTTGCTTGGCACATTAACAAAGGGTTTTTTACTTTTGGCCTTCATAATTGACTGCATTCCCCAATAAACTTATCTTATATTCATTATCAGTCAAGATTACCCACTTACTATATATATATATATATATATATATATATATATATATATATATATATGATATTACGTCTCTGAGGTGCCCTGATATCATCGCCACCTAATTTTTTGTAATTTCACTTCCTCTGTTGTACCTCTATTGCTTGTGATATTCACTCCCAGGTATTGGAATCTTCTCACTTGTTCGATAAACCTTTCCTCCACCATTACCTTGCACCGTACTGGCTCTTTCGATATTACAATCGTCTTCATCTTCTCAACTGCTATTTCCGTATTGTAATGTTTTGCTGTTTTGTTTACTTGGAAAAGAATTCGTTGTAAATTGTCTTCGCTGTCGGCTGTTAGCGTCACGTCATCCGCGAAGCACACCTATTTGACAATTACTGCGTTGCATTTTATATCCCAAGGTTGTTTTTTTACACTGCTGGTGATTTAGTCCATTATCGCGTTGAAGAGTGTCGGGCTTAAACTGTCCCCCTGTCTTATGCCCACTGCTACCGGTATTTGTTCTGTAAGGTTGTTATGTGATTTTATCGTTGTTGTGTTATTGTGATTTAATTCTTCTATTGATTCGTCTACTTTTCGTTTTTTCAAGCCTCCCACTACGTCACGTAATCTGACAGGGTCAAATGTTTGACTGAAGTCCACGAAGCACATACTCAGAGGTTTCCCGAATTCGATCGCTTTTTGTTCCATCTATTGTGGATCGGTTGTTCCTGAACCCCTGTTGCTCTTCACAGCTACCTATAGTGTTAACAATACGCTGTGATAGTATTTTTGTTAGTAATTTGCCTGTATTGCATAGCAAGCTAATTCCTTTGTAGTGTGATGGGTCTTTTCTTGATCCTTTTTTGTGAAAGGGGATCGTTATGCTTTTACGCCACTCGTCGGGTATTGCCCCTTTTTGATGTATCTTTTTAAATAGAGTAGTAATTTCTTTGACTAGGGCTTTGTCTCCGTATTTAATCATTTCTTTGGTTATTTGGTTACTCCCGGGGATTTCCTATTCTTTAGTTTTTACTAAACTTAACTTATTTAAACAAAAATTCATAAGTAAACAATTCTCATAAACAATTCTCCAGATAAGTAACTAAACTTGTTTAAAGTTAAACAAAAACTTTCATCTTACTGAAATAAGTGATAAAAGAAATATGAACAAAAATAAATAAGTTTAACTTATAATTTGTATTTATCTTATCTCCCTAATGAACACAACTGTCTTAAACGAATGTTTTAAGTTTTTTTTTCAATAAATATTGAAACATAGCTCTGTGAAATTAATATTAATGCTCACCATATTTTGGAACCTACTACAACTGTTTTTAAAAGGATTAGGTAGTTTCCTAAGGTCTTCTTTCTTAACAAATTATGTTTCATCTGTTTCAATAAATTTCTTGGGTTGTGGAAATCTTTTGTAAAATTATGCCTCATATCCACGGTTACAAAGATCTGTCACCCTGGAAATGTACTAAAGTTTTCTTGGTTTTTTGTCCAAAACCTTCACAATGCAATATTCTACTTCCTATAGTATGGCTTGGCTCAACTTCATTATCATGTATCACTGTTTTTTTCCATTCTTTTATTTGTTACTATAGGTATCACATTTTTTAATTTTCTTTGTCTTCTTCATTTCACTCCTTTCTTATTCCATTTCTTTTTGTTGTCTGCTTCTTGTTTCTCCTGCTCTTCTTTTTCCCTAAACTTCAAAACATTTTTTGTTGTTATGATTTCACCATTTTTTACGTCTTTTGCGCTTTTTTCCACTATTCCACTATCTTAAAAATTCCCAATAACAAATCTGCAAATATTCTGCGACGCACACTTGTAGATGTTGATGGTTCTTCAATTAGGACATCATTTGTTGAAGTAGCAGCTACTTCCAGCGTCTCTGCAGCTGTTAGTGTTCAAGCTAATTCTATCAACCGTGAAGCTTTTGAGATGGCAGCCACTACCAGCAGCACTGAAGCTGCTGATATCTACTTCCATCTTCACGGCAGCTATTGAGGTAGCAGCTACTTCCATCAGATCTGTGTTGGGTGTGGGGAGATTTTTCTTGTACCTTTGCAGATCTGTTACTTCAACAATGTTTCTGCTATCCTGTCTCCGTTAACACCATTCTTCTCTGGATTATCAGTTCCTGTGCTCATAAATATATTGATAATGTTGATTGCAGGCATGTCTTGAGCCAATCTGGTTAAATTGATACAAAATCACCTTTTGAAGTCTTTTTGTAGAATTTGCTCTTTGCCATTTACATAATTCCCTGTCCCATGTGTAGTGTGTGTTGTGAGCTTCAAAATTGTTACTTGCTTTTCCTGTTTCAGCCTTATCAGTTTAGTTGAAATGTGGGTAGTGTAGCCAGCGGAGATTAGCAGTATATGTCTTTCCTCTCCAGTGTTTGACAAAAAAATTTCTTGAAATCAGTTATAGAACAAAGTGGTTTTCATCCAACCTCGTGAACTTTCTGAAACACCTATGATGTGGCATCGTCATTAATCAAGTTGTTCACAAAATAATTTCCTTTGAACACGCTTAATAGTAGAAACATTCTTCCTTCTTCAGAGCAGCACAACAATACTGCATAACAATACCGCAGGTATTTATTTTCCTCCTATTAGTGACCCGTATGACCCCAACAGCTTTGGTTTCTGATAGATCATGACAGAAACACGTCTCGTCACAATTAAATATTTGTACAGGTTTGCCCTCTAACTGGAACTCTTTGACTGTATTTTCTGAAGCATCAAAAAAGTTATAGATAACCCATAAGTTTATTTGGTACCTTATGTCCTGAGGCTTTTTTTTTATTGAAAGCATGTACTTTCTTATAAAATTTACAAACTAACCTGGACCAGGTCGTTGGTGTTTGTATCGGGTTTGGATGTTGTTCTGTCTATGTAGAGTTGGACTATATTAAAAACTGCAGCCGTCGATAATCCAAAACCATTTTTATCTATAACTTTAAGACAATATGCAATTTCTTGTTCATCAGTTTCGGGTAAGTGAGTTAGCGTCACCTTTATTATTATCTGAGATGCATCCTTTTCCCTTTATGTCCAACACTCGATGTTTTAAAGTGGACCTTGCAACGTTATTGCAATGTTATAAAAAGCATCTGCACCCCTTGTGGTCTTGCTACCATTCTTCACGTCTTCAAGCGTTTTCTCCAAATCCTCTTGAGAATAAGAGGTTCCTCTCTGGGTTTTCCGAATAGATGTTTTCCCCATGATAATACTAGAACAAATAACCTTTAATATTCATTTTTCATTTAAGAAACCTTAATAACAGTAATAAATTATTTATTTGGTTTTTAAATTGTGCAAGTTAAGATAACTTGTTGAATTTTTCAAAACAAGTGAAATTGGAAAGAAGATGTGTATTTTTGTTAAGCAGTGTTTTTGTTTTAATGTTAATTATTCACATCATGACTTGCTTAGATAAAAACGTAAATCTTAAATAACTTATTAACTTATTAAGATGTCCACGGATATTGGCATATCCAACCTTATTAACCAGGGGTAAATGGATCCTACACGGGGAAAACGAGCCCTCAGCTAGTCCATTTGCCCCAAGTTCTACTCCATTTACCCCATTTTAAAAAAAAATTCGGGGTAATTGGGCCACCCTTCCTATCCTGGAAGACTAACAATAAAACCTGATGATATTAAGAAATTACATTCATATTAATCTTTAAATATATGTTAGATTAATAGTCAAAGGAATAATACTTACTTCAAAGAATGTGGCTGTCTTTAACGCGCACAATGGATGGCGTTGTTTTAAGAAAAAAGAAATTGAAGTGCTGAGTTGCCAGTTGCACAAAGACTATGTCACGTGGTCGTGATTTTATCTAATATATTTCGAAATTATAAATTATTCGTTGGTACCGTACATCTGAAATCTAGTATAAGTTCAAGCAATTGAACTTGATAACGCATAAATTTTTGGGAAGCTTTTCGATTGTAATGTTTTTATTTTGTCTTTTGTTTTTATTTTACAAATGGTGACCGCATTTATTATCCCTTTTTTTGAAAACGAAATAAAGTTTTGGTTTGTTTATCAAGTTTAGATGTAAGTTTAAAATTAAGGTGTGCTTTGCGTATTGGTATCAATAGCCAGTGAAATCCCTTTAGTAATTTGGTTGAGAATTGATAAGTTTCTCTGCGAATAATATTTGTTCGTACTTTTATAGATATCGTGAAATGTAATCATTTACGTAAAATTGCGACAGAAGAAAATTACTGATTACATTAAAATTGTTACTTTGTATTCGCATGTAGTGTAGAAAAGTATATATCGCAGTTTGTAAAACTTTTTAGGCAACAAATTGGCGAAGTTTAGATATGACGCGTTAAGGTGTGCCGTTATGAAAACTTCCGTTGACAGGATAACGATTACATCGGTAACACCCGCTGGTTGCGAAGTGTTTTTTGAGCGATGCAATATTCCCGACGGCTCTCGAGATTAGTTCCTTTTTGGCGCGCATTAAAAAATTTAAGTAATACTTTTAATGTAGACGGAAAGGCGTTAACAAGTTACCGTTACGGCAGACAGTGAATTCTCGCGGAACGGCGTTGCCTCAAATCCGTGTTGAAAGAACTTCCGTTAATAGACGGAGTTTCCCCGTTCAACTAATTAAAGGGATTTTATTGCGTCGTTCAACCAACACGAGATTGATTTATCGTTAACTGCATTTTGTCCAAAGGGACTATGTCGTGGATCCTAGAAAAGGTGTTAAGCATTAATTCCCAGTGCTTTCCCTCTTCAGTGGAGTAGTTATCGCTTTTGTGCGGAAGAAACCAAACGTCCTTTACTAATTTCCAATCATTAAGTTCATAGCTCGTCGGTAATGAGTACCCCGCTGTAAATAAATAAGTTTTTTTCCTTTTAAAAATAATAAATGTCACTCGGAACTTGTATATAGGTAGGGCAAAGTTAACAAACAACGTGTAAATATAAACATTAGTGTATCGTACAACCGATTGTAATATTAATCAAAACGCAACTTAGAAGGTGATTCATTCACGAGTCGGGTCAAATTCGGAGATTCGAGCTTAGTTTCAATATCAACCACGTTGCCGAAGCCGCCGCAGGTAAATTACAAGAGTCAATCGATTTAAAGGCTGTTGAAATTTAAGGTAATCATTTCCGTTCATATTTTTGCTGTGGTTGACAATTTTAATAAAGTGTTGGATGTATTTTTTTTGTATGCTCTAACGGTTGAATACACTGGTCTTTAGGATTAACTTCTGATTGTTTTATCGTTTAAATTTTTAATACAAGCGTATTTATGTGTTATAATCCAAATTTATATGAGTTCTTTTGATTTGTTGTATTGACTATTTTGGACCGAAATTTTACGTAACGATTGTGTTGAAAGGGTAACGCAGATAATTTGTGATAACCATTAGTTATCTTTTCATACGAGTAAAACAGTAACGGCAGACGTTGAAAATAGCTAGTATCACTGCATTTTAATTAAATGAAGTGATTTAATTGGTATAGTAAAAATTAATGTAGCGATTGTGGTGATATCCCAATGGTGGTTTATTCATGATATACTTCTGTAGGTTAATGCACGTGTGTTTCTTAATGTGATTTTAAGTGTTTGTTTTTTTATGAGAATGAGATCATTGAAGTAACGTCAACTTTCTTGTGTTTATTTTAAGGAAAGTAATTACGTTCGAAAGTTTAACAATTGATGATTTAGTTTTAACGTAGCATTTAACGGTTGATGCGTTAATGCATCATTTTTCATGAATTGGAGCATATTTTATAGCGGATTGGTAAACCTTATCTCAATTGGTTGTAAGTTGACTTAAAGTGATTTCGTTTCTTGGAAGTATAATTTCTTTGAAAATCAGATTTATTAAGTAAAGTAACGTAACAACAGAATGATTGCTTTGAGCAGATTAGTGGTAAATTTTGCGGCAAGATCCGCTGGTTCCAGGACCACCCGTGATTACGTCCAGGTGAACGAGTTATTTCAGTTTTTAAACGAGCTGTAAACCGACGTAATTAGGTATTTCAACCCCAATTGTGTCATTTCAAATACTCTGGCGCCCTTTCCGACTTTAAGTCAAGTCCCAACCGCTATTGCGTCCTATTTATGACAAGCTATCCTAGGTTGCGCAAAATTTAGTACCCACCCCAACTACCGAGCTAGTCGAGCGCAAACCCCAATTTTACCTGTTACCAGTGCTGTCAACACATCGGAGGAAGACTGTGAATTTAATCCAAAAGGATTAGTTCGGATACTAAAAATTCTACTGTATAATTGATTAAATTTGAGGAAAATAATGAGAAGGGTTAAAATAGATATTAACCAAAATCATTAGCACTTTCGAGCATCCGTCTTTAAATAAGCTTACATATACAGCACATAAGTGGTAATTTACACTGTTTTTAGAATCCGTTAAGTTAGTTGATGAAAAAATATTGAAAAAGCTGCTGTTTACGTTATTGTAATAAAAATGTAAACACAAAATAATCGATTTAGTCATATAGCTGTAGTATTCCTAAAGTTTTACTGTTGATTGTGTAACAGGATATAACTTTTTATGTAAAACTGGAAATCTATAACATCAAAGCAATTTTTGTTTTTTATATCTTTACCTTCTTTTTGTATGTGTAGTTTTTGCCGTAAGACAGTGTAACGATGGTCTTTGACTAAAAAGTATTGTTAAAATTAAGGTTCTTTGAACATGAGATAAAAGAATTGGTATTCACGTTTTTATTAACTTTTTTTAATAAAAGTTATATTTACTGTACACGTTAAAATATGAATAAGAATAAATTATTGGTAAAACTGTATCTAACAGAATTAAAGTCAAAGCCCACCGTTGTTGGAAAATGTATATGTGGAAAACACATTTTCCTCCGATCCTTTATTTTAATAAATTCATTAATGATCGATCTTGTCTAAAAAATGTTTGAGCGAATGATTTTAGTGTACACATACAACATTACAATGTCAAATAAAACTAAATAACATCAATATTCATGAAAGTGACCGTCGAAGAGTTGTAATGAAACGCTTGACTAATTTACGACACTCATGTTAATGCTAGTTGTATTGATTCAATAAATGATAAAATTGTGCTCACACGATTGGTGCCAAATTTGTAATCATTCTTCCTCGTTAAAAGAAGTAAATTAAACTTAAATTATTAATATTTCGCCACCACGTTGGGTGCCAAATTTGAAATTTTTTTTTACTTGTAGTATTCCCGAACAGGCTAAGATTTGCTTACTACGACTGTTTCACCGGACCTCTCTAAAGTGTTATTCCAAAGTTGGGTGACACATGAAAGAAGATCACCCGTTTAACGACTCTGTCTAAACTCATACTGGTTGTAGCTTAAGAGTTTATTGGACTCGATGAACGAAAGTAGTTGGTGGTTGATGGCCTTCTCCATGATTTTCGACAAAATGGAGCTATTGGTCTACAGTTTGAGGGATCGGTTTTGTCGCGATTTTTAGGAATAGGCTGGACATTTGCCAACTTCCACGATGAGGGAAACTCTCCAGATAACATGGAGAGATCGAAAAAAGTTTGAACAATACAGGTACTAGCACGGGATAGCATTTTTTAAGGACGATAGCTGGAATACCTTCAAAGCCAGTCGCCTTGTTTGGGTCAAGTTTATTGATAATTGCTTCCAGGAGCTTGTAACGAAAGTGAATTGGTTTAATAGCGTATGGAGTAGATTTGGGCGACGGCACAGTTTTACCAGAATCATTGAGACATGAATTTGATGCAGAGTAATCGACAAAGAGGTTGGTTTTTTCAGCAGGATCAGCGACTACAGCACCATCGCGAGACGTCATGGGAGGAAAAGAAGGTGTACAAAAGTTTTTACTGATGGCTTCAGCTACTGACCAAAATTTACAACCACCCAAAGGACGTGAGACTAATTGTCTGCATTTACGTTCTTCAAACATCTTTTTGGCCTTGATGATGATGCTTTTGCAACTATTTCTTGCGGTAGTATAGTTGGCGTGATTTTCGATAGATTTATTTGATTTCCGTTTGGTATAGAGTTTATGCTTTTGCGATAATGCATCTGTGTAAGCCGTATTAATCTAGGGTTGGGAACGGGCATGACCTACACGATTATGTTTTTTGGGAATGTATAACTCCATACCCAGCAGGATAACTTCAGTTATTGAAAGAGCAATGTTTGAAGAGGAGGACCGTTTAAAGCAGTACTCACGCCAGGGGAAGGTTGCAGAAAAATCTAGCAGTTCGCTCTAGTTAGCTTAATTAAAGCATCACATAGTTTTATCTGTTTTTCGAGTTACAGTGGGATTGGGTACAGAGGAAGTTATTTCGATTAGGCAGATTGACCAAGTGGGGAAAGGACTCTTGTTTTATAGACCAAGTGGGTTAGTTGTTAGGAATAGGTCCAGCACTATGACCTGCGCGATTAGTAGTAGAAGAAAAATGAAGCCAGTTGGAATTGTGGGCATTACAATCTCCCAAAATTGAAATATCACAAGATGGAAACTGTGATAAGAGGTAGTCTATTTTCAGACTAAGGTAATCAAAAAGATCTTGGAAGTTGTTGCCATTGGGAGAGCTATACAAACAACAATAGAATTTCACAAATTGGGGCCCAGAATGTTTTGACCAAATCGCGACAAATTTGTTGTTTTTCAAAGTGGACATCCTCTTACAACCTACGTTGTCCTTGGTATATGCACATACTCCGCCTTTAAGGCAAAAATTAGAGTGGAGGTTGTATCTGGGAAATTGCAGGTCAGGCGAATGAGTGCTTCCAAGGGAGATTTGTGTTTCTAATAGAAACAGAGTGTCCGCTTGCACTTGTTCAAGGTGTTGGTGAACAACATTAAGATTCGATCTGATAACACGTATGTTGCAGTACTGAAACCATATGGGTGTACTTTCGATGACCGAGGTCCCTTGAGGCCTGCCATCCCGGGCATCCGAATGGGACAGAATTTTATCCCTGGCAGATCTTGCTCTTCTTAGTCTTGATTTTAGCATTGACGAATTTTAGCCCCCCCCCCCCAGAGTCCTTGGGACGGATCGACGAATCGAAGTGAGAGTGTTTCGTTCTACTCACCTGGGGTATAGCGTCTGTTTTAAAAATCGTCATTTTAAGGTTTTAGCCGTTAAAACGCTAAGCCTGGCAAGTGTGTATTGGCGAGTACATAAGGAGTAAAGGAGAAAGTGACCGGCGGCCCTTACCGAGCTCAGAAAATTGCAGCACCAATATTAAGGAGCCCGTGGTAAAGATGGTGGTATTGCACGGGCGGCATGTGGTGTACATGCCTTCCACGTATGAAGTTGTAGAATATTACAACTGAAACGGAAGCACTAATTAGTTTACATTGCATCTTACAAGAAAATTTTTTTGTACGATTGCTGAATAAAGTAATTGTACTTAAAACAAAGCAGAATATGCATTAACCTAATCTAATTAAAAGGATCGTGCGTAAGTTATGTAGTACCCCAATCTGATTATCGTTGGTTTCGTAGGTGACAGCATTAAGATTGAATATATATATATATATATATATATATATATATATATATATATATATATATATATATATTTAGTGTCCGCTATCGCGTGGCACTACGCATTATTCATAGCGAACTAATCTTATTATTTACACATTAGCAACTACGTTGGTGGATATATTCTAATTATTTAAAGCGGACTAATCTTATTATTTACACGAGGTTAGTAATTACGGTGGTAGATTATTCTAATTGTTGATCGGCCTTTTAGTGAAATAACATCGGTCGGTTTACTGAGTGTTTAGACTCGTTGGACGGAAGTAGACAAGACTAGGTGATCTACCTACGGGCGCCTAGTTGCGGTCAATCTGCTGCTTCCTTCACTTTAATCGTTTTGCGTAGTGTAGGCGTATTTGAGTGAGTGTGTATTGTGTGTAGGTGGCGGAGTCTAGTTAATGAGAAGCTGCACTGTAAGATGATAACGATGACAAACGGCGTACAAGTCGTAAGTAGACGATTCGCGGAACGCGAGACGTTTTATGTGTAGGAGTCTTCCGGTCGGGATTGGCAGAAAGAGCGGAGGGGACTCTGACGTGGAAAACTTTCGATGTTTTAGAAATTAACATCGAAGGGGATATAAATTCATTAATTTGTAAAATCTGTGAATAATAATATTTAATTAAAGCAGGAAAATTAGCAAATAATTAATAATGAAAGAAAAATGTGGTAAAGGGCGCTGGCTCTTTACACTGTGACTGCATCCTAATGTGGTTGCAATATCACAGTACAAAGAAAGTAAACCAGTCTCAATACAATTTCATCCTTATGATGCGTATTACATAGAAAATTCTTCAATTAAATGTTCTCCTTGGTAGCTTACGAAGAAGTGTCGGTCCGTTAAGTAGGACTTAAGTATTTCGTAGATTTGGTATGGCAAATACTTTTTTTAATTTATAGAATAGGCCCGGATACCAAACCTTATCGAATGCTTGTGAGATGTCTAGGAACGCAGCTGAGAAATAGCGATATTCCTCAAGGTTGTTGTGGATTTGGTCTACAAGGCGATATATTTGTTCAATAGTGGCATGTGAATGGCAGAAACCGAACTGGTGTTTAGAAATCAATTGTCGATCATCTAGCATTGGTTGGAGGCGTTTTAATAATAATTTATAAAATATTTTGGAAATTATGGATATGAGACTAATGAGTCAATAGGAAGTGGGGTCAGTAGGTGCCTTTCCAGGTTTCTGCATCATTGTGATCTGTGCTACTTGCATGCGGTTGGGTAGTACCTGATGGAGAAAATAGCATTGTGTATCTGAGTGATTGCTTGAATTGCAGTTTCAGGTAGCTGCTGCAGGATTTTTCCATTGATGAGGTCAAAACCTGGTGCATTCTTGGGGATAAATTTCTTTTTTTATTTTTATTACTGTTTGTACTTCCAACGTCTTAAAGGTTTCATCGGTGAACTCATTGGCTGGGATGGGGTTGCAATACGTTGTTTAGGTAGTCAGCAAACGATTCTGCTTTGTCTTTACTAGTCCGAGCCCACTGGCCGTTAGGCTTTTTGAGAGGCGGTATTTTGTTACAGGTCTTCTAATTTTCCAAACTGCCTTCCACAGAGAGTAATCTGTGATTTCAGTGGCTGAGAGGCTATTTAGGTATTGTTGAATGCCTTCGCTTTTAAGTTGTAGTAGGAGTTTTTTTAGTTCCTTTGTAGACCAGTTCAGCGTTCGTTTATCAGCTTCCAGGCGGGTACTTTGCCATCGTTTTCAAAGGTGTCTTTTTTCCTTTATATCATCTCTTAATATTACTGGGCAGCTGTTAGTATTGGAGTTTTTCTTTATAGGAGTGGCTTCCCATGCTGCTTGTTAAATAGTGTTAGTTAACTTTGTTACAGCTTCTTCAATATCATATTTGGTTTTCAGTGGTACTTTTAGGTTTAATTGATCAGATATTATGTTTTGGAAGAATTCCCAGTTCGTTTTAGTGTTATAGAGGGCTGGTCTTGTTATTTTTAAGTCGAGGGTGATTATAATGGAAGAGTGATCAGCTGCTAAGTCGAAGCAAGATTTGATTCCTAGTTGTCTTATATTTAGCTCTTTAGGGATGCAGAAATCAATTAGACCAGGTATTTTCCGACGATCCGTAGGCCAATAGGTCGGCTCGCCAGTTGATAGGTATTATAGGTTGTTTGCACGTATAGCTGCTAGTAGTTTACGCCCGTCCGTTCTTGTGATGCGAGAGCCCCACCCTTGATGCTTTGCGTTACAGTCACCCGCAGCAGTAAATCTATGTCCAAGGTTTTGAAAGAAGTGGGAGTAGTCTTCTTTTTTTGTAGAGTGTTTGGGAGGTCTGTAGATGGCGGAGATTTTAAGGGTTGCTGCTTTGTCTTCAACTTGGATGGTAGTAGCTTGTAGTTGTTCTTTTACATACTTCGGTAATTCGTGGTGTTTTATGTTAGATTTTATTATAACTGACGTTCCACCGTGGGCGTTTCCATCGGGATGATTCGTGTTGTAAATGTAGTAGTTTGAAAATTTTATGCAACTTTTACTAGTAAAGTGTGTTTCTGTTATGAGTAGTATGTCGATATCGTTGATTTTAAGGGAAAGCTCGACTTCCTGGGCATGCTGGTTAAGTCTATTGGCATTCCATACAGCTATTGTTAACAGTTGTGCCATTACGTCATTTTAATAATTAAAGTGGTTAGTACGTTGATGATGGTCCCCACTTGTGTGATTAAATTCTTCATCATGGACTTTAGTTCTTCCATGTCATTTGTTGGTTGATTTATAGATATCATTTGCGGCTGTGGATTTTGTAGAGGCTGAGTGTTTTGTCTTGCTTGGTCAGCGTATGTTATCTCAGGAACTCTATATGTCTGAGTAGGTGCTCTCGTGTGTGCAGTTACCTCTCGTCGTAAATTTGGGAAAAGCTTTTCATGTAACTGTTTATGGACTATCCATCTGCGATAGTTGGCGGGATGACCCTCACCACAGTTTGTACATTTAACCTGACCATCTTTGGTTTTTCTCGGGCAGTCTTTGGTGGGATGATTTCCTATGTATTTGACGCAGCGATCCATCTGTTGACAATAATTCTCGGTATGTCCAAACCTTTCACATTTGGTGCACTACGGAATTTTTCTTTTAGCATGGGGTGGTTCGACAGTTACTCTTGTATTCATGATTAGCGTTTATAAATTTCTTTGTTGTCTTTTTGTTTCATTTCTATTATAAACATGGCGAGAGGAGTTTTGCTTGGTTGTTGTTTTATATTCCATATATTAACTATTTCATGGCCAAGATTTTCTAGGTTCTGTTTTATTTCTGTTACGTCCGTAGAGTGGTGGATATTTTTGATTACTACTCGGAATGTTCTTTCTTGCTTTAGTTTATAGGTGTGGAATTTTGTGTTTTTATTCATAAAATGTTTGATAATAGTTTAATTAATTATGCCTGTATTACTTTGTATTTTTACTTGTCCATTGCCGTGTGCTTTTAGGGTATAATTATATTTTGCAATTTCGTTCAATAGTGTTGTTAATGGTTTTATATTTTTGACACCGGATATATAGATGAGTGGAGGTTTGGGGTCCTTCTGAGCGATTGTTGTTTATGTGTTGTTTGTTTGATTGTCGATATCCAGTGGATCGTATCTATTTTTAGTTTCCACTGGGTTGTTTAGACAATATTGTGGTTTTCCTAATTGACTTTGGTTATTTGTTGTATCTTCAGAGCTCCAGAGTCTTTTTTTGTAGTTAATGGTGCGCCATTCGTTGCCTGTCTCTTTATAAGCTAAGACACTCGTAGAGGGTTGATGCTGATTTATCTGGTACGTGTTATTTATCAGTCTCTGGAGAGGATTTAGTTGGTACATAGAAGGCTGGGATTGCATAGGAAATGCTTGTTCTTGTGATGCATTGTAAGTTTGATATTGGAATTGTAGATTGGTTTGATTCGGATGCGAAAAGTAGTTAGGTTGTGAGTAGGCCATATTTCATGCTTTAGTTATTTACGTTCGATTAAATAGTATGAAATAAAATCTAATACAATAAGTAAATAATAAGTAAGAAAGATAACTTCCCTGCCTTATCATGACCTTGCGGTCAATGATAAAGATAGCACGCTCGTATTACAGCTAGCACTAAAGTAATTAACCAATGAATATTAATTTACAATATAATAATTTAAAACTTCAGTATATTTATGATGTTTACACTTAAAATTTCGCGACTTATAGTTACAATTACTTATGTATTGCGATTAATTTGACAAAAATTAGAGAATCTTGGTTATCGTAATGATAACGGTTGAAAAACCTTGTAAATGGAGGTTACGTGGTATTAGTCAAATGAAAATTAAATTCATATGCATATAAAACAAATTGATTTCGCTTTTACAGGTTTACTCTTTCTACTACATTTGCTTATTCAATACCGTATGTCCATTTCGTCAAATGCACTACGAATGTTCACCATCCTTATTTAATCCACTGTTTTGTATGAGAAGACAGTGTAAACGAATTGGATAGCTCAATTCCTAAATTAATGACGTAACGGTAAACACTGCTGGCGAGGATAATAATAAATTAGCATCCTGTATTCGTTACCTAACTTTTGTAACTTACGTAAGTCAACTTAATCAGGCATTCTATTCAGCAAATACATTTTTACAGTATGCATTCTAAAGCGGTTTATATTTTTGACGTATTTTTCCTGTAGTTTTAAATTAACTTGCATGTACAAGGTGAGCAAATAAGAAGGGCCGCGGGCCATATTTTCAGATCAGATTATAGCACAGGTTTGGGAAAAAATTGCAAGTGCAAATAACGAAAAGTTAACAAAGATTACCTTCTAGATAACGCGCTCTAGCGGGGACGGTAACATTTCTAACAAGACTAAAATTGTTGATTTCCGTTAAAGTTAACCAGCCTAATTGAAGTTTGACAAAAAATGTTCACCGTTTACACGTTTCTTAAGATATCTTGGAATAGAAAAAAGGTATCGACATGCGGTTTTCGCCATTGCTAATATGGTCGATTTTCATAATCCATTGTTAAAACTGCATGTTCCATTTAATATTTTCCAAAGACAACTAGATTTCAAAAAAAAAAAAAAAATGAAAACCGCCCTCCAATCTGCACATTACTTATTAAGTTGCGTTGAGTATATAACACTTACGTTGGTGGAAAAGAGTTCTTTTCAACAACAGTAAGTTTGCGAAGATCGATTAAGCAGAACCGGACTTACCGGCGGTTTCTTCATAACTAGGTTCCCACTCTCCCTCACTTCTTAATTGAAAAGATAGACTAAAACTTGTTTAATCAAAAGTACGCAGAATTTTCCGTAGAACCTGTTTATCGTATTTATAATACCCTTTAATTAGGTGAATTTTGCAAAAATTGGCTTTTTAAAATTTTGGTATTTGATTACGCCCTCTAGCGGCGGACATACAATTCTATAAATAATTTCTAGGTGTTTCTCGAGGCCACTTTTGTGATACATTTTTTTTCCAAAGCTGTACTATAATCAGATCTGCCGTTCTTATTTGCTACTCGGTGCATTGTGTGTAACGTGCCATAGACCATACTGTGGTTTAGTGGATTCATTGATTTTACTCAATGATTATACTCATCTTTAACGGCTATGAATATCCCTACAAATTAAATAAAATTTAGCAGAAAAATATCTCAGATTTGTCATGTTTTTGGCTGGGTAATATATGTTAATATGTACAGGCTCTCCCAAATTCGAGGACAAGCATGGGGATCTCGCTTATTATAAGAGATAGGATATAGGTTTAAATTCGACACTTTTGCTAAATTCGATGCCGAGTAATAAATTTGAGCTAACTCGAATGGATTTGGTTTTATGCTCAAAAAACTAAAAATTTCGATTTTCGTTTTTCGCGTTTGGCCACCTTATTATTAGGAATTTTCAAAATTCGATTAAACATTATTAAGGCACCCTTTTACGCACAATACTAATATGGTATTAAAAATATTATGTGACGTTTCGTTTATTCTGAACCATCATCAGGTTTATTTTTTCTTATGGGGGTTAAGATATATTTTTATGTCGTTGGATGGAGAATGTTATGCTGATTTTCGCAATATATAATACTTTATGGTTTGATCGACTGCGAACTGAAATAATGAGAAAAATACGAAGACTAAGATTCCGCCTTCTTGGATCCAGCAAGGAATAATTACAGTAGTTCTACTTATTTAATTTGTTAAACTCGTTAGAACATCCAAAAAAATATAAAAACAGTTAAACAGTTTAAAAAAAAACATTAACAAACAACTCAAACAAGTAGGTCTATGTAACACGGTCATAAAAGCGACAACGCAAATTTATCGATTGGTAACAACAAAATAATTACACAGACAAACAAACAAAAATTATTATAATAAATGTTCGAACAAGTTTTCTCCTTTTTGAATACAGTAACGAATTTTTCTTCTACAATTGTTTACGCTTCTTTGAATGGTTCGCCTGGGAATTTGACGAAGTTCATTAACAACCCTATTCTGGAGATCTTCTATATTTTGCGGTGGCGTCTTATAAATCATATTTTTTAAATAGCCCCAGAGGAAGTAATCTAAAGGGGTTAAATCTGGACTTCTTGCTGGCCACCTAAGTGGTCCCCTATTTCCCATCCATTTATCAGGAAATTCGCCGTTAAGATATTCACTTATTACCGCAGCATTATGAGGAGGAGCTCCGTCTATTTGCCACCAGAGAGTCCATATTTCGTTTAGCGGAACATCATCCAAAAGGTCTGATATTTCGTGTGTTAGAAATGCGAGGTAGCGTTGAGATGTTAGGATACCTTCGTAAATAATTGGCCCAAGGAGCTTATCCTTCCAGATTCCAACCCACACATTAAAGGACCGGTGGCCTTGTCCTCGCATTTGCCTGTTAATTCGTGGATTTTCAACGGACCAGTAGTGCTCGTTATTACGATTAAACATTCCATTAGTGGAAAAATTGCACTCATCCGTCCAAATTATTTGATTGAGAAAGTTGCGATTTTCCAGCATTTTCGTATTAAGTTGGTTACAAAAATCCAACCGTCTCATATCGTCCCCAGGCCGAAGAGTTTGACTACTGTGCAACTTAAATGGTTTATAACGGTGTTGCTTTAACACGCGCCAAACTGTCGTTTTTGGCACTTCAATAGTTTGCTCTATTTCTCTGGTAGATGTTGACGGATTTTCTTGAACCTAAGATCGATAACATAAAGTCATAACTCTCCAAAAAAAATGTGTGCTGAAATTAGCAGTGAAGTGAGTGGAAATTCTTATAATTAGTATAATACTAACAAATAGTACCTGATGTAATATTTCTTCTTCGGCATCTCTGTCTAGTCTGCTACCATATGCATTTCGAGGTTTGTGAAAACATCCAAATTCTCGCAAATTTTGGTCTAATTTAAAAAAATATCTCTGGTTTGGTTGCTGCCTCTCCGGATATTCCTCTAAATATCTTTGTTCTGCTCTGACACTATTTCTATTGCAGCTATAAAATATCCTTATCATGTCTCGTTTTTCTGAATTTGAAAACATTCTAAAGAAACTTGCAAATTTTAAAGCACTAACACGAAGGATCTTGCAGTTATTACCCTTTTTACAATTAGAAAATGACATGACAAAAGCCAACTCCTGAGTTTTGTTTGATTCATGGGTATCGTGATAATGTAATATCACAGATGTATACACACTACAGATAGCTCATCACGTGTTAAAAGTTGGCTACGGTGATTTGGATTTAAGCGCCTGGCGAGGTAAATCCAAAGCAAAAATACACCAGCAATATTAGCATTCTAAATACAGATGTCCTCTCGAAACTTAAAATATACCGACTTATAGAAATCTATAATGACCTATGCACTTAATACGCGTACGGTCAAAATATGTAGTTGCCTTTATTTATTGTGGTAGTAACACTGTCCCTTAATACAACAAGGTTACGTATGGTTATAAAAATATTTGTTTATGTCTCTAGAGATTGCAAGTATTGAATTATTAAATTTACCGCCAATAGATATACAGGATTTGAGTTCATTCATGTTATTTAATATTAAAATCACAAAAAATAAGATTAATTCTTATATCTGTTATTCAATGTAAAAAATTCGTCACGTAATTCAACAGACTTTGTTCAAATGTACAGAAAATAAAGAGGTTTTTTTTTAAATGAATGAAAACGTAAAAAGATTTTATGTCATTGTATTCGATTTCGAAGTGTATGAGAGCATAAATAAGTGCCGTTATCGGTTATACAAGTGTCCGAAGTAGTGTGAAAATAAACATACGGCCGCATATCCGTCGGACGCCGGACTTGTGTGAAAAGAGGCTAAAGATAATCATTTACGTGTTTACTTTAATAAATTTACTAAATTTTCAGATTCGGTATCGTGAAGGAACGATTTAAACATAACAATTAAAATAGCTCATAGCATTTATTTAAATATCCCAAAAATTTTGTTAATGAATATGTGCAACAAAGCCAAAAGGGAGAATGTCATTTCGTGGTTGGTAAAGCAAAGGAAAGAAATGTAAGAAAACCTTTGCCTTCGTAGTATTCGCGAGAAATATACGATACGCTAGTTCACTGCTTACACTAATTAATGTAATTTAATCCCTGGGAACAAATGTACAATTACACCGATGTAACAAGTTAGATCACCTATTTACAAAAATAAGAAATCATTCACTCTATCTTACAATATACAGCATCAGTAAAAACAAACAAATCTCAGCGTTTTTAAGGATCCATAATTTTCCATGTACCGTTTCTTACACTTGATGCACCGATTGCCACTTACACCATTTAAAAATAGTTGTACGAATCATTAATTTCAACAATAACTTCCTATGATCGCCACACTCATCATCTTCAATTTTTAAATGTGAAAACTTAGCCTTCACCAAATTTACTCCTTTATTATACAGGGTGTTACAAAAAAGTAGGCCAATCCGTTAACCACATATTCTTTGGGACAAAATAAGGGGACTTTTCTTATGTCACTTTACATTTGAACGCTTCCTTTTCGATATACAGGGTGTCAAACTTCACTTTTTAGAAGTGTGCTTTATGTGATTTTAAGTGAAAAATTCAAAGAACTAATAGAAAAATAAGAGAGGTGTGGTAACCTTTAACCCCCCATTTTTTTCTGACGAACGCCTATGAACGTCGCATCCATTTTTTGTGGTAGTTTGATGATTTATCTAACTTTTTTGGCTCTTGTAAACTTTTGATTTGATACTTCCTTTATGACATACTTTTAGTTATTCGACTAGGTGTTGCGATTTTTTAACAATTTTTTTATTTTATTAATCAGAATAAATTCATAATAATAACTTAAAACAATCAATTGTGCTAATAATTATAATACGAAGTTGGAGGCAAATAATTAAATTAAATGTTCGATGTATCCACCGCCTTCGCAAATGCACCTTCTGGCTCTTTTTATAACTGAAAACAGAATATTTTGGAAAATATTCAATCTAAATACCTCTGCACCTTCTCCGATGCGACCCCTCAATTGATTTTGATTTATTATTATTTATTATGCAAAATAAATTTAAAAATAGGCTTATCTTAAAGTTCGTAACAATATCTGTCAATTATTTCTCTTGTGTTTTAGCTTTATTTGCAAAAGATATTTAAAGAATTTAATAGAATCTCTTATTTCTATATATATATATATATATATATATATATATATATATACAGGGTGTTATATTTAAAAAAGAGTCACAATTTTGAGTCAATAAGTGGCAACTTGTTTTCAAGCACCTGTAGAAGTTGTAAAAAAATGAAAAAATTGAACAAAACTTTTTGAGAAACAAAACACTCCGGCGTAAGTCCTTTGTCCATCTCACTCCGCCTAGAAGTTATACGTCCTTAAAATGTGTCCCAAATCCTGGGACACCCTGTATATAATAGTAATTTTACCTAGTTCTTTTGTTTACTTGATGTTTTCAAGGCAAGTTTTGTACATTTGCTTATTTGCCGATTTGCTGTGTTTTTACTTTATTTTTTATAGTGCTGTGAAACAGCAACAGGTAGCGACATTTTGTAGCAACTGTTGCGATATCTCAACGCCGCGTTACAGAATAAATATCTACGGATGTATTTATGCTGTGGCCGCGTTGTGAGCACACTGTCGGTTATCCATTTTCATTAATTGTAAGGCTCTTTTCACACGTGCCGGATAACATCTTCCAGTGTCGAATATTCGATTGCAACGGTATGAACATAAGTAAGCGCGATTATACAAGTGTCCGAAATAGTGTGAAAACAAAAATACGGTCGCATATCCGTCGGACGCTGGACTCGTGTGAAAAGAGGCTTAAGATATCCATTTACGCGTTTACTTTAATAACTAATTTTTCTGCTTCGGTATCGTGAAGGAACGATTTAAACACAATTAAAATAGCACATAGCATTTATTTAAATATCCCTAAAATTTTGTACTGAATATGCACAGCAAAGCCAAAAGGGAGAATGTCATTTCGTTGTCGGTATGGCAAAGGAAAGAAATGACGTAAGAAAACCTTTGCCTTCATATTTTCGTGCGAAATATACATTAAGTTACTTCACTACTTACACTAATTAATATTCTTGGGAACAAATTTACAATTAAACCGAGGTAACATATTAGATCACCTACTTAAAAAAAATAGGAAATCATTAATTCTATCTTAAAATATAAAACATGCGTAAAAACAAACAAATCTAAGCGTTTTTAAGGATCCGTAATTTTCCATGTACAGTTTCTTTCACTTCATGTACCGATTGCCACTTGCACCATTTAAAAATAGTTGTACGAATCATTAATTTTAACAAAAACTTCGTATGATCGCCACACTTATCATCTTCAATATTAAAATCTGGAAACTTAGCCTTTACCAGATTTACAACTTTATTGTATATAAACTCTCCTAAGTTGTATCTTTCTGGTTTTAAAGTAACACATTTAAGCACTAACTTTAAGGAACGTTGGATAATGTTGGAAAGCATCGGAGTTGGTGACCTCAACCCTACTGATGACTGAAATTTATTGTCATACGTTTTTTGCACCAAGAACAGTTGCTTCTTATCATTAAGTTCAATTACACCTGACACTAATAATTCACGACAACTTGAACAACTGAATTTGTCCAAGCACTTTTTTGCTAAGTATCCTGCAAAGTACACACTAGCACAATCTTCAAGCTCGACGTCCTCTTCTGCCACGGTGCTAACTGAGCACGGGGATGACTGAAAAGAAGATGGAGATTCTTGTGTTGCTGGGAATTTTAAGCTTGGCGAAGTAGGTTCGTTAATGAATTCTTCATCTTGATGAAACATTTCATCTTCATCTTCTTCACAGTTCGTTGTGTCTGGGGGCTGCATTAAATTGGACAAAGTCAGAAGTCTGAAAGTAGTCCTGAAAACACGCGATGAAGGATTCCTATTAAATCCTCCTCTTTGACGCACACAGGACAAAAATTTTCGAGCACATCTTGGTTTAGTCTAGATGTCAACAAATAAGTCATACCATCTTCTACTTCCCCCTCGAATTAAAATAAGATTGCATTAATGCTTAGAATAAGACCATCTATTGAGGGCGGTCGTGAAATTTTTCCTTTGGAATCTGCCAAACATTTCTTTGGCCGTGTTTAAAGTCTTCATGGCTAGGGCATTTTCTTTCGAGAGTGCCGAATTGTAGGGATTTTTACTATACCGCATTCGACTATTTAAAACGTCAAATGTTTTATTAACGGTGTCCACAAAATCAGCAGTACTAGCAGCAGATTCATTATGCAGTTGCTTAGTTTCAATGCTGGTTCTTATTGCAGCTGCCATACTGTGGCTAAAAACCTGCAACGCTAATTTGCAACTCATCCGTTGGAATGCATTCGGGTTCATATGTGCTGGTGTTATTTTCATTAATGTACGGGCCTTTACTTCTTTTGTCAATTTCATAAGTTTCCCGGATGTCCTTGAATGAAATTTTGTTGCCCTTGACAGAGTAAAAACCATTTAATAAATTGTTGCGAACGCTCTTCATCAGGTGCGGAACATCATAAATAACAAAGACCTTTTGCCCTTCATGCGAAAAGTAAGGCTGTTCTTTAGTTATTCCGAATGACTTAAATGCGGCCACGTTGCTTGTGGCCTGATCGCTGACAATTGCAACTGGCCGGAAGTTGCAAATTTTAACATTATGCAACACTTGTGTGATTAAATGTTGCAGTTCACTAGAATTTGGACCTGAATTGGACAGAAAATAGCAAAAAGGTAATTTCCATTTAGAGTAAAGTCCTCGAACCATCGCTTTCTTTGCATATTTCCTTTTTCGTCCCATCGGACCCAAATCTTCATATCCCTCAATAATGTCCAAAGGTTGGGAATATTCTAATATTTTCATAATGGACATTTCGTCGAAACATAGCAAACATTTTGTTGCTCTGTGGTCCATGGTTGACGCTTTCAATTTAATTTGGCGGAGAAAGTCTGGGTTGAACCCTGGACGGAAACGTAACCGACCAATCCAACGTTTAATAGTCGCCAACGATGGTAACTTAAATCCTGCAAGTGTGATTAAAGCTGATACAAAATGAATCATAGCCATTACAAATACATACCTTTTTTGTGCAAATCCTCTGCAGGTAGATGGAGAACTGTAGTATAACCACAGCGCAAATTCCCGTTCCTTTGGGAGCCAAGGAGACCTCAATTTGTGACAAAGATTCATTTTTATGAATGTTTGAGGCTCAGGTTTTAAGAATTTGTAGGCGTGCATACTGACGTCAGAAGAGATTGCGAAATTATTCGTTTTAAGTTTCTTCTTTAATTTAGATATATGAGCACGTTTTTTACTTAAAAGTTCACTTTGTAATTTTACAGTGCTTTTAAGTTTTTTTTTTATGGGGCTGTCTTCGTCGCCAAATTTCAATTTACGTTTTACATCAGTCCTTTTTGGGTACGCAGGAAGATCGGCAATTGACACCAACCACTCAGAAGTACTTGGACTACTGTAGGATTACATTACATCCGCATTAGAGGTACTTGGTCTTTGATCGTTGCTTTTTATAATTGTCTTTCCCGAATAGGTTCTGGACGGTACCTTAACGATTAATTCTTCATTAGCGTTTGCATCATATTTGGTATGAACTGCGTTATTACGCAATCGTTCTTTAGTGGGTTTAGTGAAATCTTCCGGTACAAAATGTTTTTCGCAAATCTTCTTATTTCTCAAACTATTGGGTGAGTACGTTAACAAATGTGTTGCCCCTATTTAAAATGAAATTGAATAAGTGATCTACTTCACTCCTTCGTAAAATATCTATGTTATGTATCGTGCTAGAAATTACCTACAGGGTGAGTTACGACGGGCGCCACGGAGTTTTATGAGAAAACTGGATATATTTTTTTATTTTTGTTGCAGGGACATTGTGCAGGTCCATTAAGGCTACATTTTAAAATAATTTAATATACAGGGTGCTTCAAAAGAGTGACATCAAAGTTATTTATTTTAATTGGAATGCCTTATATTTTTCACATTTTTAATTAAGTATCAAAATCAGATAGAATTTCGTTAGGTTCCTGTATCTAAATACAGAGCGTTTTGATTTTTCTTAAATTGCAAATTTTTGAAAAAGTTGTTACCAAACTAAACTAATTTTGTCAAAACTGCTTCATGATCTCAATAATAGACTGTTTCGTTGATCTATTTGCCAATTTAATTGCGAAAATATCAAATAATTATTTTAAGTTAAAATGGTTTATTCGAAGCAGGAAAATACTGATATATAACTATTGGTGAATTCAAGAGTCCACGCAGCAAGGTACCCCAACCGCATTCATCCAAATAAAAAGTACTAGAGATTGTTGAATCGCTTCGTGCGATAGGAAGTGCCGCTTACCCAAAACAGAAAACCAAAATCACTGCGTTGAAAAAGTGAAAAGATGGCAGTCATTTCGTGCATTTATTATAATAGTTATGTTAAATTGTTAATATTATTATTAATAACAAATTTAATATATTCGTGATATTGTTAAATAACTTCGAAACGTGAAGGTTTAGTACTTTTTGGAAGATCATTGAATTGGTCACATGACAGATATAACATATACAGGGTGTTCCATTTGAGATAAGAAAAAAAAATAGTTTGATTGTATCAATAATACAACCGAAAAATCTGAACACCCAATATAGTATTTTTCGCAATTAAATTGGCAAATAAATCGACACAGTCTATTTTTGAGATCCTGTAGCAGCTTTGATAAAATTAGTTCCATTTTGTAACAATTAAGTAGTTTTTTTGAAAAACCATGAAATTTAAGAAGAATCAAAATAAATCAAAACGCTCTGTATTTAGGTATAGGGAACCCTAACGAAAGTCTATCTTTCATTCTTAATTCAAAAATTTGATAAAATATAGGGCATTCCATTTAAAATAACATAACCTTGATATGCCACTCTCTTTGGAGCACCCTGTATATTTGAAATTATTTTTATAATGTAGCCTTAGTGGACTCACCCTGTATAGGTAACCTAATGCCACAGATGTATACACACTAATACATCTGTGCTAATGCTACCTGCATTATAGATCCATGTACGACACCTTTGTTCTTCCTTAAATGGAAATCCATACATTTTACGTCAGGTGTATTTCGTTTTGATGCACCACATTGAAAGTAATCACAAATGTTACCCGCTTTAGCCATTTTATTATGAATCAATGAAGCACTATTCAAATAAGTGAAATAATAGTACGGTGTTCCACAGACCGCTTAAAAAATAATAAGAAAGAGAACGAATACGAAAATTCGAAATTCAAACACTACAATAAAGCAATCCACTGGCACTTTTCACCGTTAACGGATACTATTGTAATGATAAAATTCAGTTCATTTGAAGATACTCTTTTTAAAATAGGGAAATGTACCTACCCTGCACTTCCAAGAAATCAGTGCGATCCGAAGATCACCATAAAAGTTTACGAGCTATAGTTTTTATAATCCCGTACTTCTGAAAAATCGCACGTTTTCGGGTGATTAGGTATAGACCGCAATGGAATGTAAATAGGTAACTATACACAAAACATTTTTTCAAGGGATGGAAATGGTAGCTACAGATTGGTAGTTTATTAAGTTGTAAACGTCTTATTTACGGGCTACTTTTTATTCTACAATATCTCCATATTTCCATAAAATATAGGTATGTGTATGTTACATCTTATATAATAATTCTCTACCAAAGCAAATTAACTATGTATCTTATTATACTAAGTATACTATGTATACTTATTATATTTAAAAGTCAAATTTCATTTCTCACGGAGTGTTTTATGATTTCCATACGTCACCAGCAAAATGTTATTTTAGTTTCTCTTTTGATTTTGGAACTTTGGGAACTTTTAATGTGTGACACAATGTATACAGACGTGTGTAGGTATATATCTGTGTTGTAACTTTCATGAATACAATTTGCTTGTCTTCATTCAATTTCTAATATTACATTACAGCGATAACTGACGGTAATGTAATACGAGTATGTCACGATAATCGCAAAATATGTATAAACAATCATGATCTAGTAAATCTCAAGTTCAGCACCATCAGGAAAACTGCCTCTTATATCTAGATTATGTAGGTCGCTTCACTTTGAAATAAGTACAGAAACAAACCTACAGTAGAAATTAAAAAATTCAACGCACGTTGCGCTAGCTACAAGGGTGCATTTTACGTTGACCAATTTCCCTATGTCATGAGCTATCTGTAGTGTGTATACATCTGTGGTAATATTTAGTTTTTAATTTAAGAGTATTTTAGTTCGCAGTCGATCAAACCATGAAGTGTTATATATTGCTAAAATCAGCATAACATTCTCCATCCAACGCCATAAAAATATGTCTTAACCCCGATAAGAAAAAATAAACCTGACGATGGTTCAGAATAAACAAAACGTCGCATAATATTATTAATACCGTATTAGTATTGTGCGTAAAAAGTTGCCTTAATAATGTTTAATCGAATTTTGAAAATTCCTAATAATAAGGTGGCCAAACGCGAAAAACGAAAATCGAAATTTTTAGTTTTTTGAGCATAAAACCAAATCCATTCGAGTTAGCTCAAATTTCGTTTCAGATTATTACTCGGCATCGAATTTAGCAAACGTGCCGAATTTAAACCTATATCCTATGTCTTATAATAAGCGAGATCCCCATGCTTGACCTCGAATTTGGGACAGCCTGTACATATACTCACAACCTTTAGTACTTTTATTAAGTAGCAAAGTATTAATATGAAAATTAATTTTAAAATATTTACAAGTTTAAATTTAATCTTCAATTGTAAACATAATATTAACATTGAATTTTTTATTTTGAGGAAATTAAGCTCTTTTAATATTAAACGAACAAAATGTAATTTTATAATTTAACTACTGTGGTATTTTTATCGCCCATTCAACTGAATTACAGCAGCGTTTCGTTACTTCTTTTAAGTGTGTGCTTTTGTTAGAACACATAAAAGGGTTTTTTCATTTGGATAATAAGAAATTTGACGCTGATACGGAAAATGCGTGGATGCTGTAGAAATTGTACAAAAGACCAATGTCTTAAAATAAATCAGGAACTTCTAAAAGAAGTTAAATTTAATAGAACTTTTGTAGAAAGTTAATGTAATTAATTGATTAAATGAAGATAATGAAAGGGAGAACGAATACTTGGGTTAACATAATTACAATATAAGCTGTAATACGTACTGCGTACTTAGTTTTTAGCTTATAATGCATTATAAAGTAAGAACGCACATGCATATGTAGAAATAAAAAGGTACCTACAATTTTCCTTTATAGGTAATAGTTATTAGGTAATATACGATAAAGAACCAGATATAATAACGGCTCTTATTTTCTTAAATCAGCACCGACGAAATTTTCAGTAATACCATTTGGTATAAAAAAAAGAAACAAGATTTTTTTTAATATTGTACAATCATATTTTGATCCGTTACAAATCTAGGTAAAAAGAAGTAAAATAATGACCAAGCCAACGGCATTTCTACTGAACTTTATAAGGGTCTATAACGGTTACGGCACGTTTCTACAGAAATAACTGTTAGCAAAAAAAAAATACAGAACTGTCTCATTTCAAAGTTTCAAACAAACTAAACCAGTAATTACAACAAGCTATCACTAAATTAATTAAACATACGCAGTTTTGTAGATATGAATTGAGATACCCTTTTAAGTAAATAGGGCTATAAAATTTTAAATAGTAGTATACCGACACATTACCTAAATATGTGTTCATTAGGATCCGTTTTTATCAAAGGAGATTGCATAATTATTATTACATTTCTTTTAATCACATCTGCAGATTGTGATCTAATTTATTTACGCATTAGGGGTTGTATTCTAATAAGGGGGGCGTAGTCTTGTAAAACGGAAATCTGTTCGTGGGCCTCTTAATATGTGTTTATTATTATTAAACATATATACAATTTCATTTATATTAATTGAAAAGTAGTCGATAGTTGTCGACATTCGACAATTGACGAGGTGTACGTCAAAAGACGAGAAAAAGCGGATTATATCCAAAAAAATTTAAAACAACGTATTACAGAGCTTGAAGAACAACCTACTTTACCTAAACTTAATGCATGCTGCTTTGTTCATATACAAAACACCTATGACTGCGCTCATGTATATCATTTATATGAAAAAATTGTAATGAAATTCTAATAAAGAAAGATTTATTAACTAACATCTATATAATTATTTACCTCAGTGCTCTAAGAAATCATTCTTCAAGAGATATAATAAATAGTCAACTGTTACCTGTTTTTGAGCTGCTTCTCGAAAGTAGGTATTTGTTTTGATTTGTTTTTGGAAAACAGGTACCTGTTTTTGAGCTGTTTTGACCTGTTTCTGGAAAACGCGTACTTGTTTCTAGAAAACAGGTACCTGTTTTTGAGCTGTGTTGACATGTTTATGAAAAACAGGTACCTGCTTTTGAGCTGTTTTAACCTATTTTGGGAAAACAGGTACATGTTTTTGACTAAGAATAGTTTGTATCAAAGTATGTAGCTATTAGATGAAATAAAACGCAAAATTGTATTTTATTTCTTAAATATTACATAAAAATTTTTTTTCTAAAATTTCATTATCTTATAAAGTGAACCTAAAGTACTTCTATAATCACTTAAATTACTGGATGGCCATATTCCGGAATCTGGCCCACCTCCATACCCATACCAAGCAGGAATTTGAATTTGTTTCACCTTTATTGATGTTGTCTAGTATTTAGTAATATATTTTGTGGTGCTTATCGTTTTACTATGGTGGAAACTTATAGTTAATATTTTGTGCTAATAATATTTCGAGTCACTTGTAATTAGCATAATACGCTGCTTTCTCAATACATTCAGTTATAATAAATAAAGCGTCTTTATAACTAATATCATTAGGCCAAAATAAATTGTATATATATATATATATATATATATATATATAATATATATATATATATATATATATATATATATATATATATATATATATATATATATATATATATATATTATATACAGTGGTGAGTCAGTTTTTGTAGACAAACTTTAACAGGAGATAGAACACATGTTTCTAAAAGAAAAGTTCCTATAAACATATGTCGTAGAAGGCTTCGTTTCCGAGATACAGGGTGTTGAATATAATTTTTTCTCAAATTTTCATTATAACTCATAAACGAATGCTCAGATTTTTTCATGTTGGGGATAATGTCTATTAATTAAGGGGCATAAAACAAGCGATAAGAATGTTCACAAACTTGCACAGTGGCGGAGTGGAGGGGGTGCTCAACCACTTTCATAAACAGAACTCATACGCCAATGACTATTTTTTAAAAAAACTGTTATTTTCATTATCTACATACAGTTTAACAAAAATAATGCACCTTCTTCTGTTTCGAAATTCCTGTACGTTTCCGAGTTATTTTGATTTTTAGTGTTTGATGTGGTACTAAGTTAAGTAATGTGCTTTATGTGAATAATTGAATATAAAGTTTTTAATAAAAAAGATATAATAAAACATTTAGAGCCATTTTAATACCTAACGATCGTTTCTTTAAACGTTTTCATTTTCATTTATAAATAGGTAGGTTATCGGTTTTTTTTTAGTATCCATTGTTATTATCCTCGTATAAAAAGAAATGCATAATTATTATTATTATGCGGTCAATACTTTCTGTATAATTATGTATGTATCAATTTCGCCATAAACATGTATGTAGTTTTTAAGTGAGATTCTAATAAGTTATACACCGCTGCTTACTGCTCTCATTAAAGAGCCGCCACTGTATCAAGCCATACTCAAATACAAGACTTTTGTAAGTTGAAATCTGTTTAGTACACTAATTTTAACAATCCTTATTTATTATTGTAACAATACTTAATTAATAATTGTGAAATTAATAAGAATTCTTAGCAATAACGATTTATAAATAAATAACAATAACACTAGTATAATAAAATTAGACACTTTGTTCAAAATGTAAACCGTTCTTTTCAATACACATTTCACAACGACGTACAATAGAACGTCTTAAGTTAATTAAATGATGCACCCTTATTTCATTGCAAGCATCTCTGATGCGATTGTGAAGTTCTTCAAGTGTATTAACCGGAGTGGTATACACTTTTTCCTTCATGAATCCCCATACAAAAAAGTCAAGTGGCGTTAAATCGGGGGATCTGGGAGGCCACGCCACTGGACTTCCACGACCTATCCACGTCCCCGGGTTGTTATTGTTTAGCCAATTTCTTACATTTCTGCCATAATGGGCCGGACATCCATCAAGGTGAAACCAAGAATGTCCTCTTAAATTCAAAGGAATGTCTTCCCACATATTAACATGTTCTTCTTACGCTCCGCCTTCACACTTTGTTATTTATTTTAGTATTAAAGGGCAATTGACCCTATTGTAGTGTGGGTACATAATCCACGTATATATATATATATATATATATATATATATATAATATATATAAAAAGTCAAACTGTCGTTTCAAAATATAAAATTTAATACTTACTTGTTTTCCAAGGAGTATCATATTTTGTTGCAATGAAATAAGGGTGCATCATTTAGTTAACTTAAGACGTTCTATTGTACGTCGCTGTGAAATGTGTATTGAAAAGAACGGTTTACATTTTGAACAAAGTGTCTAATTTTATTATACTAGTGTTATTGTTATTTATTTATAAATCGTTATTGCCAAGAATTCTTATTAATTTCACAATTATTAATTAAGTATTGTTACAATAATAAATAAGGATTGTTAAAATTAGTGTACTAAACAGATTTCAATTTACAAAAGTCTTGTATTTGAGTATGGCTTGATACAGTGGCGGCTATTTAATGAGAGCAAGTGAGCAGCGGTCTATAACTTATTAGAATCTCACTTAAAAACTACATACATGTTTATGGCGAAATTGATACATACATAATTATACAGAAAGTATTGACCGCATAACAATAATAATTATGCATTTCTTTTTATGCGAAGATAATAACAATGGATACTAAAAAAAACCGATAACCTACCTATTTATAAATGAAAATGTATTTGAAATTTTAAAGAAACGATCGTTAGGTACTATAATGGCTCTAAATGTTTTATTATATCTTTTTTATTAAAAACTTTATATTCAATTATTCACATAAAGCACATTACTTAACTTAGTACCACATCAAACACTAAAAATCAAAATAACTCGGAAACGCACAAGAATTTCGAAACAGAAGAAGGTGCATTATTTTTGTTAAACTGTATGTAGATAATGAAAATAACAGTTTTTTTAAAAAATAGTCATTGGAGTAGAAGTTCTGTTTATGAAAGGGATTGAGCACCCCCTCCACTTCGCCACTGTGCAAGTTTGTGAACATTCTTATCGCTTGTTTTATGCCCCTTAATTAATAGACATTATCCTCCCAACATGAAAAAAATCTAAGTATTCGTTTATGAGTTATAATGAAAATTTGAGAAAAAAAAAATTATATTCAACACCCTATATCTCGGAAACGAAGCCTTCTACGACATATGTTTATAGGTACTTTTCTTTTTAGAAACATGTGTTCTATCTCCTGTTAAAGTTTGTCTACAAAAAACTGACTCACCCTATATATATATATATATATATATATATATATATATATATATATATATATATATATATATATATATATATATTAAGAGGTACGTCACCGGTAAGACAAACGCAATGATCAGTCTGCTTACCGAGAAGAATGGTTTGAAATTTAAGCATGTATATGTATACTCTTCATACATTGAATCAAAACTTCGTGACAATGCAAATCTAATTATATTATTTGAGCAATATGAATTAAACCTATAACATGTGTATGAGGATCATATAAGTTCCACCATAAGCATGAAATTGTTTCGGGACATGTGTTCAAAGTGTTGGGCAGATCAGTTCGGTTTCATGGTCATAAACAAGGATGCTGAGGTTAATAATGGTCGCTATAGGAAAAGATTTGATGAATATCTAATACCTTAAACTGTTCTGTACAGTTGAGCTTTTCTATGGGAAACTGTTACCTGTTTTTGAGAAACAGGTACCGGTTCGGAGCTGTTTTGACCTGTTTCCAGAAAACAGGTACCTGTTTTAAGGTTTGATGAATATATAATATCTGGAACTGCTTTCGGTAGTTTAGTAGTAGGTACTGATCTGTTTAGATATTAACAGCTACCTGTTTAGTATAAACAGCTATCTGTTTGAAGTAAACCCATACCTGTTTTTCTACAATGGATAAGAAGGAAATGATGTTAAAGAAAATTATTATTCAAGCTCGTAAAATAATACGGCAGAAATACAACAGTCTTAAAACTGTACGGATTAATAATTAACGAATATTTGAACATAACGTTAAACCCAAAAAACTACCCCTGTTCATATTTCCAAGAAAACAGACTACTACCCCATTAGCCCGCTAGTTCAAAAGGTTCCGGGCGACAAGGGTGTTACTGCCCCCAGTAGTCCGCTAGCTTAAAGGACTCCTAATTTCACTGATGATAAGGGTGCTACTACCACCACTAGCCTGCTAGCTCAGCTACCGTTTCTTCAAAGAAATCCTCCTCTAGGTCTTCGTACACAATCATTCTTAAATACATCTATCGTGGGAAAGGTTAATACTGAGGAAGGAGAGGAAGAAGAACCTCTTAGTGTCACAGATGATCCCCATAATGAACCCATTTCATAAGAATTTCTCGAGCAGTACAATAAATTACCTCGTATATATGTTGAACGAATTATGAGGGATCATGAACTATTGAACATAAGTATGGAGTCCTCTATGACATTAAAACAGACAAATTGGCAATTGGTAATACGCCCGTCTCAATTAAAGGAGATGATATAATTATTAAAGGTGTAACGTATAAAGGGACTCGGGGTTTATATGATCTGCTTATTATGACTGAACCCGATTTAAATCTCGTAAATTCAAACGATAGAAAAGATTATAGAAGTATTTTAGAAGCTACGAATGTTGTAAGGCGAGATTAAGATGAAGGTAGACAAATTCGGGGAAACCGCAGAAAAAAGTATAAAAAATAATCAAACTCTTGCTATCATCATCACCCACAACTAAAGGAGGTGGAGCTAAGTTTTTTATGGAGTTAACAAACAGACCGATTGAATATAAGTATAGGATTGATATACATGAACAACTTCGCGATCTAGAGGTATTGTGGGCGGAAAAATTAGCGGGAAACACCGGTGTCGTAAATGACATAATATCAATTGTAGAAGAACTATACGAAGATGGATACATCGAAACACCAAACAGCCGTTTTTTTAAACAGTATAAATGAGAATGCATTGTTGTCAACATATCATAACTAAAATGCCCCTTGACAAATTTGGGCGTTCGCATACCCAGTATAAATTCAAGAAATTAATCCCTCAGCTTAAACTGATCGATGATAATCAATTTGATGTCATAATTAAGCAATACTATTTATTAACCAGGTTCAATTTGGCTGGAAATCGTTTCATACAGTTGACGGACCCGGAAGAAGATGGTAACGCTATAAGTAAAGGATATCTTGATTTTTGCCTGCAAGCAGTTCAGAAAGCTGTTAAAGGAAACTCTAACGTATATATAGTGCTGGAGCAAAAACTGCATTAACTTAAAGAAATTGTGGATAAATTAGTGTCATGTCAAAATTACAACTCGTCAACGAATTGCACAAACCTGCAAGAAAAATTTTAAACGAAGGCGAACAATAAGCAAAGGTTTTGATAACCTGTGGCAAGCGAATTTGGCGGAATGTAACGCATATGCCAAACAAAATAAGGGCTATAAATATATATTAGTGGTTATCGACTGTTTTCAAAATACTTGTGGACCAAAGGATTAAAAACAAAAACGGGCATAAACTTGCCAAGGCTATGCAAACAATCTTCAAAACAGGGTAGAAAACCTAAAAATTTTGAGCATTTTGCTTAACTAATGCAGCGTTATGGAATAAATCATTACTCCACCTATAGCACAAAGAAGGCTGCGATTGCGGAACTCGTTATCCATTAAGGGTGCTCTATATAAGTCATTCAGCGTACAAGGTAAATACAAATGGATTGATACAATTGATACCATAACGATGGATTATAAAAATAGTAAGCATAGAACTACCGGAATGGATTCCAAAGATGTTGGTAATCATACAAAGCTAGAGGCTTACACTCACATAAAAATATTCGATAGGAATCGACATTCTATGGGTGACATACGACGAATCAGTAAATTTAAAAGTAATTTTGCCAAAGGATCACACCCAACTGGTCTAGTGAACTATATAAAATTGAGAAAGTTCGCATTACTAACCCCACTACGTACATGCTGGAAGACATGAAAGAGAAACCCGTACTGGGAGGGTTTCATGAACATGAAGTACAGAAAACAAAGTATCCCGATGTGGACATGGTGCAAAAAGTGCTTCGCTCCAAGAATAATAAGTTATTCGTAAAGTGGTGGGGATTGGATGAACGATCATGGATTAATAAGGACGATATTGTTTTATAACAGTTAACCTGTAACTTGTGAAATAAATTAGTTACATAGTTTGTATCAATACATATTTTTAAGTATAATAAACGTTATGAATTCATCTCAAGTTTTAAACGTGCTGGGTGCACTAGAGGACATAGCGTGTAGCGTAGTTTTAGGAAACGTTTGTTTTGGTAATTTTTTTTTTGTGAAATTTATTGTACATATTTTTAATTATAATAAATGTTATTAATTCATCTCAAGTATTTTTTTGCGGAATTTATTGTACATATTTTTCAATTGTAATAAATGTTAAGATGAATTAAACCTAAAACGTGTGTATGAGGATCATGTAAGTCCCACCATAAGCAGTTGTTTTATTTAAAGTTAAAAAAATATATAACTAGCTTCAAAAACGTTTTAAAAGAATCAGGGTGTTATCTGAAACAAAAAAATAAATAAGTTGAATTCAAATACTTTCATTAACCACATCGTTCCATCAAAATCATCATCCTTGAACAGTTTATATTGGGTGTAATTCAAAATTTCTTTATCTATTAGGGTGCTCAATGGGAGCGGAGCCCCGCTCCCATTAATTAAAAATATATCATGCTAAACAAAATTATTACTTAAAGCTTAAACATTTACTCACGTCTGGGTATTTGTTTTTCAATTATTTAATAATTTGTTTTTCTGAAAATTGAAGTTAAAGCATATTTTACGTAAAAATTCTACTTACCATCATCCGTTGAATTGAAATTGAAATCAACTGAATCTGTAATAAAGACATTTTAAGTTTCTATGAAATGTGCTTTGAATAAATTTTCTTCTTACCCACCATAATTTTCAAAACAGTACTGAAACATATATGTCTGAAGTTTACCGTTTATATTACAAAGAAAGGTGAATAACATTACAGAGTGTTGTATGAATGTGCTGAAGTAACAGAACGTCTGTATCTGTGTACAAGAGCTTAGGAGTCTTTTCTGAAAAGGTTGGAAACGTGATGCGCTCCTGAATTTTTTTAAATTTGCGCCTAATTCTTACTAAAAAAATTTTGTTTCAACACGATTGTGTTTTATAAGTGGTAATTTATTCATTTCATGTATAAATTTATCAAAATATAAAAAAATGAGCCTTAAATTAACCAATTCAATTTTGAAACAACAAACACCACTTATAAAACACAAGTTTACGTGCTTACATAAGTTCAAAAGCAACACATACGCACATGCATGTTACTGAAGCTTAGCTTTGATTAGGACTCCAAATTTTCAATTTTTTTTTAATGAATCTTATGCATAGTGAACTGCTGGCATCAAAAGTTATAGGTTAATGTACTCACATTGTACGCAGTCTATTAGTAAGCATTGTACATTTTGAAATCATCATTTTTTACTTTATAATTGGATGAATCAAGCTTGTAATAAAAAAAATATTTATGAAACTCGAGCGTATTATTAGTGGTCGATTGTAATTTCACTCACACAATTATACCCCCTTTCAGTCAGACACATGCAAGTAAGTTGCTATATACTGTAACTATTTATCGTTTTTTTTCAAAATAAAAACACGCGCGCGCGCGCACACCCACACACAATATGTAAAGAGCATTTCAAAATTGATTGAGTAATAATTTAGCCCGCAAAATATAGCACTATCAAAATTTTTTTTTGCTTTGTACTTGTCTGTAATTTTTTTGTTTAGGCAAGACTACTATCACTGCTGTATTTCTTTTTATTTAAAGTTACATATATAAAATTACACATCATCATTAAATATAAAAAAAATGATGTATTTACTCTTTAAAAGCGTCTTTCTTTTAACTTTCACTTTTTCCATTAATACTATCCATTTTCCAGATTTAAAATATCTAACAAAAAAAAACCATAGTTATTAACATTTTCCTTATTTAGTAAAAATGCTATACGTTAGATAATACAGTATTTTTTCATTCAGTGTCAATTAATATTGTACTCTGCAGCAATGCATAATTTACGTATGGTGGTGTTGTAGCGCCATTGTTAAAAGCAAATGTTATGTTTGTTGTTTTTCCGGCTGCACCCAAACTACTTAAGAACACATCCTTCGTATTTAGTAGCGCTTCAAATTCTTCAATTCGTATTTTTTCTTGTTTGAAATACAGATAAAAGCGTTCAGGTAATACACATTTAAAATCATCTGTTTCCATCACTATACGTTCACCGTACCTAGTATTAATTACATCAATATTCGTCACTTTATACTTTCTCGATATCTCGAGCTCGCACGCATTTTTAAAGGGTTTGCAATAGGTGCTTTGGTTTAACCCTGCTAATTCTATGTTTGCTAACTGACTGTTCTCAACACACACAGCTCGCTGCAGTTTAGATAAGAAAAATTTGTCCTTGAGTACCTATCGCAACATATTAAATACCCACCTTGAGCTACTTTTAGTTTAGACTATTGACCTTGATCTACTTATTAGCATATACAACAACCTAGCACTCTTCTCGTTTCCAGTGACCTTGAAAAATTTTAGTTTTCTAAGAAATGTAATATGATACCACTGCAGGTCAACAATCTTTGACCTTGAAGATATATAAGAAATGTAATATGACTCCGTAAGAATATAATGATTACTTTTGCAATTTCTATTTTTAGCTTTCCAATTTTGAACTTGACAACACCATAAGAATATAATGATTACTTTTGCAATTTCTATTTTAGCTTTCCAATTTTGACAAAACCTACATCTGACCAATACTCGACAACCGCGCTCCATTGTACGCATCCCTAAAAACCAACCAACTCCAATCCCTCGTCTCCTGCGAAAGGACAATACTACGCACCATACACAAACTACACTACAGACACCCTAACCCATTAACCATACAACACACCAACATTCAACCAATAACCGACAGACTAAAAACACTACAAACCAAATACACAATCGCAGGGTAAACGTGACACGATACCAACTGACCAAATATTACTAATCCCATTCTCCAACAAACCCCGACTACCACGAAAATCCAAAATCAAATTTAAACATCACTCCTACTACAACAAATAGACAACCTACCAGAGGAGTTCGAAGAACTCCTCGACACCACTCCTTACATCCTAAGATAACACCCACCAACCAATCCTCAAAAAGAAAACGATGACGACCGCCGCAACCAGAACGGACAACTCCATCCATCCAATGATAGAACCCATTATACTCACCTTAAACATGCAAAATATACATTTTCCCCCCACAAAGTAAAAACATCAAAATTGTTACCACTTACAATACATAAATAAAACACATAAAACTCAGGGCTGAAGAGGGAGGAGATCCCTAAACTGTCCGAAGATCAATATGGAAAGAAACCGAGAAGAAAGAAGAATTCCGAAGAAAGAAGCAAACGAGTAAAAGAAGTGTTTGCTGAAAATCCATGATTGTAGCTGAAGGAGCTTGGAAAGCTCAAGCAGCCCGCCCTTTCCCTTGGGGAGGGGATGAAATGCGTGGCCTTTTCCTTTTCCAATATAATTAAGATTAGTGCATCTGTGATGTCTTACAACACTTTCACTACTTGAGACGTTACTTTTAGAATTGTGCACAAGAAGTGTTTAACTAACACGTCATTTAATTTTAAAGTTTGTTTTGTAACCCAGTTTTCTCAATAAACTGCTTTCAACGCTGTATAATTAAGCTCTTCGTCTACCATTACTTTTATAATCATGCAATCATTTGTTTAAGCTCAATTCAATAGTTCTCTATAATTGTCTTTTTTTTAACAAAATAAAACTGATGCAATACTATCACTAAGTAAAATAATCCAGAGTAACTAATATTGAACCAATTTACCTTTTAAATGATGTTCACTCCAAAAGCGTTAGGGCGAGACTAGTTATTAATTGAATTTATACCTAAATTGTGAGCTGTGTGTACCTACATCGAGTGTATTTCCCATATTGGATTTTTACTTCACAGGATTGAATATGAGGAATATTTTTTAGAAATCTGATAAGTGAAATTGATTTTCAATCGAAAACCACTTTAAACCGCTAATTAGGAATAGATTTGAATTTCACGACTGTTTTCACAATTATATGAACAGCTTATGGAATATTAAAGTTTATGTACTGTGACTTTAGAGATAAAAAAAGATTGTTGATGTTCATATGCACTCTTAGAATATTATTTCGAGAACTAGATATGTACCGGATTTTATCCGTCAGCCAAAACCAAGAGCAGCACCTCGAAAGCAATTAATGTTCTAGAAACTTAATAATCACTCAGCTGCATTTGTTGAATTTAAAACCAACGTTGATTATACGAAGGATTAAAGTACGGTTGTGTTACTAAAATAGTATTAGATTTATAAGTACAAGACAACGGGTTTCATTGTAAAAACGGTCTAAATCACAGTATGTAAGAAAAATATGGGCTTAAGTTAGAAAAGTATTGGTCCAAGCAGGAATACAGTAAACCTCAGTATAATTTAAAGCTTCTATATTAACGGCTAATTTGTGTAAAGCCACGTAATGACAATATATTAATGAGAGTAAATATAACTCTTATTTAATAAAACTTTGAAGAAAAGCCATTTTCATGTACAGTTTTAGGAGCAAAGTCCACCCTAGGTGAATAACTATATTAAACCGTGAAAATGAAAATGTTTGTGTGTTGTTTCTTTGTATTACCGTAACTAATAAACCAAACGCAATAACGAGAAGAGAATAAAAATTTCTGTGCATTCAAGCCTTTTTGGTAGTGAGCGACATTAGCCCCGCAGCAGTAATATGTACCTCATAAAGGCACGTACTTAACGTAGTTCATTTTGTTTGATTATCTAAGAAAAGCATTTTGGTAATGTAATATTCAATGGAGTACACGAAGTTTAAGTGAAGACTAATATTATTATGTAAAATGTTTACTGGTACGAGAGGGTTACTTAAAGAGGTTCGAATGTGAGCTCTAATTTTAGGTATTCACTATTGGTAGTGTAATGAAGGTACAGTATTTAAAATCGTACCACTTATAATTTTTAAACGAGGGTCCTGCATCTTAGTTCCCGTCTTCTACTACATCTAAATGATTTATATTATAAGAAGTATAAAATGGAGCAATAAAATGCTTACTAGACCGCACATTTAAAAATATTTTCACAAATACTGCGTGGCTCATAAGTCCATGACAACATATATTTTTTAATAGAACACGCTATATATTATTTCAGATTTGAATTCGCCTCTCTTCGTACATTACCTCAACAAAATTTCAGCATTTTATAAGGAGTGCTTCCAAAGATATGACAAGTTCTTTGTCTGAAAGGACATGTGTTGATCACTGCATCCTTCAAGAACAAACCAAATTAATTATTACTTGTAGTAGGATATTTTATGTATATGGTCTATTTTATTTTATACAGATGGTTACATGAGATATCGGAAGTCGTATATAGTATGGTCCAAAACGGGAATCGTAGATTTTCTCGAAATTTTCAAATAGGAACACCCTGTATATTTTATCGGCATGTGATAGTTATTACTACTCTATCAATTTTATTCGTTCCCCATAGCCAAACCTACTCATTTTTTAGTTAAATTCGTCTATCCGAACTACCCGTTATTAATCAAAACTGGGCGTAAATGTCATATCTTTTAAAGGAAACACCTGTATATTTTATTCCTACTGGGTGCGAAATAAAGTACGCAACATCTTTTATATTTCTAATTATACTGATATGTTTCAAAGGTTCAGAGGTATTCATCAAAAGCTGTTATTAGACACAGCAAACCTATGAATAGTTTTATTTCAATATTATTGTGATACCGTTAACGTATGTATAAAAAAAGTTTTTGATATCAAAATAGCATTTCAAAATTTTTTAATTAAAATCTATGTCGGGTGTAACTCTCTCAAACGCGTTTCTTATTATTTGTGCATATTTTCTTGTGCAGTTAGCGGCTCTTGGTAAACGATTTCCTTAACATATCCCCATTAAAAGAAACTCCGTTTAATTGCCAGTTACACGACCATCCTCTACCAATCCAACGATTTGGAAATAATGCATTAAGATCCCTGACGTGAACGGAATAATGGGTGGGGCTTCATCGTGTTGCAGCCACATTTGATTCCTCACAGTTATTGGCAAATTTACACAGATTTTGCAAATGATTTTGCAAAAAAAGTAACATACATCCCTGCATGCAAATGCCCGTTAAAAAAATGAGATCCAATAAAATGTTCACCAATACTTCAGCCCCAAACATTTATCCTCTTTAGACCCAAGCAGCTAATACTTTAAAATACTATGACTTGGGCAGTTATTCTTACTAAACGGACCATAAGAAGCAAACAAGTTTTTAGCTTTTTTTTGTAGGACCTTTGGTTTGTTCAAAATGTGAGGTAACGTATATGATACTTTGGCTTTATATTCATACAGAAGTTAATCAATATGCAATTAAAAAAGGTTTATTTATTGATGAAACAATTCAAAACAATTTCTTTCCAAGTCACAACGTAAGTACACTTTGCAGGATTTGTATAGTAAACGTTAATCCTTTACATTTAGCAAATCGGCACTTTGATCTCGATGGTTGCTTGCCCTTCATGAACTCCACTAGGTGAATATTTCCCTTAGTTTACTTATTGTATCAAGAATGGTTGAATACTTCTTATATCTCCAGCTACACTATTTTCTTCGTCCGAGTCATCAATTTCCATTTCGTTTTATCCTTGATTTTTCTGTACCAGCGTTTTGGCAATCCATAACTTAAAATCCAAATAATCTACAATTTCTTTTCTAGGCAACTTAGGCTTTTGCATTTTCTTGGTATTTCAGACACCCTGCTGCTACTGCAACATCAACAAAATGAAAAATGGCCCTAACTGTCCATTTGTTTGTTCGATTTCTCATTGCATATTTGGCAATCACGATCAAGGAGATCTACTCCACCCATTTTTGCATTGTACTGTTTTACAATGGCAGCTTGCTTGATATCAATATGTTTTTTTTGGTTTTCGTCCATCTTTTACAAGAGCCCTCCGGCTCTACGCAACAATGTGAAGAAGCTAAATTTACAGGTTTTGTTATCAAAGTACTTTACTGTACCATCATCTCTCTCAAGTTGATCGTAATTTCCTCTTATTTTCTTTTTGAGTTCGTTATCAGTCCAGAATTTAGCATTTTTGGGAATACTATTAGCCATTATTGTTCCAGTTATAAAGAAAGCGTGAAGAAAGAAAATCAATTAATGCGATGGAAGTAAAATATCTATCTGTACAAATAGATATTTAGGTAGAGTATATGTTAATTTGACAACCATCCTTCCACCAATATCCAGTTTTTCTGGTGTTTGCAGCAATATAGACTCTACTGATGATCGTTTCCAGTTGGAGTACACATAACAAAGTTTTTGATACCTACTGGGTTAGGTTTACCACGAACCAATTGCCTCATTTGCACATGACCAGTAAATGCTATCATCTGTTCGTCGATAGAAACTTCGCTTGTACTGTCATTCATATGACATCCTCTTTGAACATTGTCAAGAAGAGATCGTGGATGACAATGCAGTCTCAGCTGAAGTGAAAGCGATTGATAGATACTGGAAGATAAGACGAGAGCGTAGTATAAAAAAAACGACTCCTAGTGATGCTATCAGTCACTAATGGTACCCAGGTGTCATGAGCTCAAAACATTCTCAAACGGGGTAACGCATATATTCTAATCAGCATCGTACAACCAAAAAAATTTCTTATCTCAGAAGTAGAAGTGTCCAAAGAATGTCCTTGTACGGTCACTTCCCTCATATTTGTAAAGGTTGCAACATTTTTGAAAAAGTCATCACTAAAATATTTTAGAAAATGTTCTGAAGGATCTTTAATTTGATCATCGTAATTTATAGGATCCATATCTTTAGAAGAAGCAAATAGTTTGTTTCGTATCCATTTTATGGAAAGTGGTGAAATTAAACGAGCCAGCGGTTCATCGTCTTCTGAATCAAAATCACTATCAGACTGAGTTTCTTCTTGCTGCTGATTTTGTTCGATAATTAATCCCTCTTCAATGTTGTCTTCATCAATATCAAAAAGAGCGTCATCTATATCTGACTCATCTAAATTTTGATTATCGGTAATGTCTTGAAGATGCTTACCGGTCAAAGTAATAATATATTGTTACAGATCCAAAGTATAACTAATGATAATGATACAATATTTGGACATAGTCGGCCATTACATAAACTTTGCGCTTATATCATATCCGTACAATAACTATCCTGTTAGCAACAAGAAAGTTCAAAAATATTGTTTCCTTACTTTTATTTTGCTTTGTATTACGTTTTTGCTATTACGTTCATTAGTCAGATGCACAACGTAAATAAATATATAACTTACATTAATAAGTAAAAATTATTATTAATTTTATTAAATACATAAATAAAAATGTGTTATAAGTTTTGTTATGAACAAATAAGTTCAAAGGTAAAAAATTAATAATAATTTTTAATTACATAATAACAAGTTTACCTCGAGTAGAATTTGAACCTACGACCTGTACTTTGCTAGAGTAACGCGGTACCAACTGCGCTATCGAAGTACAAGCCCCCATCGATGAAAATTTTGTCTTTATGTATGTAGAACTGATGTAAATCCTAATTTAATGTGATAACAATCAAATTATTTAAAAATTATTATTAATTTTATTAAATACATAAATAAAAAGTTTACCTCGAGTAGGATTCGAACCTACGACCTGTACTTTGCTAGAGTACCGCGCTACCAACTGCGCCACCAAGGTTCAAGCCCCAATCGATGTAAATTTTGTCTTTATGTATGTAGAACGGATGTCAAATTCTAAATATAATGAGATTACAATCAAATTACTTATATTAATGGAATGTGAGCCTGCAATATCGCAAGGATTCGCACATACCAAAGCAACTTGACTAATATTAAATTATTACAAGTTTTTTGTTATGAACGAATAAGTTCAAGGTAAATATGTACTCTAGCAAAGTACAGGTCGTAGGTTCGAATCCTACTCGAGGTAAACTTTTTATTTATGTATTTAATAAAATTAATAATAATTTTTAATTACATATTTACCTTGAACTTATTCGTTCATAACAAAAAACTTGTAATAATCAAATTATTTATGTTAGTGGAATGTGAGCATCGCAAGGATTCCCACATACTAAAGCAACTTGACCAATATTAAATTATTATAAGTTTTTGTTATGAACGAATAAGTTCAAAAGTAAAAATTTGTGTTGATAGTCAACCTGTCTGAAAATCCACGGATTCCGATCTGAATAGTAGTTATGCGATTCACAAATCAATTTTTGTGGAGTGTGGCTTCATTCGAGAACAAAACCTAATCGAAAAAATCTGATTTGTGCAACACATGACTTCACAATGCAATATAATTGATAATTTAAACAAGCACAAGTAAAATGGAAAGAATTTGATGTTTTATGACTAGTGTACTGTGTTTTTTCTTTGCTACTAAAAATTTTGTACAGTTTTTTCATATCATTAAATTGTTAAATTGTTTTATTAAAAAAATCGTAATACTTCGACAGAAACAATGTAATATGACGACCAAGACACGTTATCTTAAATTTAAGTCATTATTTAAATAATACCTATAAAGCTTGACGTACTAAAGAAAAATGACACAAATTCTACTTAGTAATAAAAAACAGTCATTAGAATTTTGACATTTTACAATTTATCATAACGTGTAAAAATGCAAAAAAAATTGCGAAAATTTTTGACCAAAGGACCAAACATTTGAAATGGCCAGAAATGGATCAAAACGATTAAAAATGCAAAAAAAATTCGAAAAAGTTTGACCAAAGGGCCAAAAAAGTTTTTTTTACAAAAAACATCTCAAATGGTCAGAAATGGCTCAAAACATGTAAAATTACAAAAAAAATTCAAACATTTTGAACCAAAGGGCCAAAATTTTGTTTTTTTTTCAAAAATCGTATCGAATGACCAGAAATGCCTTAACACGTCTAACAAGATAAGATAACAAAAACCTCGTATATTACGGGTTTTGAACCCGAGGCGTCGGGACATCAACCAATCGGGCTGCCACTGCGCTACCGGAGGGGTTCACGAACAAACGAAAAACTTGGTAGATATTCAATTCTAGGATGGTTCAATTAGTTGCCTACGTAAAAACGTGCCGGTTTGCTACGAATAGCCGTTTGTATTTATACACTGTATAACAGTCGAAATCTGGAATTCCATTTTGACGGGACAGATTTCGCTCAAAAGTTCATCATTCCGCCTACTCATGGATCTGAACCTGGGCACCAAATTTCATGACGATCGGATTACCTTTGTGGACGCTATCGCGACAGACATACATTTTGCAACTCTCATGTTTGAACCTCTTTTTTTTCCAATTTATGGTAAACCAATTTTTAAGTATGGTAGCTCATTTTAAAGAAAATTTAATGCTCGTTAATAATACGCTGGGATCTACTGTTTATTTTGGGATAATTCACAAAAACTAAAGTGCTGCACTCGAAATTTCGCCGATCGATTACAATACCTCCCAATAGCTTCGTATTGTGAGGTAAAAGTTGTAAGTTATATCAATTGTATGTTGAGCTACATTGAAAAATACGATACGTCCCTCCAACTCCATATCAAATAGTTGTTGATGAAACTGGATATGATACGCATGAAAATAGTTATCCTTCAAAATCTTTTGAACGCTTCGTTCACTTAACAGCTACAGTAGAACTCACTGATTTTTGACTAACTGAAAGATTTTCGGTAACAGATAACATAACACACAATTCATTTTCTTCACTTCGAACAGGTCTACTCTTAACTAGTTTTTATGGTCTACGTGTCCCGTTTGTATAAATCCTTGCAATCAATTTTCTAGGCTTCGCTTGTCTGGATGTCTTCGTTCAGCATAACGCTCAACATAAAGTCGACTTGCCAGAAAAGAGTTTCTTTGGCATTCCCCTTGTATAAAAATCATATCTATACGAGGTTATCTTTCTGGTTCTCTGTCACAAGAAGCACTTTTATTAGTAAAAACCATTTAAACCTCTTAAAAATAGTTGTAACGCAAATATAGCATAATATATTGCAACACGTAACTAACGATGTACAAAACTTATAGTTGATACGTAATATGAAACGTTAATGTTTATTTATTTGGCAGTTACCACGCATTTTCTTCCATGGCCAGCTATTAGATACCTTATCTTATTTTTCCCATGAAAGCATGATAACGATAGTTTTTTTTACTCAACCTAGTTTATGCCTCATGTCTGACGTATTTTAACGCTGTAGAAGAGCCCATTAAAAAAATGATAGTAGTTCGATTATAAAAAAGATTTAAATATTAAAATTTGTTGTAAATGGTATTATTAATATTACAAATCTATGTCTAATAATAGCTTTTGATGAATATCTAAATAACGTTTACGCCTAGTTTTGATTAATAACGGGTCGGATAAAGACAAATCTAACTAAAAAACGAGTGGGTTTGGGTATAGGGAATGCTTAATAAAATTGATAGGGTAGCAAATAAGCTATTCCATGGCGATGAAAAATATAGAGTGTTCTATTTGAAAATTTCGAGGCAATCTACGATTCTCGTTTTGGATCATACTGTATACGACTTCCGATATTTCGTGTATCTATCAGTATAAAAATAAAATAGACCATTTACATAAAATATCCTACTACGAATAATAATTAATTTCGTTTGTTCTTGAAAGATACAGAGCGATCAACACACATCCATTCAGACAAAGACATTGTCATATTTTTGAAAGCACTCGGTATAAGATGTTGAAATCTTGTTGAGGTACGAATCGAGGAAAATTCAAATCTGGAATAATATACAGAGTGCACTATTAAAAAATATATAAGTTTGTGTTGTCATTGATTTATAGGCCACCCTGTATTTGTGAAAACATTTTTAAAATGTACTGTTTGGCAAGCATTTTGTTGATCTATTTAAATATTTTTTGTAATATAAATCATTTAGATGTAGTAGAAGACGGGAGCTAAGATGCAGGTCCCTGTATAGTAAACAGTGTCCTTTTTGAGCCGGAAATGTTTTTTTAAGTAATCAATAAAAAATAACTTTATTTTGATACATGGCTATAGTTTACCTTTTTTGTACATATACAACAGGTGAAATGCGTTACAAACTAAAGCAAAATATGTATACTCATAGCATTGTCATTCCAGTGCAGATTACTAGAAATGGGTTAGTTTGTTTTAGATTGTCCGTTTGGCGCCAGAACGTGGTACTTACAGAACCGCTCTAATAGGGGAGCAACCCTTTGCCTTAAAAAGTTAAAAAACAAAGGTGAAAACTTATCACAATATGCACCTAATGATGCCCAGTATTAAACAGGAATAGTTTTAAGTGTTCTTGGTGGTACAGGGACTAAGAGAACAATTTTCCAAATGATTCGGGTGGACTTGCCATCCTAAGTCTTGTCCGCTAGTTACACAATTGCGTAGTGTTACGTTGTCTAGTTTTAGTTACTCGTTAAGAATTAAAAAAATTATTTATTAAAACAAACACATGCTTTAATAGACATTCTTTTCAGGGAGAAATATAAATAAACTATTTTTTATGTTTTTTCTTATTAAGTTTGAATTTATTTTGTGCGTTAAATATTAAAATGTGTAATAAAAGTTTGTATCATGTACGGTGTGTCCCGATTTCGTTGTTTTAGTTGTTTTAAGATACGTTTGTTGTTATCAAAGGTAGCAGTTTTTACACTCACGTACTACTTTGTTAACCTATCGAATCGAAAATTCAATATCGTTAGTATTATGACGGTTTTGATAAATTATGTTTTTCAGAAAATCCGATGGAAATAAATCCAGTACTGACAGATCAGGTGGCAGTAATCACACCGAACCGAATGTTGCAATCGAACGATTTGGGAAACGGTTTTCTAAGTAATTCTTCACTGCCAAAGAATTATGGATTGGGGCACCATCTTGTTGAAAAAAAAATATTTGGAAGATGTTTTTCAGGAATGTGTGTATTTATATTTTTGAAAAGTTAACAGAGAACTGCAGCTGATGGTTGCCAAGCCAACTATGATTCCCATTTAAAAAAAGTTTATATTATTACTCAAAAACCGCACACCCTAGAAAAATTCTAAGCACGCCACTGAATTCGGCACTTCGTTGACAAAATATATCAGTATAATAGTAGTAAGCGAGGTATAAGACTTTGCATAAAGTGTAAAATTATCATAGTGTTTTATTACCCCGTCAATAAAAAATAATCAGTTTTTATTTGTCCGCAACGGCGTGGTATATACTACCTTATCTATTGAACGGTAAATTATAAAGCAAATGATGAATGCACCGACGACATTTTTACAAAAGGGCGAAACTGAATTACTACTATTTGCGCTATGAACTTGATTCACAGCTCTCCTAATCGATAGAGAACAAAAAAATGCAACTACTATGGATTATCATGGTATTCGTAAGGTTACAATGGTAGCACATCAGTGCAAACTGAAATATCTGGTATGGAACAACACACGACCTTCCAACCTACAAAGTACAAATCAAAAGAAATGAGATAAGTTTAATATTAATTTTTTTTGATAATCATTGAAGCTATTTTTTAATACGTTCAAATATGCAACATTGTAAAAATACAAAGCAAAGATCTACGTCAGAGGGACGTTTAACACTTAATGTCATATAGAGGTTAATAGACATATAGATGTTAACTTAAAAATAGTTCCAAAGCACACACACACGCACACACGCACGCACAGGGACACACACGCAAACTCATGCACTCAAGGACGCATTCATGCACGCACCTACGCAATCACTCACACACACACACACACACACACACACACACACACACACACACACAAATACACACACACACACAAATACACACACACACACACACACACACACACACACACACACACCCACACCCACACACACACCCACACACACACACACACCAAATAACTCCTTTTTTTATTATCACTTTGTACAATTAGTTTTTATTTTCGTGTTCTGTAATCACTTCCCCCTATTATAGTATTTGACACCTTGTTTGGTTTTGTTTCCTACCAATTAGTTTTGGTTAGGATTAAATTAGTTAGTCTAACCTATATTATTTCCATTTGCCAATTTTGGCCTTAGACAAATAAGGTGCTCTTTGTTTTTTGCTTTTTTTCATAAATCTGATGTTAGCTTCTGCCGCTGTTGGCATTTTATTTTAGACTTTGTTGTGTTCAATCTTAATGGTTGAAATTATTATTTTGTTTTGACCACGCAACTGTTTGTTTCACAACGATAACTGATTTTTTTGAAAGAAGGCCAGTTATTTTGTTGTTTTTTTTTTGTTTTTCTAACTGTTTTGTTTATAATTTAGATAACCCACTGACTAATTTGTTATTATTATCCGGATAACACGTTCGCTTCCGACTTTCCTTATCAAGATCTCTTTTTTGCAAACTAATAATTTTTTAAATTTATACTACCAGCACCGTACATTTCCAACCCAACCAGGTCAGAAGTGTTACTCACCGTTACCGCTATAAATCTTCGAAGACCCCTGATAAACCAACGTCTTCACTGATACTACTCGGTCTGCCGTTACCATCCCATTTTCCGTGAAGAGGAATCTAGGCCTCTAGATTGCCACTCACCTAGATTGGCCCACGATAAATCCGATTTTACCGTAACCGTCAAGGCCATAATTTACCGCCACGCTCATATCAAACAGTTCTGTTAAGAACTAACCGTCCACCGAACATAAAAGCGTCATAACACACACACACACACACACACACACACACACACACACACACACACACACACACACATGCACGCACGCACGCACGTACGTTCGTACGCACACAGGCACACACAGACATTGCCGATCTTAGCGAAACGTCGTTTAAACGTAAAATGACGTAAAGTCGATTTAGTGTTAGTGAAAAAAAAGTAGATGGAAGGTGAAAAACATAGAAATGACTGTTCATTAAAGGTATTCCATACACGTTTATATGTTTGTAAATTCTAAAGAGTTCCAAAACGGCTAATGCTATGTACTATTAAAGAATGTAACATATTACTAGGAATATAGAGCTTTCACAATTTCAGTCATGAATTATCTTACCACGTACAAGTTTTCCCTAGAAAATAGAAAGGCCGCATGCTACATAAGCGATATTTTTATCAGTTAGTATTGCTGCTCGCTATAATTTTATGCATTTTCATGTAACTCATTTCTCTGCAATTTGGTCAAGTTTAAGCTTTTGTTAACTAAACAACTACTTCGCATTGTAATAACTACAATAAATATTTAAAAAATCATTAGAGTATTTAGTTAATTATAATTGGGGCAGTCGGTAGTATTGTCGGATTCAACCGTATAGAACATGCAAATTTCGCATTAACAATTTGTGGGTTATACGAACATTTGTGAACAGTTATAAAGTGAAAATTAAGTGGCGTGGGTTCTCGAACGTCAGGAAGCCCCGTCTATCGTAGACCCAACGAAGCTTACTCTGCTCTAATGGAAGAAACTTAACATTGTCTTTTCTGCAACCGATTTTGAGGGGACAGCATCGTTGAACCAATTCCTACCTTCTGATAGTGGTTAAGAAAAATTATAGTTAGGCTTAACCCAAATGTGAGTACATTACTTAATTTCTTTATGTCTTTTGAAAGTGTGCTTGAAATAAAATCATTCTCCATCTAAGAACAATCCTGAATTTTACGTGTTCACCACATGGAATATAATAGACAATTTTATGTTCGTATTTTGCGTTAATAATAATCACATTACGATACGCCCATGACTTCATTTGCAACGGTTGGTAACATAATTAAAAAAGATGTAAAATATGGCATAGCCCATAACCTTACATTACGATCGTGAATTACTGAATGCGCACTTTCGCTTTATAACGGCCGTTGTTAAATATACAAAAAAATAGCGATTTCGCATGCGTAGCGTGATAAAAATGAAAATAAAAGAGGATTAAAAAGGAAAACTAAAATCTACAGTAGCCTAGGCTCCAAGACTGCGATACACTACCACCTATTGCGAGGGTCGTAGGTTACCGTAGATTTCGAATATCCTTTTTATTTCTATGTTTAGACATATTGAGGTTATAATTCTTTCGTGTATTTAGCAACCACCCTTCATAACCATGATAATAAAATTAAGTATAGTAAGGCAAGAAAATAGAAATTGATGAAAATGTAATGCTGGATACTTTTTACAGTAGAAATACATCAAATAAGCTTTTTAAATAATAGTTGTAAACAATTTGAGACTTTTAACTTTGAAAATCTGACAGTCAGTGTTGCCAACCTACCTGACACCAGCAATATTCTCTGTTAATTTAAAACTAACATTTTCTCAAAGTTGTGTCGTAAAGGCCTTTTATTGCACTCGTCTGTTTGTCTTAATGTACTATTTTATACAACTGGAATTACCGTATTTTACTTTTTCCAGATTATTTATTTCTAAAACGTGCTAGTCGACAAGGTTGCAAAAATTCCAAACAAAAACTAAAATTCTAGCCTTTGTCAATTCGGATATTAGCAGTAATAATTGATCTTGAACTGAGGGCAAGCCTGTTTTTATTTTTGCATTTGTTTTACATTACATCTAATACATAATAATACACTTAATTAAAATTTTTAGCTTTTGGGTTTAAATGGTGTATTTTTATACTTATATTTACATAAGCATATACGTTTCGATAACACTTAGGTGCAGCTATCGTCCTCAGCAGTGCTAAAATCTTTTAGAATTGTTAACAATCCGAAACGTATAGACTTATATACATATAAATATAAAAACACACCATTTAACCCTAAAGCTAAGTATTTTAATTATGTGCAATAATAATAACTTAAATGCATAAATCTGTACGCCTCTATAATTGTGCGTCTAGAACTCACCCACCTGACTAGTAAGTGGCTGCGATTTATAAATTTTCCTACCTCCTTTACCAATTGCAAATTGACAAGATTAACTAACAGTTGAAAAAAATGTACAGTGTCCCGATAGAAAGTTTCAGTTTTGGCGTTCCTGTGTTACTTTTTTATGAAACGAATTTCCATGGCACGCTTTTTTCCTGATATTCAGGGCGATTTAGAAAATTTGTCATTTTGAGACCAATAACAAATAACATAGGAATAGTATAAGAACTGATACTGATAGATATTTTTACTTAGAATCCAGTGGCGTACCTAATTTTTATATAATTATTTCCGTTTCCTAAACTTACCTTGTATATTTTTTCACAATTTGATTCCCTTTGTCCTCAGCGTTCCAAAATTATAAATTTACGTTATTATAAATTAAAATTCTGTATTAGTGGTCGGGGTGGAATCTGAATTAAGAAAATAATTCGGCTGTCAGATTTTAGAAGTTTATCAGTTTGTCTGTTATTCTGATTATTTGCTTTGATTTGTCTAATATTTTTAACTTAATAAATAAATATCAACTACATAAATTTTATATGGTTCAAAAACTTAGTCCGCGCGATGCAGAACGGAGTAGACTATTTTGTAATTGGTATTTACAAATGTGAACAGAGATGTTCATTTTTAAAGATTTTTTTTTTATTCTGACGAGGTGCACTTTAGCAGCGTTGGTATTTTCAATCGCCAAAATAATAGATTTTGGTCTGAGAATAATCTACATGCATTGTGCCGATAAGGAAGTTTTGGCTTTAATGTGTCACCGGATGTGAAAACATTAAGCAAATTGCTTTAGATAATTTTTTTTCGTCTCGTTTTTCGAAATGTTGGTTTTAAAAGCCAAAAGATTTAAAATGTTTGGTTGTTGCTATTTGAGGATGTTATAGTATTCATTACGAGTTAAGATTTGGAATTTCCATTCAGTAAAGACTTATTTATAGAACTTATTTTGTATGTCACATAATGGTAGTTCAAGAATTGATTACGCTTCAGTTACAAGTGATACTTACTTTACAATCAAAGAATGTTAGAATAGTGTTTGTGTCAATAATATTTTCGTTATTTTAAGTTTTAGAAATTCTCGTAGGTTGAAGGAGCAAATTACGTTCTTTTAGAATTAAATGCATGTGTCGTTTGCTTTATATTGTATTTCGGATTATAACTTGTCGTATTTAGTTGAAATGGATTCCTTTGTTAGAATCAATTTAAATTAAGATCGTGAATATCATATAAATTTTCCCAAGGTTTAAAATTAAAAACCCAATTTCTTATTGAGAGATAAAATTCCAAGTCGTATTAAATTTCTGTTAACACCCATTTGAGGAAAGGTGCCAAGATTCTTTTGCAGTACAGCTTACTGATTTAATTTTAATTAAGAATCATCATTATAGGAGAAGGTAATATTTGTCTGAACTACAATATGACCTCAGTAAAATGTTCCCGGTTCTACCTGAACGTATCGTGGACTGCGGGCCTGTTTCGCCTTTGTGCGGTTTTTGTTGGTAGTTCACCAGGCTGGAGAACTTTGTGTGGTTTATTGTGGTCTACTAGACCTACTTATCGTTCCTGAGGTCAGGATAGTGTTTTTCCAAGTGCTTCCTGAATTAAGGAATTTTTATCGCTTTAACAGATTTTATGTATTGTTTACGGTTAAGTATTGTGTGCCCGAACTTTATGTTTTTTCGTGCTTCTGTAAACGGCTTTTGATAGATCAGGTCTCACTGTATAGAACTTTGTATATATCGTCAATAAGAACATACCGTTTAAATAAATATACCGAATTTTAATAATAAGTTTGGGATGAGTAAATTAAGTCAAGTAACGCTTTGTAAATAGTGCATTTACTTTAGACCAAATGAAGAATTAGATTATTAACTGTTGTAATTCAGAAGTCATTTTGTGTAACTATAAATGGGAAGTAGCCGTCTGTGAGATATTACCTGAAGAGCGGTACCGTAGAAATTCCAGGAGCCAGTTTCGATCGAACCGAACCTGGGGCGCAGTTTAATGATCTATTTCATTGTAATCCAGTGTATGGAGTGTAATCTACTTTTGTAACGTGATGCTAATTAAAGCTAAAGCTTTACATTTTTTATCCTGCTGTGTTATAAATAATAAGTTTTATGTATTTATGTGGAAGGATGCACACGCTTGCTTTCTGTAATCTATCGTATAAAGGCCCTTCAGGAAATTTATTGGCCGATATGAATCTGTTATGATTCGTCCTCAGTGCTACAATTTTGTTGACGTAAAGTAATAAGCTAAAAAGCGACCAGATCCTTTTGATTCATATTTAAGATTTTTAGTAATTGAACTCTTTTCAAGAAACTTGAGTCAAACATTTTTCTTTACAACGACAATGACCATTTATCGTTTATTTAGTTTTGTGTGTCAATTTTAATGAGTAATTCATGTTTCTTTAGTAATTAATTAAAGGTAAATTTTGGAAGTGTGAGATTCATTATGGTTTGAGGTAACGCATTCAGATAACGTAGTTTGAGTTTGATGACCGACCATCTGATCAACTGTCTTTATATGGTCCGGTGTAAAGGTAAGCTGATTGTTTATTGTTGTGTATTATTTTTCGAATTTAGGAATTATAACCCCGAATATTAAATTTAAGGATTTTATAAATTTCCGATCGTGTCGACTTAGCTTTGTGTGACGTATTTTTCGTTTTAATTTATGGAATTAATTACCGTTTTAATCAGTTATATTTTCGGTATTTGAGCCAATAATCTTAGCTCTAAATTTATCGAAATATTTAGTGAGTTTTAGTTTTATTATCTCGTTTGCGGCTATATATATATATATATATATATATATATATATATATATATATATATATATATATATATATATATATATAAGGGTGACAATTTTAAGTAAGATTCTATGGGTAACTTTGTTATTATAACAGCTACAAAGTCGATTTAATTAGCCATATTGGGCAGAATTTCATGAACAATCAAATGACGTTTTGAGTTTTGACCAGTGTTGTCAACTTTCGTAGTTATTTAGAAAAATGTAAAATGAGCCGAATTTTCAAACTCAAATATCTTTGAAACCGTTACAAATAAAGCTAAAATACAAGAGAATTAATAATACAATAATAATTATTTAACTAACCTTACAATTTAGTTTTCTTTGTGATACCTGAAAAATATAATAAACTAAAGATCTTCATTTGTTAAAAATTGTCACAGGAAGGACTAGTCCAATATTCGCTGTAATTTGGTATAATATGCCACATAATTCGATTTGGTTGGCTGTGCAACAGAAAATCTGACAGATTTATTGGCCACAATTTTAAGTATGTCGTGTGAGTACAATAGCCAACAATTATAATTTATTATTGCGTTTTTGGATTCTATGTTAAATTGTATCGATTGCAATTATAATATTAAGTTCTCAACAAAAATTTCAAAGTTACCAAAACTATCAAACTTAGAAAGATGGGGTTTCCACCATATCCGATTAAGCCTACAAAATCTTTTTGTTGCAAAACAACCATGTTAAAATTACAACTGTGCTAAACTAGTTACTCAACTATTAAACTTTCCATCCACGGCTAGTTTGATTTTTTTAATATTTTAATTTTTACCTATTGGACGCGGAATTCTGTAACAGTTTGGAAGATGTTTTCGATTTTTTAATTACTTTGTAGTTAATACGTGTTGTGAAGGGAAGATCACTTGCCTCTCGCATTTTGTCAGATTTTGGAGTAACAGCATTGTTGCTAGCATGCATAAAATTGGTTAATAAAACACAACACGACCACTAGGAACAAAAAAAGAACACAAAGAGGAACAAAGTCTGAAAGACCATTACATTGAATGTTCGAAATGTTGTCCGTTTTGGGCACATAATCTATGAATGTTTCTGTAAGCTGAGCATCTCTGGAATGGTTTCTCGAAACGCTGCCAAAATTATTCCCCAGCAGTTGATATTGCAGCATAAACTATACTTTTTATGAATTCTCATGCAAAGAAATCGCAACTTGTTCGCCAAGATTACGGATCCTCAACGCCCAATCCAGCGACTAGGAAAGTAACCATTCCCAAATATTGAACAATAACTCTTTTTAAATCACAGAAGGTGTGTTTTTTTAACAAATTTAGACGTTTTTGCAAAAATCCTTAGTTTAATTAGTAAGTTATGACTGTGCGAATATGACTTTGTAACTATTGTCATATCTGCGCTTATAAACTTAATTTTTAACATACTCCCAAAGAAAAAAGTTCAGAGGATAGATGTCTGGCCAGCGAGTTGGACCATCGTTCTGCAATGAAGTATTGAAATATTTGTAGATTTCTATAAAAATGATAAGCTGGAGCACCATCTTGCTGGAAATACATTATTCTTCGTACTTATCTGTTCCAAAAATTGTTCTAGATTTCACGTTATTAACTTTAGACTTTTGTTAATCACATATTTATGGGTAAATAAACCAAAATAAGAATATCTACGTGCCTTGGCTCTTTTAATAATATCGACTGTGGTGCATATAAAGACCTTTATAAAAAATCTACCGTTCATCTGTTAGAATAACACACAGGGTGTTCCGCTAAAAAATTAACCCTAGTGGGATTATTTCAAAAAGTAAGGCTCTTTTGTTTTTTGGTTGCAGATTGGAAATCAGCCAAAAAAGTTCTATAACTTTGCTCTATCTCGAAATATAACAAAGTTAGCAATTTTTGGTTTAATTAGGCTGTATAGCATCCGATCTGCTTGTATGAAAATGATCATAGTCCGAATCTGCCCGTAGAGCCAAACAAGATCAAGACGATTGCGAAAATCTGTAATAATGTTAGTTAGTTTTTCACTGAAAGAACCTGTTAATCCGTCAATCCTGTCAATTCGTACTAGGCGTCGCATATGCTTATAAAATAAGCGAATCGCCAGCAGAACTCACCGAAATTGGAAGGGGGGGGGGCGTAATATAATTATAATTCAGTAATAAAGGTCACTGTTGCCACAGAAACTTAAATCTTTCGGTAAGAATTCTTAGGCTGATTATTAAAAACTTTGTTTGATAGCAGACAGCAAACAATCACTTACCGCATAAAAGCGTGACTCAATTTCAAGCAACTCGTAATAATTATTCCAATTCGCTGAAATTTAGACATTAACTTTACTTTAATTGTACATCAATAAATTTGTGAAAAAGCACTGATTTAATAAACATATTTCTTTTTGCAAATAACTTTTTTTTCTTGGAGATTAAAAGTTAACACAAAATTCTCGATCGATTTGCTTTGTCACATCAAATAATTATACATTTATCGTTTTCCAAATAAACTCGCTACTTTTGCATTAATAAGTTGAAATCCTAATAAATTGATTTTATCACAAAGTCACGTTAATTTAATAAGCTGAAACTTCAATTTAGAAAAGCACCGTCATAAATAGGGAAGATCAGCATCCTTCAATACAAATCGTTATTAAAAATTATTATTAATCTTATTAAATACATAAATAAAAAGTTTACCTCGAGCAGGATTTGAACCTACGACCTGTACTTTGCTAGAGTACCGCGCTAACCAACTGCGCCATCAAGGTTCAAGCCCCAATCGATGTAAATTTTGTCTTTATGTATGTAGAACTAATGTAAATTCTAAATATAATGAGATTACAATCAAATTACTTACATTAATGGAATGTGAGCCTGCAATATCGCAAGAATTCACACATACCAAAGCAACTTGACTAACATTAAATTATTACAAGTTTTTGTTATGAACGAATAAGTTCAAACGTAAATATGTAATTAAAAATTATTATTAATTTTATTAAATACATAAATAAAAAGTTTACCTCGAGTAGGATTTGAACCTACGACCTGTACTTTGCTAGAGTACCGCGCTAACCAACTGCGCCATCAAAGTTCAAGCCCCAATCGATGTAAATTTTGTCTTTATGTATGTAGAACTTATTGCTTCATAACAAAAACTAATAATAATTTAAGCGTTATTAAGTTTAACAAAGTCTATTCAAAATAATCAAATTGTAATTACTACACTTTTGTGGAAACAAAACAAATATCTTAATTTTGGGCCTGCTATTCTTATTCTATTCATAATCGTATGATTCGATATAAATTACTAACTTAATGAAAATAAACAAGAAAAAAAACGGGTAACGAGAGAACGTTTTGCTGTTCATCCACAAATGCGTCATTGCAATTCTTAACTCGCACGCGTAACGGCAGAATTTAAGTAAATAAAACTATCTCTGTACCATAACTCGCTTCTATCGGCAATTCAAAGTACAAAGCTGCAGACAAGAATCGTGCTAGCGTTAGAATTTTTTAACATGATTATATTATTTAATATTTTTGATTCCGAAATTCAAGATTGCGCATTGAAAAATTTCAAGGTGAGGTATGTCCGAGAATTATCGATCGTCTTCGTTCTTGTTGTAGGTACATGAACAAAAAATCTCAAATGTTATTATTCAATGTAAAGAAATTTAAATTCCAAATTTTTACCAAATAATCTAGTTTAGAGAGCAAAAAACCAATTTCCTATTTATTTATTACTTATAACACTTTTCATATACATTAAAGGCTTAACTGCAATAATTTAAAAATCATTACTATTGATTAACTATCTGAAGTATGTAAAATTACCACTCAATTCGTTCTAAAATACTGACAAAGCAACCATTTTCATAAAAATGTTGACTTTCACGACTGTCACGTATAATCAAAATACACATGTTTTGGGTAAATAAATCGTGTAATTTCTTAACCTTTGATATTAATTGAAACGTAACAATTGCAGTTCCCGTATTCCATAAATGGTAATATCTTTAAGAATTACTTGATGCGTACTATAATGCAGCAGTAAAATCTTTTACTAGGGTGTTAGAACAAGTTTATGAAATATGAAACGGCAATTATAAGCCTGGTATTAATATTACAGTTTGATAAACGTATAAAGCAACCGATGGAATCTAATTTTAATAAAGAATAGCTAGATCTTTAACAAATTAAATATTGCTAAACTGCCTTGAAGATGACAAAACAGCACACCCTCTAACGCACGAAGACTAACAGTGAAAAATTTCGTAATCAAAGAACAAATTTAACAAAATTTAATCAAGTTAAGTTGTAAGTGTACAGTTTTAAAAAGCTTACTCTGAAATTGATAAAAGTAATGGAAAACAGAAATTTGACATACGAATTAAGGATCTAGTCAATTTAATATGATGTGATATGAATTTATTTAATTTTAACTACGTATGTTAAATTATTATATTGTTGTGGTAACTTAGCATATCTAATTGGTAAAGCATTTACTTCAAGGTCTCGGAAAAAACACATCACAAGAACAAGATAGCTCGTACACTCCGGAAGATGACAATGGGTTTGAAACATCTTTAGGTGACCTTAAATTTGTTTGTACGTTTAAAAACTGTCCTAATGCCATGATTAATTAAGATTTGTTTCATTGTATCTGTAATATTAGTGATAAAAGGGAGAAAAGCCATACCAACATTAAGCACTAGTTTTCCTGTATGGTTAAACATTATTAATATCCTTAAGTAAGCACTAATAGTTTCATTTTTTTCTTTTCTGCACATTTAGGTGATTAATACTTTTGTTTTTGTGCAAATTTTGTAATCGGTGGAATGCTGGATCACCTCCCCAAATAATTTTCTCAACATTTCAATGAACTCAACTTAACCTTCTATTCCTAAATGTACATATGTAGGTCTAGAAGGTTATACAAGTTGGAAAGTCAAAGATAAAAGAAAGGTTGATAATTTTGGAAATACAATACTTTTTGGCATAACAAGGATTATTGTTATCCCGGTAACTGTTACACAATTTACAGTAAATTGTATTACACATGTACGAATGCCCAATGAACCATGTGTAAAGTATCAGGTAACCAAAAAGTTCGTGTGATAATTGTATACAGCAGAGTGCTATGAATATTTTTTAAGTTGTTGATCGATAGCACGTTTGTTACCTGTCATTCACTTTAGCACGAATCTTTCTTTGTTAGGTACATATTGTAGCGTCCCCCAGGTACCCTATCTTGAAATGTGGAATTTGAACTTATTTGCAATTATGTAAATTCAAGAACAAAACGATCGCTAAGTGATTTATCGTCACATGACTGACAATAATGTTACAATTACTCAAATTAATTGCCTGCCTTACCTTGACTTTCCTGGCAATAGTTAAAGTATTAGAATTTATTTACAAGTCTGTATTAGTTATTCGCAAGCCTCAAATCTGATCAAACGAAGTGGCCGTCTAGTGGTAGGTACGTTGTGCTATCTGAATTAGATAGGCTGGATGAGGTAAGTGTTGCATTACGAGGTGCAATTAAAAAAAATGAAACTACTAAAATAAAAATCAACGAGCTTTGTGCAGCGGTGGTTCAGCCCGTTAATATCTTATTGTGGGAAAGAACCACCAATAAACCCACTTTATTTATAAATAAGTAATTGCACAAGTACATTAATAAATCGAATAATACAAAAAAAACAAGGAAAGGGTTAAATATATAACAAAACACCATTAAATCAGGTTAAAGTGCGTACAAAATTATAACATTAAGAGAAAATGAATAAAATGCAGTTTAGTTACACAGAAACACAATAAAAAAACACATGCAGTCACACCCACAGTTGGGTCATAAATAATCAAAATAAAAATGATAAAAAAATCGTAATACTAAACATGTGACCCTTTAAAAGCAATCATGCCGGTCTTTATGTAAATAAGCACATAAAACATAAAGCAAATTACGGTACATATAAAATACAACAACAGTAAAATTGCACAGGTGATAATAAGGTAAAGGCAAGGACAAAAAAAGTAGACAAGGAATTTACACGTGCCCAATTGTTTAGTGACCACTAAAACAAAAAATACATATGAAAAATTACAATGAAATATATATATTAGTTCGCAGGCAAACAATCCCACTTAAACAAATTGACAGAAAAACTCATTAAAACAAAGCCTTACAAGGGCAAGTTAGGTCCTAACATCGTGACCGATATGTAAGTTTGAGTGCGTTAGAAAAATACAGCGCTTCTTTCTCAGGTTACACATTCATCTACACAACAAATAAAAACCATAAAAATAAAAATTCGAGGTGTTTAATGGTCTGGCCCGGTAGTGTGTACCTACTTGGCAATTGCCTTTTACAATTCATAACCAAAGCGGTATCAGTTACCCGTTCACTAGCCACCTCTACACAAATATAAATATAAACAATAAACAGCAATGCTAATTCACACAAATACCAGAGTGAGGGAGCCCTGTACTGTCTTTTATTTTAGCAGATTTCCGCTACTTACGCAAGAATAATTTTAAAGACAAACTGTTTATAATGAAGGTATTTAATTAACCAAAAATTGGTCTGGCTCGACTGATAGTCCCGCAATCAACCCCCATTTTTCAAAAGTAATTTAAAAGCAAGAAAGATTAATTTACGTTGGAACCAAAGATATCTTTTGATCGTAGTCTGTACCGATACAATTACTTACTGAACTAGTGACATCTTTATATTAAGAATCGGTGTATAAGAAATTCCAACGATTTGTTACGCCCCTTTAGTAAAGCAGTTTTAAGCGTACACCTGCTAGTCACACCCCAACATGTGTTTTTTAACCCTAGCCAAATATCAGTTACATTCACAAATTTCTTACATAAAATATACATCAAATATAGTTTCAAAACATTAGCAAATTACGACGTATTATCAAGATATTAAAAATCCACTAATTATCTTTCTATCGCGGTAACAATAAAATTTTCGCGGTCCGCTACCTACAATATATATATATATATATATATATATATATATATATATATATATATATATATATTTGACGCAATTAATTAAATGCGGATTTGAATCGTTGAGAATGGAAACGAATAAAACTTTCATTCGCGGTTGTTTACTGTATGAGTACAAAAATCCACTAATTATCTTTCTATCGCGGTAACAATGGTGATTTGACAAACGTTTATTACAATAATAAAATTTTCGCAGTCCGCTACATACAATATATATATATATATATATATATATATATATATATATATATATATATATATATATATATATATATATATATCATTCGTTGTTTACTCTATGAGTACAAAATTGATTCTACAGCCACAGTAGCGGTGAGTAAAGTATGTATCGCATTCCAAGATGCTGCTGTAAGTGATTCAATAGCAAGGAAGTGGTTCAAGAAATTTTCAACTTGATCGATGAAGTACGTTATGGGAGACCGAAGATCACAAACAACGATGATTTTCAACAGGTTATGGAGACAAACTCCAGTATAACGTGCCTAAAGCTTGCAAAAACGTTCAATGTGAGTGATGAAACCATTCGTTTGCGCTTTCACCAGCTAAGAAAGTCGTGGAAGTTAAGCAAATGTGTCCCACATGAATTATCAAATGATAACAAGTTAAGGCGTCTTACAGTTTGCTCGGAAAACATTTTACGCAACAATAATAAACCATTTCTTGATTGGCTGTTAACCTGTGGTGAAAAGTGTCTGTTATACTCCAACTCCCAGTGTTACAAACACTTGCATTTAAATCTTGTTATCCATGTAAATCCTACGTTTCAATTCAAAGAATATATAAATCTTGTTATGTGTGTAAATCCTACGTTTCAAATATAATTTGAAAAAAGTATTGCTTGCTGCAACCGCGGTGTGGTTCATCTTTTTCCATTTAAAACCTATTCCTTGTAATAACGTATACAAAGACGTTCTACAGCCTTCAAAAATTTGTCTGGCTAGGTGTTTGGCGTGGATAGTTGTCATGTTACATGCTCCTCTTGAAATACTAACAAACAGGTTTAAATATTTAACTACAATTGAAATCTTACTGTTTTAATGCATGCCGTATATTTCCTCACGAACAGATATGGCATTTAAGGAATTTGTTTCCGTTACTTATATATTTCGGCAACGTTTTATTTCCGGACAAGCGAACTTTGGCAGCTTGAGAACTTCCACTCACTGTCAAAATATTTAACTTCAACGCTGCTGCGATCCGCTACACATTAGTAGAATTTGTTATAAAAGTAATGGAAATTTCATAATTACCTCCTGAACAGAACTTAATGGTAATAACGTAATTATCTCATTTTCGTTTAAAGTATCGTATGAACTAGGGTAATCAGGCGTCCTCTTATCGAAGTATAAAATTATGTTCGGTATATATTTATCCATTTCATGTTGATTGTACTCTGTTTTAGTAGGTGTAACAGCCGTACAAACAAACAGCTGGCTAATCTGACAACTAGTTGGATCATGTCGCGTCGCGCTTGCGCGATCCGTGAGATACGTACATGCGCAAGAAGCAGCGCTACATATCCTGAGCGATCTAGGCGCGCTGGCGCATGTGGTTATTATAGATAAGCAAACAAAACAAATCAAATCACTATTCACTATTAGTGTGCCCAAGTAATTAGTGACCATCGCACGATCAGCTGATTGCAAACGTTACTGCTTGTTATTTTCGATTTTTTACATTCAGAATTATTTAGGAATCGGGTGGGTTAATGAATTGAATTAGCAACTCGCATTTTCGCTTTATTTCTACATATTTTCTTATTATTTCTGTTAGTAGGTATGCACTTATTTTTAAGGCCGGTTCAAAGCTGAATAAATCTGTATTTATCTTTTTTTAAGTTTGAAAATGCCGAAACGTAAATGCCATTTTAATGATAAGTTACAAAAAAGTATCCAATGTTTAACCCCTTCACGCCCATGTTGCCACATGCGGCAACAAATCAATAACGGTGTGCCATCCCAGATTGTCACTTGTGGCAACAAATTTGTAATTAAATTTCTAAGCTGAAATAATATTGCAGTTACGTGGATATACCATGAGATGATGCATATTTATTTACTGAGATGATTTTGATTGTCTCGTTCAAGGTCGAGCGATCTTACCGACAGCAAGCGTGTTTTATTCCCTTCGTGCAGTGTTAATTTCGAATTTCCCGAGTATACGTGTACGTCGGGACCGTCATTATTTTGTTTTTTAAGTCACAATATCCGCTTCAAGCGATACGTAGCCATTTCAAGATTGAGGGTTTGAATATGTATCCAATAATTCCGATACGGATAGTGACCACAGTTTAAGTAGTATTTCAGACAGAGACGCGGATGGTGATCATCAATAATGTATGGATCATTTCGCTATACTAACAGATGCATTTTCTGTAAGATTCCTTTTCTACATTTTGTGACTGGTTTTTATTTTAATTCTTTTAGGATACAAAGGCAAATGCAGTGCCACCTTTCTTGACTGTATTCAAAGGTATTAATCCAGGTGTCGACTTAGACAAAATGAAATTGCCTGAAAACTGCTTTGAAGCATTTTTGTCTCATAGAATAGTTCAACATGTATGTGACTGGACAAACGAGCGGGCAGGGAGGTATCATGTTGAAAATGGTTTGGCGGACCGAATATATTTACTGCAAAGATAATGATCAGAAACAGATTTTTCAGTATTCTGAAGTTTCTTAGATTTAGTGATTCAAAAGTCTTTGTTCCAGGCTAGCTATGTTTTTTCTCATATGTTAGAGATAATTGCATGAATATTATTGAGCTAAGTGAAACAATGGCAGTTGGCGAATTAGTGCTATATTAAGGACGACTTCATTTCCAAACGTGCACTATTTGGCATAAAAACGTTTTGCGTGTGCCCTAGTAATCCAAGTTTACTGGGGTATAATTTTAATTTTACTATGTATTTTGGTAAAGATATTTATAATACCGATCACATTCCTGGAACAGAACATCTCACTATACCTGAAAGAGTTGTAGTGATTTGGTTTCAGCAACACCTAGAACAGGGACGAGAAATAATTCTCGATAATTGGTATATGTCCTTGAGACTAGCTGAGTTTTTACTCACAAAAAACACTTATGTAACTGGTACCATTCGACCTGGCAGAGGTGCATCCATTGAACTTAAAGAAATATCTCTTAGCCCATCTCAGCGTGCTTTGGAAAGGATGATGTTTTGATTCTCCGGTACAAAGGCAAAAGAGACGTTTTCCTTGTGACTACTAAACACAATGCCGGATTTTTAGAACGAGAACGTTATCAATCGTCAGTACGTTATGTATCAAAAACCATCTCCTATTGAGTACTACAATGTAAATATGGGCAGTATGGATGCAGTTGACTAAGACATTGAACCATATGACTGCACCAGAAAAGGTTATATCTGGTTCAAAAAAATTGGTTTGCATTTAATTCAACGTATGGTTCTAAATGCCTATTGTACCAACACTCCAAAGGAAATGACATAAGTGTTTTAGCATTTACCAAACTTTTAATTGAAGGTATTCTAACGAAGCATTCTCTAGGATTCACAAAACTAAAACAGAAGTACGAAGAAGAAACAAAAATACAAAAAATAAAGAGAAATACAGGTAGAATTTTTTTTTGTTTAAATGCTCAAGGAAGATGGATTTCGTCGTAAGCAAGGAACTTGTAGAGTATGTTATCATTTATCAACATGGGAAGAAAAGAATATATACAGCCAAATTATGTGTTATGTGCCCAAATGCGCCAATTTATTTGTGCTCAAAGCGGCATTTCGACGAATATCATAGTTATTATTATTGCCATTTATTGAACACTAAATAAAGTTATTTACAAAACAGAGTTAAACTTAAAATTAGTGCACAAAAGGTCGAAGTTCAGTCTTGCCAAATGTGAAGACATTTGGCGACTGTTCTGCCACTTAAACCTAACAATAAAATTGTCATTACTGTCTGCTCATTAGGAGTTGGCGGAGACGAATTTTAAATTTATTAAATGGTAATAATTTTATTCTTTCAGGTATAGAATTATAATTTATCGCTATATTATAGGAGAAAGACCTTTTAAACATTTGTGATTTATGAGTAGGAATTAGAAGTAGATTTTTGTTTCTTAAATTGAAGTTGTGAAGTTCTGATGAAAATTCGATTTTATTGTACAGATACGAGGGAGTTCTGGTATTAATTATTTTGTAGTATAAGCAACTTGAATGCAAAACTCTTCTGTTGCCCATGTTAAGCCAGTCTATTTCATGGAGCTTGTAGTGGATTGACTCATGTTTTTTTATGCCAAAAATAAACCTGAGGCAACAGTTTGGATGCGTTGTATTCTTTTAGAGTCCAAACTATCAATACAAGGTCCATACACAGCATCACAAAAATTAAATTGGGACAGAACTAGTGTGTCACACAGTAGTGCTCTTGTGCCACGATTCAAAAGTTTACGTTTATTATAGAGTACTTTTAAGTTTATAACAGCTTTTTTAATGCAGTTGGATATATGTTTCTTAAATCTAAGCTTAGAATCAATTACTAATCCAAGATTTCTACCCGTGTCAGAGATTGTAATATCCACGTCTTTGATTCGAATAACGACATTATTTTTTATACGTTCCTTGGAGACTTCTTTACCAAAGAGTAAAAGTACCGTTTTATTTGCATTAATTTTTAAATTGTGACACTCCGAGTATTTAACGAGGCAATGTACTTCTTGATTTATCAAACAGATGGCCGAGACAACGTCATTTTCAGAAAAACTATACTGTATTTGGGTATCATCAGCGTATAAGTTATAACGGCAAAATTTTAAACAACTACCGAGATTACATGTATAAATAGTATACAGTAGGGGACCCAGTACTGATCCCTGGGGAACACCTGCATTAATGTCAACCAATGACGATGCTTGACTGTTTGACATAACTCTTTGTTTGCGATTCGAAAGATAATTCTGTAGCAAAGCGATAGCAGCATTATCGAATCCAACGAAGTGTAAAATAGCTAGGAGAGTTTTATGACATATTGTGTCAAATGCTTTCGAGTAATCTAACATTATTAGTACAGTTAACATATTATTATCAGTTGCGGTAAAGATGTCGTCCGTGACATTTAAGAGCGCAGTCCCACAACTGTACCCGGGTCTGAATCCGGACTGAACACTAGGAAGGATTTTGTATTCAAAAGGTGATTGTAAATTTGTTGAGCCATCACTTTTCGAATACTTTCGATAAAACAGGTAAAACACTGATAGGACGTAAATCTTTAAAAGTCTCAGGACGATTGTTTTTAGGTACAGGGATTACATGAGCACATTTCCATAAATCAGGACATACATTATTAGAGAGACAGAAGTGTATTATATAAGTAATAACAGGTAACACAACTGGACAGCACAATTCTAGCATTTTAACACTTATACCGTCGCAACCAGTAGCATTTGTTTTTATACTAATTATATGTTTTAAGATTATGGATTCTGGTACTGAACAAAAGTTAAATTTGGAGGTAAAATTGTGCATAAGATTGTTACTATAAAATTTTACAAGCTCAGTATCACTGTTAGAATTAGCTATACTAAGAAAATTAGAATTCATTTGATTCAAGTCTTGTAGATGGGCAGGTATTTCAGGACGATAAGGCTTATTATGGATATCTAATTTTTTGAGTTCTTTCCATAGAGCAGAAGGGCGAGTGTTGCGAACCCTAAATTCTAAATACGCCTTTTCTCCTGATTTATGGCAAATGTCGTATAATTGCGTAGAGATTTATAAAATTCCCAATCTCCTTCTTTTTGGTACGTTTAAATTTTCTATGCGCTTTATCCCTGAGGGTCATCATAAGTTTTACGTTATCAGTTAGCCAAGGGGCGAACGGTTTTGAAGTTTTTACAGTTTTTACAGAGGTGTGTTTATCAAACAAAGTAAGAAGTGTGTCATTAAAAACCTTAACTTTATCATTAACATCGTTAACATCATATATTGTCTGCCAGTTAATGGAGTCGAAATCAATTAAAAAATTTGGGTAAATAAAATCATTAAAACTACGATAGGAATAAAACTCCGTACGCTTTTTTAAAATATCGCCTATGGGATAGTCGCAAAATATAAGACAATGGTCTGAAATATGATGCATATCAATTACCCCACAGTTAATAGATTCAACATATTTATTTTGGACAATAATTAAGTCAATTAGAGTGGATGTATTTTCAGTTACTCTTGTAGGTTCCGATATTATTTGATTAAAACCAAACGCATCAAGGAGTGATTTAAATTGAGTATATTTGGGTTCACTAAGTTTAAAAAAATCAATGTTAAAATCGGATCCATGACATATCGTAACGCGACAGTTGGTAACCCCACAAATGGTAACGGACAATTCGTAACGCCGATAATTCGTAACGGCGACACTTCGTAACATCGACAGTTAGTAACCACAACTATTCGTAACGGTATAATTCGTAACGCCAACATTTAGTTTTTTAGCAAGTTTAGAATTACTGCATTTAGACAAAACGCATTTTGCATACTTTGTATACTTTCCTACACTAAAATAGGTATTTTTTCAAGACCACTTTTTTAAACATATTTCACACATATTTAGCATATACTTTAGTTAATATGCTAACTAAAGAATATTTATGTTTTTTTAAAAATTTGTATCCTGAATTATCACTTTAAAGTAATAAAACTAAGTCTGAATAATAATGAAAAAATTAAAACCACTTCAATAATAATGTATTTTACTATCTACGTATATGACAATTTAAAGAACATTAAAAGGGACAAACTTTAATTATATTTACTGTTACAGGTAGATTACATTTATTTTAAGATACAATTTTCAAAATTTATTTTTCCACAAAATATGAAATGAGTTAAAATGTTTATCCTGATGTTGGTCCGTTAAATTGATAAACGTAATTTCAATTGCAACTATAAATTGTTTTCCACGTTAACAAAAATAAACAAAATCATTCAATCTTGGCGTTACGGATTATACCGTTACGAATAGTTGTAGTTACGAACTGTCGATGTTACGAAGTGTCGCCGTTACGAATTGACGGCGTTACGAATTGTCCGTTACCATTTGTGGGGTTACGAACTGTCGCGTTACGACTTGTCTTGTCACCGTTAAAATCACCCAAAAACATGAATTCGTCAGTACTAGATAATAAAGAGCAAAAAAAATCTTCAAAAGCAGTTAAAAATTCCGCAAAGTAAAATTCCTGTCTCCTGTATATGGTACCAACCGTTATAGTGGTGTTATTAATTTTAATTTTGACCCAAATCTGTTCAATAGCGTCAGATATAGGTTCAACATTTACAACAGAAAAGTTAATGTAGTTTTTAATATACATACCAACACCTCCACCACGTGTATCAGTACGTCTATCTTTCCTGACAAATGTATATCCAGGAATTTGCAACACGTAGTCCTGAACAGTACTAGAAAGCCAAGTTTCACTTACCCCAACCACATCATAACTTGCAGACACAATATGCTCCCTAAAGTCAGACAAGCAACTTAAAATAGACCTTACGATTAAATGGGAAATCTTTAAGATATTAGATATCATCGTACATTAAGGAAAACAATCTCATTTAACATAACCAAAAAATAACGGGAAGCATAATTACATTTTGTAGTAACTAAAATATCCTATTCCATGTAATAGAGTATTTTTATCAACTACGCCACCGTTCCTTTTTATGTTTGCTGGTACAGAATTTTCAAAACCATTTTGTTATAAAAAGCATTTTCTTTTACCTATAAATTAACCTATAAATTAAGTATAAAAAACAATTAAAAAAATCGTTTTTACCAAATCTGGGAAATGACTACGTCCTTAGCAAATCGACCTGGACTTGAAGTGGTAAATCAACAAAAGTAAAAAGCGAAGTGCACTGCCCAACCTGTAATAGTACTTTTGACATTGCTAACAAAGAGAAATTAGATTTGGAACAACATCTAAGCACCCAGAAGCACCAACAAAAAATACGTGCTTTTGGAGAGAGCAGTTCAAAAGATTTTTTCGTTAAGTGTTTTTCAAAACAGGACCTTATTGCAGCGACCGAAGCAACGTTAGCATTCCATACGATTAAACATAATTTTAGCTTTAGATGCACTGACTGTACAACATTAATTAGGAGAATTTTTCTTAGACTCTGATATAGCAAAAAAATGTCTAGCGCCCGTACGAAAACTGAGGCGATTATTACTGGTGTACTGGCTCCTCATAGTCTTCAAATTTTAAAAATTGACGTAAAAAAATCCAATTAACTCGATGTTTGTACGGGCGCTAGTAATCACAAAGATATAAAAAATTTCCTATTTTAATACAATACTTTGACCCAAAAAATGGAATAAATGTAAAAGTCTTAAAAATTGGTAGTCTGAAAAATGAAAAATCCGAGACGATAGTTAGTTATTTGTACGAAATTTTAGAGTCTAATGGACTTTCAAACAAGTGTATCGCGTTTAGAGGTGACAATTGCAATATCAAGTTTCGTGGAATAAATCGCGAAGGTACTAAAAATGTTTTTAAAGGGTTAGGTGAGAAATTGAATAGATCAAAAGTTGGCATATTCTGAACAATACTGTTCAGCATAGCTGTGACTCTACCTCTAGATATTGATTCCCTTATCGTAAAGATCTATAATTATTTTTCCATCTATACACTTAGAGTTGAGAGGTTAAAAGAGCTTTGTGACTTTGTAGAAATAGAATATAAAAAGTTATTATTTCATAGTAAAACTCGGTGGCTGTCCCTATTTGCATATATTAATAGAATTTTAGTTAGAAGTCCATGAGGGTTTCACTTTTTATTTTTTATTAGAATCAGCCACACCTGTTTCAATAAAATTATTTTTTGAAAATGGGCTTAATGAAGCTTATTTCTGGTTTATACATTCTCTTAAGTTTATTTTTGATGAAACTATAAAATAAATTCCCTACTTGAAGTTATGGAACGTTTATCGGCGATAAAAAAAATTTGGAAGAAAGAATTAAAGAAAGTATTTTACCTTTGAAAGCAAAAAAAACATTTTTAAAAAGCAAATAGAAGAAGGTAAGGAATCTGTAGTAGAAGTAATGAAAAAAACTTTGTATATGCATCAAAAATGTCACAGTTACCTGGATGTCATTTTTCCAAACTTACGGGTAGATTTAAATGAGGACAAATTATTTCACCAGTACTCCAGTTTAAAACGTAGTCTAACAGATTTAGAATTTTGCCATCTTCTAAGTGCACAAAAATGGTGTGAATATTTCAAAGCTGTTCCTTTGCAAGAATGTAACAGTGTGCCAATTTTTTTTCTCGATTCCACCTCATAACGCAAATACGGAAAGGCTCTTCTTAATGAATTATCATTGGACCAACGAACGAAGTCGGTTCGATATTTCAACGATTGAATCAACAATGTTGACATATTTTAATTTAACACTAGCACTGCCGGCTATTGTAAATACCTAAAACTGCCATGACCGGTCACTTTGACCCCTGGACAAGAAAGGTAATTTCGAGATGTGTTCTTTATATATTTAGCACTTAATTGAGCAAGAAACATAAAAAAACATATTTTAGGTAAATATTCATTTTAATTAAATAAAAATCATTTAGAATTCGGTACAGTTTTACGTGCTGCATTACACTCTAGAGTTCAAATAAATAACGGTCTTTGTTACACTTCCACATTTTCCACAAACACATTAGTTACACACGTCAGCAGTTTTATCTTGTCGCATTTTTTAATTTGGCACTGATGACGTATTGTAGGTTTCGTTGTATCAGATGTGCTGGTACTTGCACCAGAATCTTGTTTCGAATCGAAATACTCTTTTCTTAGTTCCTCAGATATAGTGAAAATAAAGTCTCTTCTTTTTATTTTAATGCCTACGACTTACTTATAAACTATCCAGGCGTTGATTTGGCAAGATCTAAAACATTGTAAAACACTTGAACTGGCCATCTACGTGAATCAGCTTTCATAGAATCTTTTCTAGCGATTGGGTCCAACACATCTACCCAAACTTTGTTTCACTGTAATACAACACTGTCTCAGGTTTCTTCTTTTTACCATCATCTATAGCCACAGTTGGATGTGGCGTACTTAGCAATATGACATTTTTTTAACTTTAGCCTGATAAATTGACAAGGTGCTTTTATCATTTTTCATTACTGCCGTAGAATATAACTCTGCCCTTTTATTGTTGATACAAATTGGTAATTCGCTTCTTGCTCGGTTCATTGTTCCTACTATTGATCTTTTTTGTCTGCATTGTTGCTAACTTTTGGCTGGTAACATTTCTACCCATACTTAGGAAAGGTTCCATTCAATTTAAAACAACATATTCTGGAAAGAGTTGGTTGTTAAGACGCATATCATCTTTTCCCAAAAAAGGAAAACCATTCAGGAGATATTTAGAATTCGTATCAACAGCCAGCCAAAATTTTACACCAAATTTATCAGGCTTATTCGCCATATAATATGTAAATTTGCATCTAGCTGTAGTATAAAACAGTTGTTCGTCTACTGTAATGTTTGCTCCTGGAACATAGCAAGCTTTACAGTTACTAATAAATTTATCCCATATTTCGCACGGCAAAGCAAACTTATCGCTAACTAGATGTTTTTTCGTGTTGATAGAATATCAAATTTTAAAAATCTCGTGATTTCACGAAACCGATTGCGTGACATGGTCTCACGAAAAAATTGCGGTCCCCAAGTAACAGACCATAAACTGTCAAGCTGTAATGTTCTTGCGCCGTAAGCACCACGAGGTAGCAATATTGCAAGAAAAGCGTCAGGTTCTTGAAGAGACAATGACCAGTTTGGATCATCTGCTAGTTATCGTTTAGCTTCAATTTCAGTACATTTCTGAATGTGTTTTAGCGTTGTGTTATATATAAACAATCGAAATTCACTTAGCACACAGTTAGCAAACACATTCCTTTTGTATAAGGAGTTGGTCCAGGAGTATTTCGCATAACATTTCTCTGAACTATACGGCCAACGTAAGGTCCACTTGATTCCACAACTTCCCATATATCATTAGATTTGTGTCATTGTTGTGTACCCCACAGGTAAATGCATGTAATTTTTTCGTTTTGGATGGTATTCAATGTCATCACTAATTTCATTAAATGTACAAGGATCAGAAGTGACATTATTTACGCTGACACCAGATTCTTCACTTTGTTCACTACTTTCGTCATCAATAGGAACAGCTTCATCACCTTCACCATCTTCGGAGTGGGTATTTGCTGTTTCGGATTCGCATTCCGATAAGTTTTCCAACTGCGCAAGATAATCTAAACCTACAGTTGTGTAACACCGCGAGACGACCACATGTTTTTTACTACGAAATAACCCGTAATAAGTACAGAAGTGTCTCACAAGAACGTTCACTAGCAACTAATTTCAAATCTCAAAGTATTTGAATATATAGATCTGTATAGAAACAAGTTATAACTTGCATTTTTCATATTTCGGGCGCGTGGGTAAAAATAGCAAAGATTATTCATAATTTCGGACACGATTAAACAAGTTCTGACTTGCAGTAAACTATTAAAAATTACCACAATAATAGTAAAATACATTGTTTTATCTCAACGTTCTAATTATTTTTGTTATACAGCCTCGAAACTGATTATAAATATATGAACGGTCAAAATGACGGTTCCGGAAGTTATACAAATACTACAAAAAAACTCTAAAACGGCTTAAATTTCTTAATATATTTTTTTATATTCTAAAAGTACATAAAAATCTAGAAAAAGTCATAATTCCTCAACAACGTAACTCCAAGCACAACGGTCAAATTGACCGCCGCGGCAGTTCTAGTTTTAAAACGCTTTTCCTGTGACGAGTTTTACCAATACATTTTAGAGCAAAAAGAAGTTTTAAAAAAAATTGGTAGCTCGGAGAAATACAAATAATGTTTTGTAATCTTGGTGTTTTTTGTATTCTTTATTATTGATTACTGTTTGCTGTTTGTTTCTTTCATTAGGTCCATTTATTTTTATTTTTAAATTATTTAGGTGCATATTTTTTAATTTTGTGATAAAATAAATAATAGGTGACAGAAAACAACTTGTTGAATTATTTTTATTTCATTGAGGCTTTTTCAGCCTAGCACCCTAGCACCCAGGTAAATTTTTCATCTGCTGTCCGCTGTACTCTTTTTTTGTATAAGGAATATGATCACCCTAGTGTTAACGAAGCTACCAGCTCCTTGACTTTACTATCTAAATGTTTCCACATTCCGGCGAATAGGCAAGTAAATGTTAATTGAAAAACACTTGACACCGCAATAGTACATGTTACACGTCCGAAGGGCACTAGGCGTCGTGTATGCTTACTAATGTAAGCGGGTTGCCAAGCCAGCTAACAGGGAGATGGGCGTGGTCGAAATAATAAGTAAAATGAATGATTAATACGCTCAAACACCTTACACCGATATTCAAACAGCTCAGTCCGGGAAAATATGTCTCTAGGCGCCACCACAATCGAAACTTTGCTAAAATAATTGTCTTAAGCTGGGTGTTAATTAACCCTACTTGATTGTAGAAAGTAGGATTGTGCTTACTCAGTAAACTCTCACACGAGGGTTCTAAAACAAACACTCGTCCCAAACAATTCAACTCAAACTCAAATATATTTAGTACTACCCAGGTTATTAGAAACTTCTTGAATACACCTCGTATACCAAAATTTCCACTACAAAATTTATCACTCAAATTCAACTGCATTCACGTAACCAACAGTTATATTTTCTACGTATCCCTCGTATACATATAAAGTTAAATTTCTACTTATTAATGAATAAATAGTTCTTCATTCACTGATCGATAATTAATTTTTAAAATTCCTAATCAAAAGAAAGCAATGTCATCGGCTTAATAATTGCTACTCCAATATAATAGTGATAAAGTGCTGCACAACAGTCAAACGAGAATAATCCTTGAAGGTTTAATATTCCTAACATGAACGATATCTTTTAAATTTAATTTAATTTTTATAATACTTCTGAATCGTATTGGACATTCGGTAATATGTAAGTTCTCTAAACTCATCTCTTAGTTATACTTAATGAAATTTTAATTAACAGCTGATCCGTCATTAGTGTATTGCGTTAATGCAACTAACATGAAAATTTTTGCAATCAACCTGGCAAATATAACCTTTCAGGTTGTTCATTAATCTTGAAACCAAAATATGCAAAATCTACATTTTAACTTGTCAAAAATTAGGTCACCAATTAAGTAAACGTCACAAATGTATCTCATAACTGGCTAAATAAACAACAGAATCAAAGTTAACGATAAATATATATTGTCCTGCATAAAATAATAAACAAATGTTTACATACACAACAGCGTGGTTGAAAAACCACTGTCAATACAAATTTGCGTTTCTGCAAAAATTCTTACTACTAAAACAACCAATACAACATAACTCGAGACCGATTATCTTTTTCCTTCAACAATAATTAAAAAATACCCAACAATACGCAAATTACAACTAAACAAAAAGATAATCGCGCTTATCTGAGTTTTCAAGGTTCTTAAATGTAATTCTTACTTAAAATTGTCCATTAATCCTACGCTCTTCTTTCTTCCCGTAAATCAATTATTTGTAGTCCATTTGTATTCCTTAAATTGCCTGAAGGCATAAAACAAGTACTCCACAGTTTCACCAACACTTATTCCTTTCTGCACTCGCGATTAGTCCAACTACACGAAGTTATTGCTCCAATAAACCGTATTAAACTATACACATTTGGTTGCCTCTTAAAAGTTTCTCGCAACCTTTAGGACAATTAAGCCCTTCCTTAACACAAATAAACTTTCAATGTCATATAAAATTACCTTAACATTGGCTTAATTTACTACGAAAATTTCGTTCACTTAAAGGTGGTCCCATAAATAATTTATACTAAAGATTATTACAATCACACGCGCCGCACTCACTATAACGTAACAACTGTTAAGTTTTTATAAATCTGCTTACGCACTTTTTTTTTTGAAGAACAAAAACTGATTTTATCTTCAATCTCAATTTTATTAATTGTTTTATTTATGAATGTCTTATAAGATTCATCCCCTTTCGGGTTACGCAGTTGTTTAAACAATGACTGCCTTCAATATTATTCACAAATATAACTCCAACTCAATCCATTCTGATTTCACACATCACCTCGCGCGCGCGTCTCTCACCGAGCTCTCACCAAAAGCAACAACCTAAAACTTAAGCCCACGTCAATCTCTGACTTTCGTATTTATACCTTAAGCCATCCATCTTTAAACATGTCCGACTTCCTCGCTATATTCTCCAATGGTATTCATTCAAACTTTCTTAGTCCCGACTGATGCTACCCTCTGTACAACCACGCTCATAACTACAATACATCGCCATGTTTGTTCTTACTTACAAATTTTACAATTACTTCATGGAGAAACCATTTCTCGTCATCACATTCATTCAGTGGCCACTCTGGACCATTACACAACTTTCAACGTTTATCTCCCACATGCGCTCGTCCTCCTTCCGCAACATTTGCAAAAATAAGTACAGTCTAAGGTCTCAAATCCCATATACTTACACGTATTCTCAAAACTTATTGCACAACATTACGAGAACTTTCTATAATTAACAATTAACATACCAAATCTTTCTCTACATATTTTCTGAAACATTCTACACTTATACACTCACATCTTCAGGCATCTTCAGGCCAAGATTACTCCTCTATCTTCCAACATTCCATTTCTTATCAAGTAGTCAACAGTAGCAACCATTATCGTCCCATCGACAAATTTCTCTTCACATTTACATTCATCGGAATCTATTTATTCCAACATCAATGTCTCTATAACATTCAAATACACGTATCTACATACTGAATAATACTTCTCCTAAATTTCCAGTGGCGTATCACCCACCCACATACATTATGCATATACACAAAAACAAATTTATTTTTTCGTTCAAACTCAATACAGCCGTACTCAAAACACGTAATACACGTCATTATAACATCTCACATACAGGGTGCGTCAACGCAACCTGAGACACAATACAATTAACAACAGTAGTACACGGGCACCTTACCTTTCAATTTTTTACGTCACAAGCCTTGCCCCCTGGGATACCTCACCTTTCACTTTTGTATATGCCCATCGCATTTTTTTTCACCCCTATTGTTTCTTTTCGGAGAGCATTTCAACCCTTGATCTTCACCCTAATTAGAGTACTTTTGGTTGTATTAAGAACCTTTTTTTTATGGCTTCTTTTCGGAGGCCATTTTTAATTAAGACCCTTTTGTCTGTATTAAGAAATTTTTAAAGTTCATCCCGTGGAGGGTAGGTAAATGCGCGCACATGCAGTGTTCTGAGAATAAAAGATTTAATTCATGTAATGGTAATAAAACAGTTAATGGGTATTACGTAATCGGTTAATTAACCTGTTGTTATACAAAAGTGAATGTTCGATTTCGAAATTGGACGTAAACAATAATAATAAACACTGTGCATATTTTACGTACATCTATGTATCGGGGCTTTTAGGTATCACAGAGTGAATTAGTTAGCGAGATGCAATGCAATTACGAAGCTGTGTAATTAAATTACTAACTGAGAATAAAAATTCTATCATACTCTTCGTGTAAACCGTCAACGGCCAAAACCAAATATATATTTGCGCAAACAGGTTATTTAATATTGTGATGTATGCAGCGAATTACCTGTGTTTTCTTTAAGCTAGATTTCGCCTCTATATTACCTTACATACATAAAAGTTCTGTCTCACCAGAAATACCTCTCTAAAAAAAAACGGCTTTAGATTTTATAATCAGGTTAAGCATGCATGCTGACCGCTTATTAGAGTACTATTTTTAAGTTTTCGGGGTTTACCGATAATGGGGTTGTCATACGATCACATAAGCCTATTTTGCATACAAGCTCTGCCTTAGCAGAAATACTCCTGTCAAAAAGGAACTTAGATTTATAAACAGTCCCCTAGGAATGATATTAGAGCGTGGTTACAGAAACAAGTAGCGTACACTATACATAAACCTGTAATGAGAAATTTACTCGAAATAGGTACATTGTGAGTAACATTTTTTTTGAGGTATGACAGGCGGGGTCTGCGATATAAGAAATCTAAGTAAATGTAATGACGGGTATAATTATATACTGACGGTTATCGGTGTATTTAGCAAGATGGCGTGGATACGAGCTCTGAAGCTGAAAAACTACATGTTCTATAATCGACGTATTTGCGGCTGGTTTTCAAAGATGCGAAAAGATACCTCAAAGCTTACAGATGGATAAGGGCAAAAACTTTATTGCGAAAGTGTCCAGCAATTCTTTAAAATCTAATCATGTAGGCAAAATTTAGCGATGCAATACTTTCGTATAGGTAAGAATCGTTTCCATCATCATCTTGAACGGTTATGTTGTAATAATTTATTATCAAGTCAGTAAATTCTCTAATGTCTGCTGATGTTGGCTCATAAACAGGATAATAGATTATAATAATGCTCACTCGATGACGGTTACACCTTAAAGAGCGAAACGCGTGAGAAACGAGAATGCTGCTGGCCTTGGGTCTTATGCGCAGGCGCACTCGTCAATGTTCGGGTAGAATCGGTTACCTTCGGGGGAAGTTTGGAGTAGGGGTCGCCGAAACAGCCTTCGCAGCCGTCTTAGGAGAAAATACCTCAGCTAAAAAAGAAGCTTAGATTTATAAACATGCCCCTAGGGAAGGTATTAGAGTGTGATTAGGTCAACACTCACGCGCGCGATGACGTGGACGAGCTGAATGTATCTCACATCCAAGGTGATGGTGATGATTCACAGAAGAGCGATGAGGTAGAGGAGAAGGACGAGTCTCAAAACCATGATGATGATAGCGACGAATCACGGTTCAAGAAGAAGAAGACCGATAAAGAATGTGATTAAATAAATGATGTATTGTTGTTTATAATAATAATATATTTTCAAACGCTAAGCTTTCCTTCGATTTTTATTAATAAACTTGTTTTTCCTATCGGTGTTGGAACCTGCAATAACAATGCTGCAGTTAATGCGAAAGGGCGGTTAGGTGGGTAACTACAATAAGTGGGAGACTGGTTTTCTTTTGAACTCTGTAAGTTCAATCATACTGCTATTTTTTGAATTGAGAACTGATTTTGTATGATTCAGTTAAATCAGTTTGGTATTTTTGAGCTGTAAGCTAGTTTTACCGCTGTCAGTTATGATTTGATTGATTGAGATTGATTTGGTTGATTGAGATTGATTGATCTGATTGTTTGATTTGATCGAACGTGATTTTTTTGGGATTGATCCGCTTAATTGATTTGAATGATTGATTTGTATGTTTGAGAAAGAGACTATTACAGAAAAGATTAATTAGTTTTTACACCACTATAGTGCGAGTCACACCGAGAATACAGAGTGGCCGGGTATAGGCAATGTATTTGTAATGGGAGACCGGCACACTGTGTTGCCGGTTGTCCGATGGCTGTGACAGGGTCGGCTCTGAAGTTATTATACAGTGCCGCCAAAAAGTTGGACACAAATGAAAAACTTTTTTTTTTGCGAACGATACGTAAGAGTAAACTGCCCTTATTTTTGAAAAATCGGAAAATTTTAGTTGAAAAAATGACTCAAAATTCTCAAATATGAATTTTCAAGACGATCAAAATATCGTTAAACAATTGTATTAATTTGAAAGTTACTTACAATGCATTTACGTCATTTCAAACCAAGCTTATGCGGGAAGATATCTTAATGAGTTTTTAATGTAACAGTAAAGTAAATAAACAACCCTAAATATAATACTGATTTTCAGTCTTGTTTGTGACTTATTACCGGTAAAATGGAATTTAAGAAATTCAAACGATGATGACTGTGTCGACGACGTGCAGGTGTAAATAGTATAAAAAGTGTAAATATTTTATTTGTTTAGAAATGTACAATTAATTCTCTGTTTATTTTTTCTTATATTAACTTTGCCTGAAATAATTCTTTTGTAATTTTGAAATTTATTGTTTATTATTAATTATCGAAAACATAGTAAACGTCGGGTGTAAATAGTGTAAAAAGTGTAAATATTTTATTTGTTTATAAATGTACAATTAATTCTCTGTTTATTTTTTCTCAAATTAACTTTGTCTGAAATAATACTTTTGTAATTTTGAAATTTATTGTTTATTATTATTAATTATTGAAAACATTTAAACAAAGGTGAAGGTATAAACATCATCAAACTTCCAACAAGTTTTTAGCGAATCTGTGAGTGCGGCGAAATTTGCCTGAGACCGGACTTGAGGTTTAACCGATCCCAGCATAACGACAACTGGCAACGGTGTGCTCCATAAGACTCCACACTGCATTCTCAGTGTGACTTTCACTATAGATGGCACCACAAACAACCCTAATTGGTCCTAGAAATATACCGCTAGGCGGCGCCGCCTCTGTTTACAGAAAACATTCACTAGTTTAAAAATATACCACTACATCGTGCCACAAACAAAACCCTGAATAATCCTAGAAGTATAACGCTAGATGGTGCCACCTTTATTACAGAAAATATTCATTAATCCATACACAACTAGATGACGACACAAATACAAATTTTTGGTCTAGGGGCGAGGGCCTGAAAGTAAGTTGCTAAGCCCTACACCTGTCTTACAAGTTAACATTGTACCCCTTATTATAATACAAATTCATATTTCCAGCCATAACCTGTAGAGTCTTAAATACAAATTCAAATTTTCCGTCAATGGGGTCTTGACAAGGGGCAAAACCCCGAGAGCAAGTTGCGCTCTACACTCTACACCTGTCTTACAAGTTAGGATTAGGCCCCTTATTATAATACAAATTAAAATTTTCCGCCAGGGATACCACGACAATACACGAACGGCCACGAACAAGTTGCTATCGCGACAAGGCACGAAGACCCGAGAACAAATTGCGACGCCCTACACCTGTCTTACAATCTCGGTTATGTTCGGGGAGGGTTGGTGTGGGGATCGCCGAAACACTCGCGTCGCGAAATTTTACCTATATGAGACATGCAAATAACGGTTTCTCGAAACGTCAAGTACTTGCAGCGACCAACAAACAAATTGAGATGATTGGTGACGTGCACTAGGCTTTATTTAATCTGGAATGGTTTCTCATAAGTGGTGTTGAGTGAAAGGTTAAATTTGTACGATCAAGAGATACCTTTAGTCTGATGGTGGCGCACGGTTCAAATTATAAGACGCGAATTATGGACGCTAGTTTACTGGTGAAACGTGTGTGAATCAATCCCACCATTCTAATTGCACGCGCTAAAACGTTAGAAACAACTGCAACAAGATACTCTGTTACAAAGACCGAAGTAAAAATGCTAACTATACCTGTGGGCACACAGCGAAAATTATTGGATAATGTCTTCCTGGGTCAGTTACCTAAATGATGCATCGTAGGTTTTATCGCAAATAAAGCCTTGAAAGAGATAATGTGTAATGGTTATTGACTTTCGCATTAACTGTAACCCCGTTAGTGCGATTCTTACCTATATGAAAGCATCGCATCGCTAAACTTGCCTATATCATTAGATCTGATGTTTGTTAAAAATTGCTGGACACTTTCGCAATAAAGTCCTTACCCTTATCCCTCAATATATTTTGAGGCATCTTTTCGCATCTTTGAAAAATAACCGAAAATACGTGGATTATAGAACATGTAGTTTTTCAGCTTCAGAGCTCGTGTCCACGCCATCTTGCTAAATACATTGATAACCGTCAGTATATAATTATACCCGTCATTATATTAACTTAGATTTCTCATATCGCAAAGATCCGCTTGCCACACCTTGTAAATGTTGCTCCCGATATATTTATTTCGAGTAAATGTCTCACTACAGGTTTATATATAGTATACGCTGCTCGTTTCTGTAACCGCGCTCTAATATCTTCCCTAGGGGTTTGTTTATAAATCTAAGTTCCTTTTTGACAGGGGTATTTCTGCTAAGGCAGAGCTTATGTGATGGTATGACAACCCCATTATCCGTAAACCCCGAAAATTTAAAAATAGTACTCTAATAAGCGGTTTGCATGCATGCTTAACCTGATTATAAAATCTAAAGCCGTTTTTTTTTTGACAGAGGTATTTCTGATGAGACAGAACCTTTATGTATGTAAAATAATATAGAGGCGAAATCTAGCTTAAAGAAGACACAGGTAATTCGCTGCATACATCACAATATTAAATAACCTGTTTGCGCAAATATATATTTGGTTTTGGCTATTGACGGTTTAGAAGAGTGTGATAGAATTTTTGTTCTGAGTTAGTAATTTAATTTAAATATACAGCTTCGTAATTGCACTGCATCTCTCTAATTAATCTAGTCTGTGATATCTAAAAGTCCCGATATATAGATGTACGTAAAATATGCACATTGCTTATTATTATTGTTTACGTCCAATTGCGAAATCATACATTCACTTTTGTATAACAACAGGTTAATTATCTGATTACGCAATACTCATTAACTGTTTTATTATCATTATATAGAATTTAACGGTGTACTTAAAATCAATTGTATATGTTATCTTTATCTTGATTAGATTCTTTAGTATCAGAAATAATCCAATTGTATATTAGCTTTACAAAATAGGCCAAAATACGACCCTCACGTGGGCATATAAAAAAATGGCTGCCGAGGTGTCCCAGGGTCACAAAATTCAAGACGGTAAAATTTTAAAATGTTTGTAAACACATTAATTAACACGATGTCGACGACTGCCATTTTCCAATTCATAATAAAGTTGTTTAATAATAAACACATATTAAGAAGACCACGAACATATTCCCGTCTTACAAGACTTATTAGAATACAACCCCCAATGCATAAATAAATTAGGTCACAATCTTTAGATGAGATTAAAAAAAAATGTAATAATAATCATGCGATCCCCTTTGATAAGAACAACCCTAATTAATAACAGATTAAATCTTTTATTCTCAGAACACTGCATGCGCACGCATTTAGCTACCCTCCAGGGGCTGAACTTTAAAATTTCTTAATACAGCCAAAATGGTCCTAATTAGGGTGAAAATTTGATCAAGGGTTGAAAATGGTCTCCGAAAAGAGGTTCTTAATACAACCGAAAGGACTCAATAGGGTGAAAATCAAGGTTGAAGATGCCCACCGAAAAAAACTATAGAGTTGAAAAAAATTCGATCCCCACGTGAGCATATAAAAAAGTGAAAGGTGAGGTGTCCCAGGGGGCGGGGATTGTGACGTAAAATAGTGAAAGGTAAGGTTGACGTGTACTACTAACAACGTTAATTTGACAGTATACGGATTTTCCAACCTTTTCAACTAAAAACTAACTAAATCTTAAAGTAACCGAAGACTTCTTTTAAATCGCAATTCCATGAAAAAACCGATGCACGTTATAAATTTATTTAGCTAGTTCCAGAAATATTTACTATTCGTATCTCCCTATGACTCAAAAGGAGATAGAAACAATCTAGAACGTTGGTACTACTTACATAAATTAATGACCTGCAACTAAACTTACATGATATTTCCTTATATGTGTGAACTAATGCAAAGTAATTGTTTGTTGCTGGAAACGTATTAAGTCATTCATTGTACTGTTATTTGAAAAGTTACAATGTGGTTTTTTCGTAGCACTTAATGTAAATTATAATAGAAGTTTTTGCTAATTTCTGTATTCTTTAAATAATTTTGCATGTAATGACGTGCGTTGATGTGTTACAGGTGGACTTCCAAAATATACACATATAGGTTAGTATGTTTACTCAAAACATTCACGTAATTGTGTGTGTTATTTCTATGTTTACAAAGATATTCAATCGTATGTGGAATAATGAGATATACTTATGTCACGAAAAACATCTAAAACTAATAAGTATTGGTTTTGTTGTGCCATTTATAAACTACGAAATTACATAAAAATGATAACTGAGTGTAATGTTTAAGCTGTAAATAAAATTGTGTCATAAATGACACGAAACAGTAAATAAACCATTTCAGCAATTACAGTACTAATTAAGGAAAACACTAGCTTTCATTCGCAACAAATAGCCATGTCTGCACTGCATTATTTATTTTGTTAAAACACTAATATAAATTCTAACGTTTTACATGAACCTCTTTAAAGAAGGTAATATATGCAGTAATTAACAAACAAGTGTTATTTTAAACCGTTCTTGGGAATATTAAGCTTGTGATTACAATTGCTATAATAAATCCCTGGAAAAACTGAAAAATCATTTGCCTTTATTTATCAAACATGCCCAATTATTGTACGTTTATATTTTTTTTATGTTGGGCCAAACAAACTACATTTACTCTCCGTGACGTATAGAAAATACGATGCCTAAATTAAAAAAAAAACGTTTAAGAACATTTATTTTCTGGAAAAGGCTACATTTTTGATTTTTTGTGCATTAAAAATGTGGTAAGAAAGATCTTGGCGTGTGATGTATCACTTGACCTATATTTTTTTTGTATGTACATATGAGAACGTGATATTGTCAGCTAAACGTTCTTTGATAAAGGGTGCTTTAGTAAAGATTGAGATATTTTCTTCATAAAAGAGAAATATAAAATAATACAGTGTTACCATCAACAAATTTTGGTTTACTTTAAATTAAGTTTTATGATACGCGCGTTTTTTTTGTAGTGCTTACTGTTTGTATGGGATAAACACAGATATATAGGTACTCTTCTGTATTATATCTACACTATTACCACAGATTTATATTTTAATATACTAAATATAGCGTTCAAAATTGGTTAAGCGTCTGGTGAGCTAAATCAAATTCAAGATATACTAACAAATTCTCACTGCTGCAGACTCTTTTATACACAGTGTCCGACTAGTACGGCCTCGGTCGATTAAAGATTTATTATTAAAGTTAGGAAAAATGTTTTATCTACGACCATTACTATAAATGATCTGATCATTCTCGCACTCAACAGAGACTATATGGGTTACTTACCGCACAGCGTGCGTAATGGTAAACCAAACGTAAGGGTTCTGTTACCTAGCAACTTAGATTTCCGATTGTCATCTCAATCTTGTTAAACAGCACCATGCAGGAACCAGCTTATTGCTAAAATGTATCGCATTGCTTAAGAACTAAATAATTATGAGCTATAAAGACGAGTTGTAAAGCAATTACACACTAGTGGAATTACACTCGCCCCTACGGGCCTCGCTTGTAACTTTTTCCACCTGTGCGTAATATGCTTCTTACAACTCTTGTTACGTAATATACTATTAATGTTTTGGTTTATCGTGTATTTTTATTTATCTATTATATTATAACAATTACAGTGGTCGTACTCAACAAATGGGAATAGATTTAAGAGTTAATTAAGATGTCAATCTAAATTTATCAAATACAAAAACGCAAATGCAACCCTGCTATTAATATAACAGTTTAATAAACGTATAAAAACAATTATAGGATCTAATTTTATTTTATTAAAGAAGTAAGTTTTACACAACTTGACACTTACATCATAACTTGATAAAATTTTGTTAAATTTTTTTTTTACTATTACATTCTTCATTGTTAGCTTCCTCTCGTTAGAAACTAAGAGGTTTGTAATAGTTATTTACCTAGCTAGTTCGGAAAGTTAATTTTCCGGCATGAGCACTTTGTTTGCAGCACGACTGCAGGGAGTACTCCATTTAGTGCGAATTCGGGAAAGTATGTTTCGACCAAGTTAGGTGTAACGAATAAATTAATAAAATGAAAAACAAATAATTTAACATTTGGTTTTTTTTATTCTAAATGGATTGCGAGCATAGCCGGCATTGTAATGTTGCATTATTGTTATGGTTACATGTTAACAAAAATTCAAACGTTGAGTCGCCATTTTCTTTAAGGTTAAAATTTGTGAAAAATGGGCGATTCGAAGAAATTATAGCAAAATATTGCCTTGTCGCGTCCATTATATCAGTAGAATTTCAATTCTGCTACCAACCATACAACGTAATTACCCTAGTTTCTGTTGGAAAGTAAAAAACATCGCAGTGCAGTGCATCGGGACTAACCGGGAAATATCCATTTTAAATCTATGAGTACAAAATAAATATTTTTGTCATCTGCTTCCATTTTGATTCTTTGATAGACATATTAAGAAACGTGACGTCATCTCCGAAGTCATTCATTCACGGAACATTTTACGAAAATTATTAGTTTGGCAAGGCTTGAACCGGAATTATGTCTTGCATGTCACTCTTACAAAATGTGTCAAAAACAGTTTGCGCCCAGTGGAAAACTTTGATATGAGCAAATTCGCGACCGTGTTATTTGCAATTTTACGTATTTCAGGGGGCGTACATGCAAGATTATCTTGATTATCTTCCATTTTCGTGTTTTGTGACATAATTTGGCAAATTTAATTTAACAAAAGGCAACTAGATCAAATTTTCACTTTTAAAATTCAGACATTACCAACCGCCACAAAAATCCCTAATTCAACTAAATTAAAATTTTTTGTTTATTATTATTAAATTACAAAAAAATTATTACAAAAAAACGTATTTCATAAGACTTGAAGCACTCTTCTTCTTTAAAATACTTGTGGATATGTCACCCGTTTTTTTAAACTTGAATTCGTGCTTATGAAACTTGTGTTTTAATATACTATTATGTAACTAGTTAGGAATTTTAGTGGAAAGAGCGAAGCGAAATCCCGCAATATTGTATGAAAATGTAATTTACTAACGTGTTGTATAAGTACATGGTCTATTTTAATTTTATTAGAAATGGCTACTTTATTACTTTAAAATTACATGACTATCAATACTAAATTTTTTTCATTGCACGACTTCAATGCTTTTCTAACTTTGGCAAGCTTTTTTGAAAAGGCTTTGAACTTTAGTTAGTGAAAAATCTATTTATCAATACGTTTATGAATTGCTTTTTAAACGATTCAAAGGGATGGGAAATATCAGAAACCCTCAACGATAGAATTTCATTTAAAGTTAAGCAACAAACCTAATTTAAGACACTATTGATATTAAAATAATATATTAGATTGCAGACGGGTACCAGCTAGGTACAATGTTTTTGCAAAAGAAAATATTGCAAGGTTTATTTCATTTAGTTTCAATTTTAAAGGCATATTTGTCTAATTGGTAGATTAGAATTGATGTAAGAATTGGGTGTATTTTGATTTCAGAGTTATTACCGTAGTGTGTGAAACAGTTTCGAAGAGTGTCACTTTATAGGGTAAACCCGCAGTTATTGGCGTGTTAAGGAATGTACCGAGCTAGTAGAGTAATGGTAACACGATCTGCTTAGCACTCAGGAGGTAATGAGTTTGATTCCAGTTACCGTTTGCCATCTATGAGGATTTTTCAGGGGGTTTTCCACATACTCATGTAGCAGCATGGTCAGTGCGGATACGCACACAATGTGCCGCTATTTAGGCGAATGCTGCAGTAGTATTTTCCCCCTCAGAATCCTAACTCTGTTTCTTACGATCCTATCCTGAACACACCCATCCTTAATCCCACAATCATATATACGTAATGTGTGTATGTATGCTGGGAATCCATGATTGTGGCTGAAAGAGCTTGGAAAGCTCAAGCAGTCCGCCCTCCCCCTTGGGAAAGGAATCAAATACGTTTTTTTTCCTGTTCCTCAAGGAATGTTTGCTCTTATGAACGCTCTAGTTCAGTTGATAACGAAGATATTGAAGTCAACGAATTTTTATTGAAAAGCTGAATATTTAATGAGTCAAATCAAGTTCTTCATCAGACGTAAAAAAAGGTTTTTGCACCAAATATACCAGATCCTAGTGATTGGTAGTATGCACAAAAGGCAAACATAACTGTTACGCTAATTTTAGCAGGTCCCTTGTCAACTTGGTACACTTTTATCATGCTCCAGATTTAGCTAACACTTTTTATTTATTGGGACGAAGCAAAAAACACGTCTCATACCCATTAAAAACTGGAGCTGGATCTACAATAATACCGAGACATTATTTTTTGTCCAAATAAGAATGAACATCTGCAAACCAACCATTGACATCATTCTTTGAGATACTGCTACTGGCATCAGTAACTGCTTCTGAGGTACGAAACGATAATAAAGATGCCTTTTTAAAAAGACCGTTAACCAGTGTCTCCCAGAAATCTTATCGGTAAATGGATTAGGTCAATGCTGTTTGTCCAAAAATCTTTTTATTGCTGCTTATACATCATATTTCCTTCTTGGAGAACCTTTCTTCTGAGACTCAAGGAACCAGTTCTCCACTCTTCAACGGTTAGGTATGAAGCTGGACCGCGCCTAATTTTTTTATATTTACTTACAGTTTATATTGTAGCGTTTGCCTTGGGATGTATATTCACGCAATGGAAAACCAAAAAAAAAGATACAGCTTGTTTTTTGGTTTTCCATTGCCTATATCCGTGAGTGCTTGTTGTAAGTTTTTTCGTCATCCTTTTTTAGATATTTATTGTTGAATTTTACTTCAGGCATTATGAGTTATTTCAACCTGCAACAAAAAACAGATTGTTCTTATCGACTTTACTTCACTACTTATATTTTGTTTCATTAATAACAGATTACCCATTTTTTAAAAAGTTTAAAAAAGGTATTATTTCAACTAATCCTGCACACAATCTTAAGCAATGTACTAGTAATTGGCATCAAGGTTAATTTTTTGGAAACCATAACTTAATGTTGTAGTGGTCGGCACCTACAAAATTTGACGTCAACCGTATATTATGTTACTCTGTATGAAAAACCTCACAATCTACTCCTCAGTCATTTAAATAAACGCATACTGCTGTATCCCTAAAGACTACGAAGTATTCTACAGAATACATAAAGGCTTACCGTATAAAACCACTAAAATTTTAATGTCTAGGGGTATAAGGTACACAACCACTTTAGTCACAATCGCCATACTGACCTTTAGAGCACAATGTATGCTTGACATCATATAATATACCGTCATCTACAAATATCTTTCTTAATTTGTTTTAGAATATTACAGGAAACCGTATAAATTAAAAGAATAATTACAAATGCCAATAACAGAGACAGCGCCAGTCATTGGGTCCTTTACCCTATATCTTAATTTAAAAATTTTTTAATTGCCTTTTTGGTTTAACTTAACACGAATCCTGCATAAAATTGCAAATGGGTAATCATTTTTGAAATAGTTAGGTTCTTCAATTCTCCACAAGCATTCCATTTTTGATGCACTTTGCACTTCATGGCCATTATGTGTCCAACAAGAAGTTAGTACCAATTTGATCAAACTAGTAAAAAAAGATCGATAAACTATCCCGGCACAAAAAACATTTTGTATTAAAATTTCAATAGTAATACGACAAGAGCAAGATACGAGAGAACGTAGCTATTACCAAATGAGTTGTTAACATTATCAATGCAGCTCTAAAATCCAAATCCCACTGTCCTGCAGTATTTATAGATATTAAACAGGCGTTTGATAAAGTGTGGCATGCTGGTCTCCTACACAAGATTAAAAAGCTCATGCCAAGTGAGTACTACCTCTTATTTAGATCTTACTTAACAGATCGTTATTTCCAAATAAAATATGGTCAACAGTATTCTGACCTCCAACCAATCAACTCTGGAGTGCCTCAAGGAAGTGTCCTTGGACCATTACTATATATACTATATACCTCAGATGTCCCTACAACAGACGATACATACATAAGCACATTTGCTGATGACACTGTCCTTCTTACTAGTCATGTTAATCCTCACACTGCATCCTTCAACTTACAAAACCACTTATCTATCCTACAAACCTGGCTAAACAAATGGCGAATAAAAGTTAACGAAACTAAAAGTACCTACGTTAACTTCACTCTAAATCACAGTGACTGTCCACCAGTGTATCTAAACAACATAATTGTCCCACGAGCAGATGAAGCCCGCTACCTAGGACTTCATCTAGACAAACGACTCACATGGAAGACACACATCTTAAAAAAAAGGAAAGAGATTGATCTGCGTATTAAAAAAATGTACTGGTCGCTAGGCAGGAAGTCCTGCCTCGCTCTTGAAAATAAAATCCTACTTTATAAAGTAATAATTAAGCCCATATGGACCTATGCCATTGAACTTTGGGGCTGTTCTTGCAAATCAATGTTAACATCATTCAAAGGATGCAATCAAAAACCTTAAGAATGCTTGCTACTGCACCGTGGTATGTCAGCAATCTAACACTACACACCGACTTAGATATTGCAACAATAGAAGAAGAGATAACTAAACGAAGTAATAAACACTTTCTACGACTACAAGCCCACCCAAACATTCTTGCAGCAAATCTACATCAAGATCCTCCACCAAGAAGACTAAAAACGAAAAAATGGCCCAACGATCTAAAAGGAGGTTAGCTCCATTGTAACGGGATAACATCGATGGATGGATTCCCCCTCATGTTAATAACGTCATCATATTAACTCATAGAACACTTATTAATTAGTTCTGATTGTTAATTTACTCAGTAAAAAAAAAAAAAAAAAAAAAAAAAATTACCAAATGACATCAAAATGGACAATTTGTCGACTCATCCATTTAAATGAAACAGACCAGACGACGACAGGCTATGTTAAATCTGTTTGAAGCAAAAGCTACAACGAAATATTACCGGCAACAATCACTCAAGAAATAATCGTATAATAATGATAGGATTGGATTCTATTTTTGCTTTATTAGAGCAAAGGGGGGATGCCTGCCACTTAAGGTTATTTGTTTATAACGTTTAACTGCTACATATTTGAGCAACTACACAGTGTGCAAAATAAAGGTTAGAGCATACTTAACCTAGTTTTATTTTTCTTTTAACTTCAAAAACGAAAATATTAATACAAAAATTACAAAACGTATTCGTGATGGCCGGGATTTACCGCAAGAATGGAGTAATACCGACCACCACTTACAAGCAAAAACCACAAATAACTTTTTTTTCTATAGTGCTGTTTGTGCAGGTTTTATGTGCCCATTGACCACACATTACACATCTAAGCCATATTTCTCCGTTTTTTCCAAATTCACCGTATAGAAGGCAAATATCTTCAGTAATATCTCCGTCATCTTCTACAGGTTCGTTCACTTCATTTTCCCGATAATTAAATATAGAAGGCTATGGTCGCTTTGACTTTTGTATTGGTTCGGATATTTGCAATTCCTGTTTGTCAAAAAATTTTCATTGTGTCTTCTCCAGATTTACCTGCTAAATTTTTTTTCCTATTTTCTTCTTTCTGCTCAAGAATTTCTTTTAACGGCATAGAAGTAAAGATTATAGAATGCTATTTCGTTGATTTCTTTTTTGAATTTTTAGCATTAGAACACGAACAAGAAGGCGCATGAATGTCTGCGAAAGGAATATTGTTTGTTACAATATCAGCAGCCGAATCGATGCTTTCTTCTCAGGAGTAGTCTCGTTCCTTGTACTTATCTATTCTGCATTTTCTATTCTAACACAATCCTACCTTTGTAGATTTTCTGCAGGAGCAAAGTCTTCTGTAAAAAATTCGGATTAAAAGGAAACGAACAGGTTTCTTTGAAGTCTTAAATTGCTACTCTGCTAAATGCTGTATTAAACAATTCTGCTATTTCGTTGGGAGTTATTCTGTCATTTGGATGACTGGTCATATATTTGTCGCACTCAGTGTGATACGCTGACTTTAGAGAAGAATAGAAGGAGACATCTAGACGCTGCAGACGGTGTGGGGTTAAGTAGTCAACATAATTATTCCATTCTCATAAATATGGGCTTGAAGGATATAGTGACTGGCGTGGTTATCCATAAACAAAAGCACGGAATCCTCTTTGGTTGACTTTAAACGTGCCCGAAAATGTTTCAACCAACCTACGAACAATTCCTCCGTGATACACCCATTGTCTGAACGTTCATAAATTGCGCCTGGGGGACCATTTCGCTTCAATTGTTGGAACATCCTTTTTCGAGCATATATAAACATAGGAGGCGCGTATATGGCTGATGCACTGAACACGTCCATCACCGTAGTCTTCTTCCCTCTTGCCCAGCTTGTCACAAATCCAACTCTTCTTTGGCCTTTTTCTGCAAATATCTTGTTAGGACGTTGAAATGTCGTAACCCCAGTGTCGTCACAATTGAAAATTCTTTGTGGTGAGAATTTGTATTTTTCCATAGTGGAGTTAAGATTTTTCAGGAAAATAGCTACCTCTTCTCGATTATGAGCAGTAACTTTAGTTACGCTAGTGCCTTCAGGTTTTCGTAGAATAATATTATGGCGAGACATGAACCCAGTTACCCAGTCCTCCCAGCCTTTTCTTTTTCCTGATTAAAGGGAGTTTGTATGATATTCATCTTTGCATAGGAAAAAGCACATATTTTAACATCTTTTGGAACTAATTCGAAATAAGGATTTGCCAACTTTTTAACTTGTACGACAAATAAAAAATTAAGTGTGATTGATCGGTATATTAAAAAGGTAAATTGCACCACGGTCTAGCTCAGTAAGGTACTTACTTACGAACCTTACTGTAGTTGAGAACTCCTTTTGAACAGGTCGTGAGGGAGGCAGAGATATATCCGTAGGTGTAATCAGTAAAGCATCTCTTTGCTGGACGCCACTCAATTTATAGGTTTAATAATTAAAATACAACAAAAATTAAGAAAGTTGTACCTTAACAACACGATAGGTAATCTGAATAATACTAAACAACTGTATTTATATGTATATTTAATAAAGCAAAATATCTGAATAATTCGAGCATAAAATAACTAAAACGATCGAGTATTTTACTCAATGCTAAAACGATGTTTCTCGCAAAGATTTACGATATTAAATAATCAACACTGTATTCAATAATAATAAATCGTATACTGACCTATGTCAACAAATATTACAGTACTATAGGTTATGAACTCAAATGTTTTTATCTTAGGAACAAAAATCAGCTGTTCCTTTATAATCGTATCAAAAGGATACGTATTACTTACATGTACTCAAAATAAATGAATTAACTTCGTCTTAAAACTACAGTTTGAGAGGTGCATTTCCCATTCATAAAATAAACATATAGTACGAGACGGAAATTTCCAATTATTCTCACTACAACGTACAAAACCACTAAAGCCGATGTTGCTTCATGTCCAATATGAAAGGTGGACCAGACTACTAACAGCATGCGATATCGGCATAAACCAAAAATACCTCCTTCAAGATAAAATTGCATATCGTCTACGCCATTTTATTTAACTTCATGACGTCACCGTCTCGCCCTTGAAAATACGAAATTCATTAAAATTTCAGCTTTTTCTTAACACAAGCGGTTTACTTAATGTAGTGTAACGAAACTATAATTTCCGTTACCGAACAACCGTATAAATTGTTAAATAGCGATGTATTAGCCGCCCGGTATACTTGTGATTTTCATTATAATTCATAAATTCACAATTTTAATATAAACATTTCCCATTTCACATAAAAGTGCGTTTGCATGCCCTGATCTATTTGAGTAAGTTATTGATTGTAAATATTAATTTAATTTACCTACTACTGTCGATGTGTTGATCAATTACCGTCCGCTATTTTTTTACATAAGATACAAATAGTAAATCTTATATTAGTAGATATTTGACGTACGGGAAATATATTTAACTAACATTGTATTTGCATGCGTGCAATTATCCGATAAGATCAGGAATTTTATGATTTATTTTATTGATTCAAGGTTTCCGTCACCGATTGCACTTTAATTTTTCAAATTTAAGTGTAATCTTTTACACAGGCGTGATTTCTATTCTGTAGCTTATCTGGTTAAATTTAGTGTAATCCGGATTTTTTTCTTTTATGTTAGCCTTAAAAGAATAAATTTCTGGATAATTTTTGCTTTATATAGCCGCCTTTATTAGTGCCGAACAAACACATTGTGTTTGTTATTTTTTTTTGGAATTTAGTTGTAGTTTTCCGCCACAAGCGATACCCCTGTACATACCGGGTGATACAAATATTGCACCCACTACAGTTGTTAATTCTATATCGACTAACATAATTTTTTATTAGCAGCAAGGAGCCGATTATTAACTACCAATATTGTTTTTGATTTTGTTTGATAATTTTGGATCTTGTACGATCTGTTATTTAAGTTGTCAGAATATAACACTTATTTTAATTAAACCGATAGGCCGTCTCAAACAGAACGGTTAATTAGTTTATTATTTTATAGCCTGTTTAGACAAACACCATTTTTATTTTATATTTGTTTTACGAATTTAGTTCTGGTTTTCCGTCGCCGTTGGCAGTTATATATATTTTTTATTTTAGGAATTTAGGTATTATTTTTTTTTCCGCCACCGTTGGCGAAAAATTATTTTATTAATTGATATCGCCAAGCACTATAGTGTGTTTTTCAGCTGCCCGAATAAATTAGAGGCTGAGTCCTTGCACCGTAACCACCCAATTTTTTATTGTATTATTTTTGCCCGAGAAATATTAATTTAAGTTGTCCCACTTACCCGTGATAACGAAATTAATTTCTTTACTGAGACCGCGAGTTAGGTTTATATTTTTTTCGTTTGACGAATCGTTCTGGAGTTTAATTTCCAACTTATAAAATTATTTTTTTATTATTTATCCGACACAGAAAACATCTGCTTCCGACCTCCGTATTAGGAGTTTTATTTTTTTGGTAACCGAATTTATTTTGGAATCATACTACCGAGACCGCGCATTTCTGACTCAACAACGACACAAGTTTTAAATACCGGCACCGATTTAAATCTTCAGAAACCCTGGTAGACCGACATCTTCACTGACGCTACTTGGACCGCTTTTACCCATTTAATTCTCTGCGAAGAGGAATCTAGACCTCTATATCACCAGTTACCTAGATTGGCCCTCGAGTAACCCGTTTATACCGCGATAGTCCAACCGCAGTTCACCGCCCGACGATCTCAGACAACTTTGATAATAACTAATCGTCCACTGAAGGTAAAAGCGTTGTAGTAGAGGCCTGCCCTTGTACCCTATTAAATATAATATATACAAAAATACAATTAGAAGCCTTACATACCTTGTGCAAGGGAAGCAAAACTTAAAAAAGATAACGTACTGAACTGGACTGCAGAAGAAACGGAAAAGAAATGAATTAAGCGTCTTGATTTCGCATTTGCGCACAAAACACATACCATACACTATATACAGAGGTACTCGAAATTATGTAGACTAAAGAGAAGGTATTGAAATACGTTCCAAAATTTAATTATTGGAAGAAAAAGGAAACCTAAAGATACTAATGTAGTGTAAATATATTTAGCAATAATAATACAAATTTCGGAACTTAAATTAAGGTAACGATAGACAAGAATTGGCACGTTATTGATTTAAGTGGGGTAATGCCGGACGGCCGTTTATCACTGGTCGGTATTACCCCATATGTTAGTCATTTTGGTATTGCTCATTCACGTTACTAATGATTGATATTAAGGCAAAAGCCGTTGGACACATCGAAGGAAAACGTATAAAGCTATACACATTCAATTTGTAGAATCGTCACTCAACAAGAAAATTGATATGCATACCTTAAAAATGTGTTATTGTTATAAGACACATGTAAAAAAAAACGATTTTTAGTCACAACGCGAAAGAACGGCTCACTACAATGACTAAGCTACGAACAGATGGCGGTGAACTGCTCCTGCAACCAACAGTTCACTTGGAACTAAGTGGAGTGGGGCTTTTACGTATGGATCCGGCCGGCCGGCATTACCCCGATGACCGGTATTCCCCCACCTTCCCTATATCAAAACTCATAAGTGAATTAATGATTTTCCAAAAAAGATCTACGTCAACTTTTTTGGTTTTAAACGTTTGCAATATTTTAAAACTTGAAATCTGTCTTTCGGATATTAAACATAAATTTGTACTCCATCATTTAAAATGTATGTAGTGGAGAACTGTAATTTCGCCAATAAATCTTTTAAATTTTTATATTTCCTTGTTTTCCATTGTAAGAAAATAAATATTTTGTTATAAGTTCGTTCTAAAAGAAAACAAGCCCATTCATGTATTAATGTTATTGTACATACGGTACCTAAGCCCATTAATAAATAAACCATGCAAATTCATGTCATCAAATCGTGAGCCTTAGGGAAAATATTTAAAAAGAATCTTGATACCTGAAGGTGTTACATAAATGTGTTTCCAATTTTGCTACGAATCGATATATGCAATCATATTCATATTGGGTACTCCATTTCAAACACGTCACCATTTCCTTGTACACAAATGACGTCTCTTTTAGAAATGTTTTATGTAACGTCAAAAAACGTGCTTTGAATAATATTAAATTATGCACTATTATACTGAAATTGATCGGACTGAAAACAGCAACCAAAGCACATAGATTTCATGTTAAATTTTGAATAACCTATTGCTGTAATGACGTTACCACTTATATCGAGTAAATACAACATTAAAGTGAGTTTCTTAGAGAAAAGTCTATACATTGACATATTTACTTTGAGCAACAATAATGTGGATATTTGATCTCTCGCACATAATTTAGAAACGGCCTCGGGCGTACCAAACGTTAACAAAAACCTACCATCCTTTACATGCAATTTTGATAGAACTGCAGATGGTTGAACAATGTTCAGAAGAGTTACAGCAAAATTGTTCTATCCCTTGCACGCCGCTTTCCTAGAACAGCAAAGGGTTACCGGAATAAAAATTATAATATAAAATACATTTTTCATGAACACTATGAACTACCATCCTTTATACACGATTCTCACAAAGTTCTCTCAAAATACAATTTACAACAACAGTGTCAAAATTTAATCTTTCACAAATGATTGCAAAACGTACATTGACGGTTATACTGTAATCATGCATCTTTTACATACAATTTTCATACTGCAGATTGTTGCTAGAATTCTATTTTGCAATTATAACACAGAACACTTCAGAAACGTAACAAGCGTTACTAAAATCATACCATCCCTTACATACAATTATTATACTGCAGATAGTTGCTGGAATTCTGTTTTAAAATTGTAATTTATAAATATTGTTGGAAACTTTGTTCTATGCTATAATTATAAATCGCAATTATGTGGTCATAACGTTTAGTACGACTCTCCAAGTTTTCTAATCATTTGTGAGAGATGGAGTTTTTCACACTAGTGTTGGAAACTGTGTTATATACTATAATCGTAAAACAGAATACTAGTAACTTACTGCAGTTTTGAGAAAATCGTATCAAAAATGTTCCACACTTTTGTTGGAACAGAATACCAGTAACCATCGGTATCTATAAGATAACTGCACGTAGAAAATGGTATGATTCTAGTCTAACCTTTGGTACGCCTCGGGACGTTAACCATTACTTGCGGGATAAATTTATTTATCATAGTATTAAAATGGATTGCTACCAACCAGCCGCAGCTCTCAGAAAATTGTGCATCAAGGATTTAGTTACAACATTTGGTATGCCCCTGTATATCATTTTAGGAAGATTAAAATTTCACATTTTGGTTGGAAGGCTAATAACCAGTTGCAGTTTTGCAAAACTGGTACACCACGAACGATACCACCTTTGGGTACTGTCATCTTGATGCACTTAAAAGTTTACTGTACGTGTGGTAAATGATGAAATAATTATTATTTTGTATTGTACATAAAGATCTAATGGGCGATTCAAAATGCACGCCTATTTTAATATATCAAAAAAGGAACTTTATTTTTAAAAAAACAAATTAGCGAAAGAAGCAAACCTGTTAATCAAACATCCTAACTCAAGTATACTCTACTTTTCTGGCATACTCTCTTCCTGAAGTTGTTGATTACTGCTTCATAAACCTTAATTTCGATTTCGTTTATAACTCGTCGAATGCTTTAAATCGCGGATGTTTGACGTTTATTGGCATGAAGCAAAAATTTACCAAAATAAAAATAGCACGGGGTTAAGTCACACGACCTCGGTGGACATTGCTGGTCACAACACAGCGAGATGAGCCGATCCGAGAACTTGCTTGTTTCTCTGGAAGTGGGGCCCGTTGCGCCATCTTGCTGAAACCATAATTGCTGAATGTCAATTTACTCGTACGGTATTGGCCTCTATTAGCTGTCACAGCCTATCCTGCCACATCTTAAAGAAAATAAGGGCCGAACCACGCGCTCAAAATCCACACCAAACCGACACTCGTTCCGATTTCCAGTTCGAATAAGGATTCTGTCTTCCCTTAATGCGGCAATTTTTCTTATTGGCAAATCCATTTAAACGGAAATGCGACTCGGTAATTGAATATTTTAGGGGTAGTAATAAAGATAGTGCAATGAAGAATACCCTATTCCTAATTGTTGAGGACGACGTCGCACCGATTTTTGTGGACTAATATTCACACTGTCGCAAACCAACATACTGTTCTCAACAGACTGGCCAGTACGAAGACACCCAAAATTTGCAAGGTTAATTGTTGACCCATTTCGCCGGAATGGCGCAAACCTTTCTCCGTTTGAACCAAAAAAATTTTCCCAATCAAAATACTGGATTTTTATGGTTTCTCATATGATATTAAAGATGATTTACAGGATTTCGGACAAACTTTATTCACAATTTAAACAGCCGAAGTTTACACAACATAAAACAGGAGATTAACAGGTAGATTTTTATATCTTCGGGGAGTCAGGATTTACTTTATGTAAATATAGAGGACTGGCAGTAAAAATAACTCGGGATTGAATATTTCAGATGATAGAAAAGTATCACAAGAAGACGGTTTCAAGCAAATACTTAAAGTTTTTTTGTTTGAGGTTGCAATTTAGATAAACAGAATTTTATCCGGTGCATTAGTAAGCGTGTGTATAACAGTTTCAAACTTACGTGCAGGAAATATTTATCTTAAACGGCTTCAGGTCTAGAACGGAAGGTAAACGTATATTGAATGGAGAAATCTCGAGCGGGGGCAGAAGAAAGAAGTTATATCCAGATGATTTTTTCAAGATTCAATACAGTTTGTTTATTGTCAGTTAAATTTTCATTATAATGCGATATACATTTTCAGGTGACTACTAAGGCAAGTTAGCCTGTTCAGTCACTTGATTACAATTTTTGTTGGAATTGTTTACACTTTATAACGTAAGCTTACAATATGTATTAATTTTATTTATGCAATAAAAATATAGACTTAGTTCATTACAGCATTACTTCTACTATTACATCGTAAACGGACCTTGTGGATGGACGGAATGTTGTTTCCTTAGAAGCATGTAGACGGTTGGTCTCTCGGAACACCAATGCAACTTCAGGATCGCGGATAGACAAAGACGAAGTTACTTGAGATTGGTACCTGTAAAGTGAATATGAAGGATTACTAATTATGTTAATTTAATTGATTTAAGATTAGTATCCTTTAGATTTTGTTAAAGTTGTCGGGACGTAGCCGCTCACCCAGAAGAAGGATATTGATGTTATTGGAGTAGCTCTAGGGTGGCGAAAAAGTATTAAATTCGACTTAGTGGGATTCATGTCAATTAGTCATCGGTTGGCCCATTGTGTGAATACTTGGCAAGTCACTAGTCTTGGTAATGTTAGTGACTAGCTTGAGAAGACGGCGTTGGCCCAAATTGCTTTCAAAGAAGTCTCTTAATCGACGGGTTACAATTTATTCTAAGCATTTGCCTAGAACATTTAGAAGAGAAATTGGGCGGTAAGAAGTGTGCGTTTTCGGGGTTAGGAATCATAACGTCCGTCGAAGATTGCTGACAGAAGGTGGGACTTATTTTGGGATAGCATCGTTGTTATTCTTCCGTGTCTACGTATCTTTGAATTGGTGCAGAACAGGAGTTGTCGATGATTGAGGTGTCTTTGTAACTAAGGAATGTGAGTGTGGAAGTTCCGATAATAATATTCCATTGGCGTTGTGACTCGAAATATGTATGACGAGCATTAAAGTTGCCTAAAAGGATCACACTTGGGAGATTGGAGACATATGCTGGGAGCGTGGAGGCTTATAGTAACTAGTAAAAAAAATGCGGACGGTTATTAAAGTGAACTGTGGCTGCAATACCTTCTAGGGGGCTGAGGTGTTGCGGTAGTGGAAATGGGCTCGACGCAAAGTGGTGGTGCGGTATCGACGTGTGTTTAGTACCATTAACGACACCGAAGGATTTATAGTTGGCAAAGTTCAGTTGACCGTTGTGTGCGAGTTTGGTTTCGGTTACTGCTATTACCTGGATATTTTCTGTTATAAGAAGATTTTTAATTAAGGTTGCGTTTACGTCGATCTCTGCCTATTACGAGTTCGATTGTGAACTAGACGAGGCTATGATTTTGGAGACAGGTATAAGGTAGAGGTTTACTCTCCGGATTGGACAAGTGGTGTGGTAAATGCGAGATATCTACCGAGTAGGCTGATATGGTACGACTATTGAGGAAGACACGAGTAGCGAAGTCAATCCTTTTCAGGCTCAATGTTTGTCTCTGGAAAAATGTAAATTAGGGCGTGGATGATAGTGCGGATAATGGCATTAATCCTAAGGAAATGTTCGACTTGAGGACCGTTTGGTTCGGAGGAGGTAAAGATGCGTTGTCAGAAATAGGTTTTGTGGCAGCCGATTGAGAAGGGAGGAAGGACGTCCTTTTCTCTTCGCGCAATCAAAGAAGTAGATTGGGTGTTCGACCCACACAGAAGTGGATACCCGAAGCATGTCCAACCTGCGTACTTGGAGATTGGCGATAGGGCGTGGGAAGGTTCGGACTCATAGTATCTGCCGAACATACATACACCATGATATAGGAGAACGTCCAAAGTGGTTTTGGATTTCGTGATAACCCGGATGAAGGATGTGGGTAGGTTGTAAGTGAGGGAAACGATTCGGGTTAGCCTTATGGTATGAGGGATGGAAATGACTTAGGTACTTTCTAAAGGTGTGATATCCTTATCCACCTGTTTTATTACACAAGAGAAGGATCAAAGTTTTTAGGTGTTGGTAATTGGGTGGGAGCCTGAGAATTGGGACAGGAATACGTTGGGGTCACCAAAAAGTTTTAGAGCCTTTGTTCCAGATCTGAAAGTACAAAATGTTATAAAACAAGCTAAACAGTTGATTTAGCGATAATTAAAGAAAAGTGGATTGCATATATTGTCTATACCTACATGTGCATACGTAGGTTAGAAGGTAAAACAGTATTGCTAAGCAGTAAACAACAAAAGAGCGAACGATTTAGAACCGGCGCGCTTTTTGAACAACTTGTGATATGCGCATGCTTTCGTGGTGCATTCCAATACTACTACCAGTTGACTACCAAATGGTGATTACGTTAAGTAACCTAATTCTCGCGCAAATTTTTTTTACTAGTGGGATCATATCTGTGTGGAAATTCAACGTGTTGCTTTGTGTGAGTAATATATTACGTTAAAGGCTACGTTGTCATAACTTTCAGCACGAACGAAGCTCTTTATTAAGTTACTTAGGATTACATAAACTCTGCAAATGTTACTATATTATTGATTTACGGCGAATAAAAAAAAATAAGAGTACCGAAGCCTTGTCAGGATTAAACGCCAACTAAATGAGAAAACGCTAATCTTAAATCTCTGAATTTGAGATGAAGTGTCCAAACAGAGGTTTTATTAGACTGATAAAAGGGTCCTGAACTTAATCCAGACGTTAACACAATTAAACCTTTCACAGGGTACAATGTCTCGTTAATGCTATAAGTTAAAATTTGTAAGCTCCAACCAAACCACACGTTTAACATAGGATTAATGTCAAACGAGTATTTAGATTAATTGGTGAAATAGAAATAAGGTTATTCAACGTAAGCTTTATCCTTGACCTATTTGCAAAAAAAAAAATGAATATAATAGCACAATTTATTAAATATCAACAGCTTAAAGAGTTTATTTAATGAAGTCTAGACCGTACGAAATGAATAGTACAAGTAAATATTCTAGATTGTAGAAAGGGTTGTTAATAAGTTTACATTAAAAATTTGCATACATTACATGATTTTTTTTTATTTTGGTTAACATTATGCAAACTAAAAATACGCCACAAGCTGTTCATGTTTTCAACAAGATAACTAACATTTCCATTCGTATTTGCATATTCTATCTGCATAACACAAAGCCAAGCTTCACGGAAATGTCTGACATTTAAATTATTTGAATTTTAAAGAATTTCTACCATTCGTTGGGATACTAGGAAAAAAAGATAATCTTGAGGATTTTTAAAAATACTTGTCTCTCCTCAATTACTTTTATATCGACTGCTGGAAGTAATACTATATATTACCCTACAGTCTGAGTAGCGACTGGAGGTAATTATCTTTAGAAATGATTATAGGATAGGTAATGGAATTCAGAATGACGCTTTTAATTTACGAAACGAAAAATAAATTTTTCAAGGAGGATGTAATCTGGAAAATGTGCAAATTACTAATTTCAATAACTAATTATCAATCCTTCATTATATTTAAGTTTAACAATTAAAACTGAATTCAAAGTTTATTATAGTTAAGTGGGTTGTAATTAGGAAAGATACTCTTGTTAAACAAAAAAGTAATATAAAATATTATTGTGGTGATGAAACTAATTAACTACTTAAAAAATTTTAAAAACTAAACTGGGGTTTAAACTGAGCGTGTTTAACTTTTAACTGATTAGAAACTAAAAAAAATAGATGATTTAACTAAGTGATTTGGTTTTTGTTCCGAACAATATACTTTTACGGACACTCAATGGAAATGGACCATATTTCCTTATTACAAATCGTAAAGAAAAGTATCTCTTTTCTTTACAACAACCATTTCTTTATAGTAACCATTTCTTTAAAAAGAATTATAAATTATTTATTGCAATAAACATTAAACGTACAACTATTAACGTTAGAAAAACATATGCTTGTATTTAAAAATTATTATTAATTTTATTAAATACATAAATAAAAAGTTTACCTCGAGTAGGATTTGAACCTACGACCTGTACTTTGCTAGAGTACCGCACTAACCAACTGCGCCTTTGAACTTATTCGTTCATAACAAAAACTTATAATAATGTGCTTGTATGTACAATGTTTTAACTGTAAATCATTAAATGATAGTGACGATTTGGATAAAACCTCCTGATGAATTCCTCCTTTTGACGTAGAAAATTCAGTACGTTCTAGGACAATATCTGATGGATTCTGGCATCCACTGTTTGACGATGATGGCTGATTAATAATTATTCTCGAAGTCGCCATTTTATTGTTAATGCTATACATTCTTCTGGAGTCGTGTTTGATCGCCATCCTCCATGATTTTTGAGCCTCCTGATATCCGCTCCACTCTCAGCAGGAAAAGTAGTTGACGTTCGACGTAGACAGTGTCCAGTGTAACCATCTGGGTTGGGTAATATCAAACAGTCGCCAATTTTCTTCGGCATCTTGTAGTAACTGTGGATCCCCACAGGTTGCACTATACCGGGTGGGCAGATAAGAATGCAAAGTGCTGTTTCTCGGAAACTATTCGTCGTAGAGAGTTGTGGTAAAAAATTTTATTGCTAAAGTGGCCAAAAAAAAGACCGTGAAAAATATTTTAAAATTTGCAGGATGACCGCCAGAGGGCATAACCGCAATCCTAAACTATTAAAGCGAATTTTTACTGAAATTTACCTAGTAAATTTACCAAATAATTATATGCTTTTTAAAGCTCAGCTTTATTCGAGTAATTTTTGTTTGACGTATCTATTAAAACAAAGTGGTGGGGAGTGACTCAGTGATTTTTTAAATAAACAGCTGTAACTCCTAAACGACTCAACTGATTTTAACAAACTTAGTCTCGTTGAAAAGGGCATTTATTGCTCCATCAAATCCATCTTACCTGTAATATGTCTAATTTTTAGTGATGCCGCTAGAGCGCGTTTTTTGATAATATATCAGAAAATTGCAAAATTCTCTAAAAAATTAAATGCAATAATATGACTTTTTTTCATAAAAATGAGATGAAATCATCCCTGAATAGGTTAGTGAAAACGATATCTTATTCCTACCCTAAAATATCGAAGAAAGAAAATTTATTTATTATAAAATTTGAAAAAGTCTATATTACACCGGTATTTATTCTTATTTATTTGCCTTTTTTCAAAATTCAATGAAAAATTTCGTCATTTTATATTTTTAAATAATAAAAGTTTTCATAATTTCAAAAATAAGAAAAAACAAGTAGGGGCATAATAATCAGTGCATGGAATATGCAAGTGCAGAATAGGCAGCATATTAGGAGTAAGCCATTGAGAAAAAACACATACTTAAAATCAAATTGTAAACAAATATTAAAATTTGACGGACAGTGTAATTTATGTTTGTTGCCCAAGTAAGTCCTTAAAACTACCTATAATGTCTTTTACAAATGATGAAGTTGTTGATATGATTGCGGTATATTTTGAATGTCTTCAAAATGCGGCATTGGCTAAGAGAGTATACTCAGCGCGATATCCAGATCGGCGTCTACACGATGCGAGAATTTTTTCGCGTTTAGTGCAAAATTTGCATAATACTGGAAGCTTTCGACCAAAGTTGCAAAGAGACTCGGCTAGAAGAATGGAAGACAATATTGTTATTGTCTTAGCATACATGTCATTGAATCCCCACGTTAGTACGGGAGCAATGTTTCTCGCGTTGGATTTGTCACGAATTACTATTCAAAACATTTTAAAGGATCATAGGTAAGTTCTTATGTCACTGAAAATACTACTTTACATGTTTCACAATGTGTTTGTAATTTCAAATTTATAGAATGCACCCGAATGACCGACGGGTAGATTATTGTTATTGGATGTTGGGCATGATCAGGGAAAATAGAGGATTTTTATCCGAAATTATTTGGACGGATGAGGCCACTTTTAAAAGTGATGGAAACGTTAATTTGCATAATATGCATTATTGGTCTGACACCAATCTTCACTGGTTGCACGAGGTCCAACATCAAGGTCGTTGGAGTGTTAATGTGTGGTGTGGCATCCTGGACGGCACTATTGTAATTCTCTATTCTATTTCTTTGCTGAACCACTAAATGGTGCCGTGTTTCTTGATTTTCTGGTAAACCAATTGCCTATTTTATTAGAAGATGTGCCCTCGGAATTACGGCAAAATATGTTTTTACAACTAGATGGTTGATCAGCACATTTTCAATAAATATGAGAAAACACTTAAATTTAATATGTCACCAGAGGCGGATTGGACGAGGAAGTCTATTTTCAGGGCCACCTCGATCCCCAGACTAACCAGTTTGGACTTTTATCTATGGGGTCGGTTAAAAGATATTGTTTACGAAACTCCACCAACAACGAGAGACGACATGAAAGTACGAATTCGAGAGGCCATTCGTAGCCTGTCAAGAGAAGAAGTTGAAGCTGCTGTAATTTCCACGCATGAGCGGCTCCAACAATGCATCGAGGCCGATGGGAGACAATTCGAGCATTTAAGTAAGTACTTGATGCCTACTTAAGTAGGCATTATTGCACAATCGGTCCTTTTTAGGGCCATAAATAAAATTAATAAAAAGAATTCCGCAAATTTGGAATTATACCTTTCAAAAATAAATATTATCATATTATTACATTTAATTATGAAATGATGAAATTTTTCATTGAATCTTGAAAAAAGACAAATAAACAAGAATAAATACCGGTATAATATAGACTTTTTCATATTTTACAATAACCAAATATTCTTTCTTCGATATTTTAGGATAGGATTAAGATATCGAGATGCAGTTTTCAATAACCTATTTAGGGATGATTTCATCTCATTTTTATGAAAAAAAGTCATATTGCTGCATTTAATTTTTTGGAGAATTTTGCAATTTTCTATTATATCAAAAAACGCGTTCTAGCGGCATCAATAAAAATTAGACATATTACAGGTGAGATGGATTTGATGGAGCAATGAATGCTCTTTCCAACGGGACTAAGCTTATTAAAATCAGTTCATTCGTTTAGGAGTTATAGCTGTTTATTTAAAAAATTATTCAATCACCCCCCCCCCCCCCACTTTCTTTGATAGAAACGTCAAACAAAAATTACTCGTGTGGTTCGTAAGTTAGGTAGAATTAACGAATTGAGCAAAATGAATAAACCACCCTGCACCTTGGGTATAAAGAATCAGATACCTTTTAAGGGCTATTGCGATGATACAACTTTAACTAGCCACTAATCATCACACTCGGCACCAATTTCTGTCATGTAACTTTCTTAACAAGACAGTAACGAATTGAAGCAGTAAAAAAATTATAATCTTGAGCCCCCAATTTGGTAGTTTAAACGTAAATTTAAACGTAACTACAGTTTACTTATTACGGTAGAAACTGGCAGTAAAACGGGATAACAGGTAAAATTGGGCTTTACTCGGCTGCTCAGTGGTCGGGTATGGACTCGGTGTACTAAATTATGCGCTCAATAAGACAAAATAGGGGCTGAAATCGACATAAAATCGGAAAAGGGTGCCAGAGTATTTGAAAGGTCAATACGGATTGATATGCCTTACATCAGTTCACAGCTCGCTCAAAATACTCAAATAACTCGCTTACCTGAACGTAACCGCAGGTGGTCCTAGGACCAGCAGATCTTCACTTGCACGCTTATCGGAAATAATTGCGTGCCGCAAAAAATCAATCACTGGTTTGATCAAAAACAATAATTCTATTGTTACGTTACTCAATAGATGTGATCGTCAATGGAACTTCACTTCAATAAAAAAACTCTCACTTTAACTCTATTTACAACCAGTCGTAATTAACTCAGTACATCCGTCATAAAATATCTCAAATTCCAAAAAATCGTTCAATGTATTAATTCATCAACCTTTAAAATTTACGTTAAACTTCAATCTTTCGAACGTAATTAGTTTACTTCAAATAAACACAAACATAATGACGTTAATGCAAGGATCTAATTAATCAAATAAAACAAACTCTTAAAATGCACGTAAGTATGGCGCTGTACAACAAACATGTTCGCAATTGGAATCACATTAAAAAAATAACAGTTCGTTAACCTGAAGATATGTAAATTATAAAATCACCTCCTTAGAAATAATCACACAGTTGTTACATTGACCTTCTTCCAAATTAAATAATTTTATTTATCCTACTAAACGGTGATAGTAGCTAGTGCCATCGTCGGCTCTTAATAAAATTACTGTGATATTATTCTAATGCCAGCACAACAAATGGTTATTACAAATAAATGGCGTTCTCCTGTAACGCACTTGACACATAAAATTTCGATGTAAATTCGTCAATATAATAATAATTAAAAAACACTCAAATAAATTTGGGTTATGATACGGATGAATACGCTTGCAATAAAATTTAATCGATACAAAAAAAATCAAATGTGAACTGCAAAAGAACAGCGTATTCAAACGTTCGTACATACATAAAAAAAAAAACTACACAGAGATTTATTACACCTCATAAACCACAGCAGAGAAAAATGCAAAAAAATGTTTACCTGGATTTCCTACGGCCCCTTTGTTGTACATACACCTGGTGTACCTAGAGATGACCTCGACGACGGCAATATGCTCGAGGATGACACGGTGCTCGGAACTCTAAGGATGGCCCCGCTCATGAAGATTTCATTTCCAACTGCGTCTGGATTAGGTTTACGCTTAGTTGCTCGATACACTACCAATTATCTTTACTCGTTGCTCTTCAACTTTACCCTATTAAATTTCTAGCAATGAATGGTACTCATTATTGTTCAAACAAAACCTTAAGTAATTACACGTTGCTTGTTAACTTAATATTTTTATAATAACGAAAAGCTTTTTATTTACAGCCAGTTATTTGTTAAAGGCGAACTGTGAAATTAATGTCTTGAGATAGGAACGAACGTTTGTTTTTATTTTTCCACAAAAAAACTTCTCCAAAGAACAGTGAAAGTACAAGGTATATTAAACACTGACACTTTCCTGTAGTTTTCGACAAAGTCCCTATGAACAAACTGCACTTAACGATAAACCTATGTCGTGATGGATGAACGACTATATGATCCCTTTAAAGGGTTGAAGCTCCTACTACGGAAGTTGTTTCAACACGGATAATGAATAACGCCGTTCCGCACTACGTCGCTCGTCGCCTGTACGTCTAAACTAGGTCTGACCCTCTTGAAATATTCATTTTCGTCTCATTGGTTTTTTAATTTACCAATTATTATAGGATAATTTCAATTTTTTAACCCGCGCAACCACGAATCAAACTCGAAACCGAAACGAAAAAAAATTACATCACCCAAAACATTTCTCAACGCGCGAGCTTTATCTGTGTAACCGATATCTTAAAATTAAAGATTTTCTAGTGACTCTAAACGTTAATACCTCCTACATAAAGCTAAATTGTTTGTTTAAAACCAAAACTTTTATCGAAATATTTCGACAAATAGCCGCCTAAAACGTCTGAACAAAATGCGAATTGCGATTCTCTAGTCTACATTTTTAATACGGTCTGTAATTTTCCAAGACGCGATTTTAACGTAATTGGCTATATTTAACGATATACCTATAAAATCACAATCAAATCTTATTTACAAAGAAACGAATTGATTTTCAAGCACACTAGTAAAAGGGTTTCACTACCTCTTAATTTACACTTGCATCTACATTTAATAAACAACAAAAGCTTTATTCTTGTTTGCAGCAAAAAAGAATTCCACATGAGGTTGTTATCTGTAAAAAGTCCTAATTCTTTTAAATACGTGAAAGACAAAATAAAACGTTACAATGGAATAGCTTTCCAAACCTTTGTGCGTCATTAAGTTCAGTTGCATGAAGTTACACAACATTTCAGATGTACGGTATTAACAAATAATTTATAATCTATAAAATCACGGCCACGTGAAACTGTCACTAATAATTGTCTTAATTTGTCAAACAAAAAAAAACAGATCTGATTGTTATTTTTAGTAAGCTCAATTCATATTTCCAGCATTAATTTATATATATATATATATATATATATATATATATATATATATATATATATATATATATATATATATATATATATATAATAATTTAGATAATTTAATAGAAATTAATTTTGACCACATGCGGTTATTATGTTATTTAATAATATGATCCTAGTTACTTGGTAATTATGTAAAAAAGCATTAATTCTGACTTTCATATCTGCACGAATAAAAGATCATCCATATTAAATACTTTACTGACAACCCTGTTCCAGTTTAATATTGATTGAATAAATAATTTTTATATTTCACCTGTATCAATTTAGTTTACATGGTTATTCAAATCTATTTGTTTCATATAAAATTTAACTTAGTATTTGACTTTAGCAATTTCTTTAAATTGATCTCTGACCTATAGCCAAAAATATCAAGCTTTAAATTTGTTTAATTGATTCAAGGTGTAATAAACAACTAATGAATGCAATGTTGTGCTGAACACTTTTTCTGCTCAACGAAAACGACCAAATAATATGATAGTTTGCACTTATTCATTACCTAAAAGAAATATATCAAAAGTAAGTAATTAATTTATCAAACTAGTGTTTATTTCATCATATGTCAGACAAACACTCTTTGTTCTAATATTTTTTAAAGGAATTAAGTTCGTTCTATGAGTATAGTTCCAAACCTATTTTAAATATCATATTTGACCTTTATTGGCCATCCCATTGAAATGACTGATAAAACCCATATAACCTTACCTTTAATTAAAATTTCAATTTAAATATAACAAATGTTAAACATATCTTAATATCTGTTAAGGTAAATGTAAACTACCAATGTCCCTGCTGGAAATATTTATCTATCTTGAACTAACACTAACGACAAAAAAATGTGAACTAAGTACAATGATTAGGTTCAATTAAAAATATATATATATATATATATATATATATATATATATATATATATATATGAATAATACAAAAGCGAAAATTCATATTAGTACGCAACCATTGTCATCAATTCAATTTCTAATATAATATTTTACTTATATGTTTTAATTCAATTCAAGAAGGTTCTTCTAACAAACTAATGTACTCCACTAAACTGTAGTGAGTGTATTGTGTATGTTCCAAGGTCCAAGGTTTAATTAAAATATATATATATATATATATATATATATATATATATATATATATATATATATATATATATATATACAGTGTGTTCCCGGATTGATTGGACGACTCTTGTAAAAGGCCCTGCTTGGTTTGAAACTAATTTATGACAGAATTTTAGTTTCGAAAAATCACGTGTGCCTTGGAAATTTTGAAAAAAATGATTTTTTACACTAGCAATAGTCCTTTTTTGTAAGAGATACGACAAAATTTTACTAAAAAAAGTAGTTCAGAAAAAAAAATTCCAAGTCTCTGGGCCCACTTTAATTTTTTTAGATTTTTTACTTAAAACTCGGACGCCCTGTAAAAAATACGACAAATATTTATTAACTACAGTTGTTCTGCATTAAAAGTGTACCCGCTGTGTCAATTTTGACAGTAACCAGATTACTTTGAAGTTTTCGGTTTTTAAACGTTTATGTCAAGATACAAGAGAATAGTGTGAAATGTCGAATCACTTACTTTAATAATAAATAGCGTTAAAACAAACTGAATAGTACCCCTTTTACTGTAATTTTTTTCTTTAATAGTCAAAAAATTTATATATTTTAAGTTTTGTTATGAACGAATAAGTTCAAAAGTAAATATGTAATTAAAAATTATTATTAATTTTATTAAATACATAAATAAGAAGTTTACCTCCAGTAGGATATGAACCTACGACCTGCACTTTGCTAGAGGTAAACTTTTTATTTACGTATTTAATAAAATTAATAATAATTTTTAAAAAATGTATTTAATTCAATGTTACGGTATTTTTTGAGAGAGATCGATTTCTTCTTAATGGATAAAGGTCCTTTTTAATAGACACGCAGTTTACTACATGCGCGTTACTTTTTAGACCACACCCCTCCCTCTCGTATTGTAATGTATTTAAAACATAGGATAACCCAAACTATAGGTTTTATCAAACTATTACTTGTCTACTGATTATTGTCAGTAAGGCACTAGACAAATAATATAAATAATAAACTTTTTATTTATATAAGTGGTACTATGTTATTAATAAAATTAGTAATAATTTTTAATTACATATTTATCTTTGAACTTATTCGTTCATAACAAAACTTGTAATAAATAATATATAAATTTTTTGACTATTAAAGAATAAAATAATAGTCAAGGGCATAAGTGGTACTATTCAGTTTGTTTTAACGCTATTTATTATTAAAGTAAGTGATTCGACATTTCACACTATTCTCTTGTAACTTGACATAAACGTTTAAAAACCGAAAACTTCAAAGTAATCTGGTTACTGTCAAAATTGACACAGCGGGTACACTTTTAATGCAGAACAACTTTAGTTGATAAAAATTTGTCGTACTTTTTACAGGGCGTCCGAATTTTAAGAAAAAGATTAAAGTGGCCCCAAAAATTTGAAATATTGTACACATGCGTAATTTTTCATTCTGAACAACTTCTTTTAGTAACATTTTGTCGTATCTCTTTTTGTTAGTGTAAAAAAACCATTTTTCCAGAATTTCCAAGGCACGCGTGATTTTTCGAAACTAAAATTCTGTCATAAACTAATTTAAAACCAAGCAGGGCTGGTCCCCAAAAGCTCAAATTTTAAATCAGATATTCCAATCAATCCGGGGACACAATGTATATATAGCATTTTTCAACTAGGTTTCCCGTTTCCGGATTAGCGCTTTATATTACTAAACGCAAACCTTTTGTCCTTTATCTCTGTTTAAATTGTGGTTGTACTTCTAAACAACAGAAACGTAGGATTTACGGCGATAGATAAATTGCTTCAAGCGCAGAATAAGTATTTAATATTCTGCTAATAACCGAAATGTGGCAGAAAGAGACAACGTTAGTTTATGTTGGACGCAAAACTACAACTACTTTCGAGTGCTTGAGATTCTCAAAATTTTACATTTATTAACTTATAAGCTTTTAAAATGTATATGTTTATTCCATTAACATATTGGAAAATATAAAAACGACGCGAGCAAGTGTTTATTATTATATATAATTAGCTCCTATTAGTTTACAGGTTTTAATGAAACTAGCACACATTGCAAATCAAATTTCACTATAACATTAGCGTAATGCATAATTAATTGCCATTGGCGTTTACTAGCAACAGATAAGCGCATTAATGATAGCTATAATTAAATTTATTGCATTCACATCAAAATTCTTATGTAGATACCAATTTATGTCATTACTTATAAATATGTACTTAAAAGTATCATTTATCAAAGAATCAATTATTTTAGTAGCAATTCTTAGTTCATACAGCAATTCAATGAACCGTACTAATCCGAAAAGGGAATCGTAGTTGAAAAATACTATGTATATATATATATATATATATATATATATATATACATATATATACAGGGTGACATAGAAAAAGTGCCATGCATAGCGCCATGCGATAGAGGACACTAAAATAAGAAAAACAGTTCCTATGAACTTAGGTCCGCAACGCCTTCGTTTAAAATATATAGGGTGTTGAAGTTTAATTATTTTTTTGTTTTTTTTTAATATCTTTTTACAATGATGTAATAAGCGCACGAAATTTTGTATACAGAGGCTTTTTATCACGCAGAATTCAAATATGACCTTAGTTCTTTTACTACTGATATAGGGCGCCACATACAGGTTTCCATCTTGTTTGAATCGGTCCTAACTTTATTGCCTTACACTGTATGTCATGTTCGACTGGAAAAATTTGTTTTCCCATCTTTTCTACTTGAGAAAGGTATACCGTATTGAAGTCGCTAGGACCAACAGTTTACGAGAAAAATGCATCCGATGCATGCAAATTATCCAAAAGCGCCAAAGTAACTTATTTGCAAAACCGTAATTAGAAGTCACCCATATGGGTCTTCTATTAATCTGTAGGCAGGTATAATTGACAATTACTTAATTGGCCCATTTCAATTGCCCAATCGATTGACAGGTGAACTGCATCGAAATTTCTTGGAGAATGAACTAAATACTTTATTAGAGGATGTTCCATTGGCTATTATTGGTAGAATGCGTTACATGCATGATGGCGCGCCAGCTCACTTTTCTCGATTGGCAAGGGAATTTTTGGATAGGTGGTTTGGAAATACGTGGATTGGTCGAGGGGGACCTGTACCCTGGCCAGCTCGTAGTCCCGACCTTAATCCCCTCGATTTTTCATTTTGGGGATTCATGAAAAATGATGTTTATTCTGAAGAAATACATAATGAAGAGCAACTATGGATAAGAATTATGGAATCCGCAGATAGATTCCGTAATAACCAGGAATATTTCAAAGATGCCGACAATCCTTAGGAAGAAGAATTGAAAAATGTATGCAAGTACAAGGACAACAATTTGAACATCTTCTAAAAATTTAATGTTTTTTTTTAATCACTGCCCTTCATTGTTGCTATTAAAATTTAATTGTTGAAGTGTTATGTCATTTTTTTTGCAAAAAAAACCATATTATTGACTTCTAATTACGGTTTTGCAAATAAGTTAGTTTGGCGCTTTTAGATAATTTGCATGCATCGGATGTATTTTTCTCGTAAACCGTTGGTCCTAGCGACTTCAATAAAGTATACCTTTCTGAAGCAGAAACGATTGGAAAACAAATTTTTCCAGTCGAAAATGACATACAGTGTAAGGCAAAAAAGTTAGGACCGATTCAAACAAGATGGAAACCTGTATGAGGCGCCCTCTATCAGTAATAGAAGAATTAAGGTCATATTTGAATTCTGCGTGATAAAAAGCCTCTGTATAAAAAATTTCGTCCGCTTATTACATCATTGTAAAAAGATATTAAAAAAAACAAAAAAATAATTAAACTTTAACGCCCTATATCTTTTAAACGAAGGCATTGCGGACCTAAGTTCATAGAAACTTTTTTTCTTATTTTAGTATCCTCTATCGCGTGGCATTATGCATGGCACTTTTTTCTGTCACCCTATATATATATAATATATATATATATATATATATATATATATATATATATATATATATATATATATATATGAATAATACAAAAGCGAAAATTCATATTAGTACGCAACCATTATCAATTCAATTTCTAATATAATATTTTACTTACATGTTTTAATCCAATTCAAGAAAGTTCTTCTAACAAACTAATGTACGCCACTAAACTGTAGTCCTGAAAGACAATGGTGAGTGTATTGTGTATGTTCCAATAAAACTTGGATTGATTTCTTTAATAATTAGCCACTTATTTTAATATTTGAAGCTTGATCAACAACACCGTTAAATAGTACAATTGTCATACACCAATTTTCACTTTTCAGGTGTAAACTTTAAAAGGATTGCTTTGAATGGTTAATTATTAATTGGCTTAATATAATTTTTATTTACAAAATTATTTAATACTTTATAATTACGCAATAAGAGTTTTGTGTTATATTGACATGTGACATTTATTTTCATTGAAATTTAATTACTAGGTTTTGTTGGTTAGGTAAAACTTGTAATTATTTATATCAAAGATTCGGAGTGCTACAGTAGTTACCAAGCGTTACTATAACGCATTTTTAGCACACAGAATCGTCAATTATTTACCTATTTAAACTGAATATATGACACAATATTTATTATTTTAGTCATACATCTTTGTACGAACTTAAGGTTTTAAAGAAATATACAAAATGACCAATAGATTTCAGATTATTATATTTATCCATTGGTAGCGCGAAATTTAAAATTTTTATAAAATTAAAAACTATAAGATTTTATGTTTTGCCAAATCTAAAGTGTGGGAGATTTTTATATTTCCCCTACCTCAACGCTCTGATCCTTGATAAATCCTTAAATATTTTTTAAAATCTAACATGAAACTTTAATCTGATAATTTATATCAGATTTAAGCCGCCGAATACACATAGGCCACTCTTCCTATCGATCAAATCGATCAATAAACCAATTCTTTTTTGTAACTTCTATTAAAATATTGAAACCGCCTTAATCGAATTTTCTCAGAAATAAATGAGAAGGCATATGGTATTTGTATAACTAATATGCAAATTTTACTAAGCAAAATATGCACTATCAAATGCATGTCAGTTTATTTTAATGCTTTTACAAATTTGATCAAATCCGACAATATTGTCATTGACAAGCGCTGCATCTATTTTTAACTCTTGAATTAATATTTCTATCAAGGTTTAACAGTAGTGGCTCGTTACTTTTTACAGTTTCCGAATTTGAAAATTTTATTTATGTAAATACTTGTATATGATTTCTTCAAAATTATTTAACAGTCTATTTATATTGAATTTAAACGTATGATTCAAGCCATATTTACGTGCAATATTTCAATCCATTAGAAATTTATTTTAAACGCCTTCCAGTGGCTTGGTTCTTCCCTTACAAATTTTTATTTACGTATATAAATAATGTTCACTAATTGATTTCATATTACATTCTTGAGTCTAGAAACTTAAATATTGAAAATAAAACAGCTCTCAATTCAGGATTCACTATTCACTATTTAGAACCACCTGGGTGTCACCCCTAACGTATAAGCCTTTCTCAAAGAATCACTTTGTCTAAAAACTGGAGTCAGATATGTTTTGACATGTCTGTTCATAATTACAAAACTAATACGGAAATAATATACATCCTTAGTAAATAAAAACATTGTTCTGTGTAATGAACGTTGCCCTTAATAAAAGAATCGCGTTTACAAGAAAAGGACAAAATGCGCAGTCTAGTTATGATCAGGAGATATAATATTTTGTGTCAGTAACAAAGTATACATTTAGCTGGTATAAACCGCCTTCAGTGAGTTTACATATTCATACCACACGTTCTCACTTAATAATATTTTTTTACTTTAATAATATACAGTTAAGGGTATATTTCTGTAATTATTTTGTAAATTAATGATTTTAATTAATTCCATTCCATTCTAAGACAAGCAGCTAAACAGAATTAAAACACGTTATACTCATAAATTCTACTTATTCAAACATTGAGAAAAAAAACTGCAATTTCGTTAAAACCCATTTCACCAATAGCGACAAATTTGCCAATTTTATGCATACCATACTTCCGCAATATCGGAATCGTTGCAAAGGTTATGTGACAAGTAGTCAGATTTTATTCATTGTACACGCCAACATCTCTATTGATTTACATATGCTATACATTTATTACTACCACTCGAGTAGTGATTATTTCATTACGACATTCACACTGACGTCAGCGTATGATGAATTCTTAATAGTAACTTTTGTTTTTTTATATCGTTCCAAATTGTTAATAACACGTACCGTACCTATTCAATTTGCCATACTAAAATTAATTTTCGTAAAGATAACACCAAAATTAATCATAAATAACAATAATTTTGTCAGAAGTTTATATTTTAAGGTCACGTTTATGAGCAATAGTAATTTTCTGTTGTATAAAGAAACGTGTATGCTTTTTTTTTGCTAGTACACTCTAAATTGTTATTGAAATAGTTTTCTTATTGCTAGCCTTGTGTTGTTTATAATTCATTAACTGATCGCTGTACCAAGGCTATTTAAATTTGACCTAAACGTTTTACCTTCCAACCCACATAATCATATGTAGGTGTAAAAAGGTTATGCGATTGATTTTTTTTCTCTGTCGCTAAATCGACTAATTAGTCATTTTAAGTTTGTCCAGTTCAAGATCATGTGTCTTGACTGTGTTGTGTGTGTAGGTTGGTGTGGTTTGCCTTCGTGTACCGTGCGTGTGTCGTTGTGCGTGTGCGTGTGCGTGTGCGTGTTCGTGTGCGTGTCGTGTCGTGTGCGTGTGCGTGTGCGTGTCGTGTGCGTGTGGCTGTGCGTGTGCGTGTGCGTGTGCGTGTGCGTGTGCGCGTGCGTGTCGTGCGTGTGCGGTGCTGCGTGTGCTGTCGTGCGTGGCGTGTGCGTGTGGTGCGGTGTGCGTGCGCGTGCGGTGCGTGTGCGTGTGCGTGTGCGTGCGTGTGCGTGTGCGTGGTGCGTGTGCGTGTGCGTGCGTGGCGTGTGCGTGTGCGCGTGCGTGTGCGGTGCGTGTGCGTGTGCGTGTGCGTGTGCGTGTGCGTGTGTGCGTGTGCGTGTGCGTGTGCGTGTGCGTGTGCGTGCGCGTGGTGCGTGTGCGTGCGTGTGCGTGTGCGTGTGCGTGTGGTGTGCGTGTGCGTGTGCGTGTGCGTGTGCGTGTGCGTGTGCGTGCGTGTGCGTGTGCGTGTCGTGTGCGTGTGCGTGTGCGTGTGCGTGTGCGTGTGCGTGTGCGTGTGCGTGCGTGCGTGTGCGTGTCGTGTGCGTGCGCGTGGCGTGTGCGTGCGCGTGTTCGTGTGCGTGTGCGCGTGTGTGCGTGTGCGTGTGCGTGTGCGTCTGTGTGTGCGTGTGGGTGTGCGTGTGCGTGTGCGTGTGCATGTGCGTGTGCATAGGCGTGTGCGTGTGCATGTGCGTGTCCGTCTGCGTGTGAGTTCGTGCGCGCGTTCGAGCATGTGCGGTGTGTGTGTGCGTATGTGCTGTGTGTACACGAATGTGATGCGTTTGTTGATGTGTTGTGTGTGTGTGTGTGTGTGTGTGTGTGTGTGTGTGTGTAAGGGGAGTATGGGTGGGTGTGGGTGTGCATGTGGATGCGAGTGTGGATGTGCCTGCGCGCGCGTGTGCGTGTGTGTGGACAGAGGTGTTTGTGTGTGTGTGTGTGCGTGTGTGTGTGTGTGTGTGTGTGTGTGTGTGTGTGTGTGAGTGTTGTGTGCTATATTGGATATTTACATTTTTGAATGAAGCTATTTTTGCTGATTACGATGATATGTCATATGGTTTGATTCAACTTTAAGATTACCACCAAGATATGGAAAAAACCGTTTTTGCGAAGAGTGCTTTAGAAGGAACATGCATTATTTTGTTTGAAAAACACATTTTAATTAAATTTAAAGATGTGTTATTTGTTTTCTTTTAATTTATTATCCTTCATTGAAAAATTCTCTTATGAAGGAGAAAAGCAACAACCTGCTGAAAACTATTTTCTGACAAACACAATTTCAGACAAAAACATTTTATTTAGATTTATAGTATTTAAAATTAAATAGTTAATCTTAATAATAATAGATAAAAACTAAACTATGAACGTGTAATGAAAATAACTGAAAGAAGGAGAGTGATTTGGAAAGAGCATTCTTTTGTTTAATATAAACACATCTTCCAGTTCGCGTCGCGTAAATTTCAGCAGTTGTCCCTTTTTCATCAATTTATTACAAGTTTCTCGATAAAATGCTGTTTTTAAATGAAGAAAAACGAAGTATGTTAGAAATATATTACGCTTCGCAACGAAATACACATATTATTGGACAAACATAACTAGAGCGGTATCCAGAAAGGAAACAACCTCCTCAAAACTATTGTTTATCGCTACGTCGAAATTTGGGCGAGTTTAGTTCGTTTTATCAGCCTAGAAAATTTGTTGCTATACCCAGGAATGAAAATGAGGATGAAATTTTATGGGCAGTAACTGAATTTCTAAAAATCACCATAAACAGTTTTCCAATCAATTCAAGATAATCATACTTCCACACGGGCCATTCAACAGCTAGTATGGAGAGCACCATAAAAATAAATATCGCCCATTCAAAATTCATGTCACTCAAGTACTGCACCCTGGAAATCGTGAACGGCAAGTAATGTTTTGTAGGAATTTCATTGATCAGTTAGAACAAAATCCAAATTCACATTTACTGACGAGTGTAATTTTACAAACTCAGGTATGTTTAATCGTGATAACGAATACGTCCGGTCCATTGAAAATCCTAATGAACATCAAGGTCGTCGACCACAAAAACAATTCGCTCTAAATGATTGGGTTGGTTTATTTGATAACACAATCATTGGTCCATACATTTATGAAGACAGTTTAACTACAGATGGTTACTTGCATTTTTTAAGGATTACATTGATAATACTATTTGCCTCAACCGCTTGAATAACATCTGGTTCCAGCAAGACGGTGATCCGCCACATAACGCTAGAAGGGTAACTGATTATTTATCCCAATTATTCCCTCGTAAAGTTATTTCTAATAATGGAGACATACGTTGGCCGGCGCGTTCACCGGAACTTTCTGCCTTAAACCACTACTTATGGGGAATTATGAAAAATTTTATATACTAAACCGTACCCGATTATATTCATGATTTGCGAAAAAAAAATAGTTACGACATTAAGGACCAAAATACAAACAAGGGATATTTTAAGAGCAACACAAAATTTAAGGAGACGTATAAACCTATGTTTCGAGGTCGATGGTGAACCCTTTGATCATCTGTTATAATGCTTCTTCTTCCAGTTATGTTCATTATGCATTCATAGTTTAGTTTTTATCCATTATTATTAAGATTAACTGTTTAATGTTAAATAATTTAAATTTAATCAAAATGTTTTTGCCTGAAATTGTTTGTTAGAAAATATTTCTGAGTAGGTTGTTGCTTTTCTTCTTCATAACAGAATTTTTCCATGAAGCATAATAAATTAAAACAAAAACCGCTACCAAATTATCTGCCATAATGCTTTCTCATATATGTAAATAAATAACTTCAAAGCCCACAATACCTGAATTCGAGTCATATCGGTTTTTAAACACGATAATTCCCCATTTCAGATGCGCCATTTTGAATTTTTTAATTTTGAAAGATTTATTCTTAGCGATCTTAAAAACCCCCAACTTTCAAAAAAATTTTGCACCCTAAAAACGTTGTGCCACTGGCAGTTTTTATTTAGATAATGTTTTACAAATTAACAAAGTTGCAAAATTGATCATTAGCCTAAAATACCTGAATTTTAGTCATATCTCATTTTAAATACGATAATCCCCCATTTTTGATCCGCCATTATGAATTTTTTAATTTTGATAAATGATTTATTCTTAGGGATCTTAAAAAAACCCAATGCTCGACTTTCAATAAAATCGGTTGATAAATTAAAAAATGCACAATTTTGCTCCATAAAAACGGAGCGCCACTGGTTATTATACATTTTTTTGTTTTGAAATTATCTAAAAAAATATTAGTTTGTTATTTTAATTATGTAACTTTTTAAAATTTGAGGCAATACATTTTTTTAGTTTTCTGGTTCCCTAAAAATGCCCCACCAGTGGTTCAATTTTCCTCATTAACGAACTTGGCCTAGACTTTATGGCAAAGAATTTGCGTACCAAATTTCATATCGATAGCTTTAATGATTCAAAAATACCGCGGACACTCACAGACACGAAATTGTATTTTTCTAAAAATATGTTTTTCGTTTTGTTTGAGCCCAAAACCTCGAGATATGTAAAAAAAAGTGTTTGAAAATTAAAACTGGTTACATAGCTTTCTCTTTATACGTACGTATATGACAAAGCAATTATTAATACGTTTTTAAATTTGATCAAAATGTGTTTTTTAACCAAAATAATTCATGTTCTTTCCAAAGCACTCTTCACAAAAACGGTTTTTTCCATATTTTGAGGGAATCTTGAAGTTGAATCATACCATATGATATATTATTGTAATCAGAAAAAAGAGCTTCATTCAAAAGTTCACTATGGCTGCCATAAGAAGTAACAAAGTTAACTACTATAACTTCTAGATTTAGAGTACCCTGAAATTTTCGATAACATATTTGGATTGCTCGTAAAAAAAGTGCCTTAATGATATTTCAGTTTAAAACGTCCACCTCTTGCAGTTTTCTATATAAAAGGAAAATCGAAAATTGTACATTTCGTTTTTTTACAAAATCTCGGCAACCTCTGAAAACATCCGTAATTTTGTAACGACATATTATTGAGCAGCAAAATGCGCAACTTTGCCCTAATTTAACCGACATTGTATCCCTTCAAATAACTGAGATCTCCATGTGCTCAAAAAACAGGCACCCTGTATAAGCATGTAATTGCTTTGGCAAGTGAGTTGAATGTTTTTATACACAAATATTTTCTCCGCTTGCTCACTACAATATTAAATTAGTTCACTTAATAAAAAACAAGCAAGTATGTGTTGCTTACATAGAGTGTACCAAAAGTTTGGAAACGCCCTATTATGTCGTAAATTGTTAGGCCGAATAGTACAAAATTTGGGATAACCCTGATCTGCCGTTTCTTTGATATTATTAATCACTTTGGTTTTCGAAATACACTACCCTGCATATACAGTCATTATTGGTATCTCCTCTTCAATAGGAGTTCAACCATATGTAACACTTATGATTTTATGTAGTCTAGAAGGCCTTAAACACATAAAACAGAAGTCTGGCAACGCCTAATTGTCTCAATACATTTTTCAATACAAACTATTTTCAACTACATTAAAACGTAACAATTGAAAGATTACAACATTTTTAACATAATGATTACTTAATCAAGTGTTCAAAATGTGCTCCATTTGTGAGTTGACTGTACCTTAATCGATGGTAGAATGCGTCTACCACATTTCTCCATGGTTGTCTAGAAATTAATCGAGATTCATTGATAATTCGTTGCCTTAGCTCTGCAAGACCTGCTGGTTTAGTTTTGTAAACTGAATTTTTTAAGTATCCCCAATAAAAATAATCTTTAGGATTGAAATCAGGTGCACGTGGCGGCCATTCAATACTACCTCATCTACCAATCCATCGTTCGCGAAATATCCCATCTAAACAACGCCGAACATTTACACCAAAAAGCGCTGAAGCTCCATCTTGCTGAAACCATATCTGATTAAAATTGGCTCTAATCAAGTTTCTCAGTGTAGGTACAATTTCGTTTTTAAATAGCATTTCGTACTTATCGGACGATTTATCCTTCGATAAAAAACGGCCCAATTAACTGAGTACCCACTATACCTGACAATACATTAAATTTTTGTGGCTTTAGAGTATGGTTTTCAAGCATCCAGTGTGGATTGACGTCACTCTAGTACCTTAAATTATGTCGATTTACAGTCCCACACAGTGTAAAAGTTGCTTCGTTGGAAAAACATATGTTGTTAACGAAATTTCCGTCATTTTCAATCTACGGTCGAAGTCATCTTCACATAATTCTTGCAAAAAATGAATTTTGTTTGGTTGAAATACTGTAAGACTGAAGAATGATCTATATTATGTAATTATGCAACCCTGCGTGAAGATGCATGTGGATCTTCAACGAAACTCTGCATTATCTCTAAAGTTTTGTTGTCATTTATAACTGTTTTTGGTCTACCTGATTTTACTCCTCCAGAGGCCTCAGTACGTTTTATAGTTTTTTGTACTGTCGCCTTATGGATAGGAGAACGATTTAAGAAAGTATCGTTGAACATGTTGGCTACTTCACTACACCCTCTGTACCCTCACATCATTAGAATAGTAATTCGTCCTTTTTAATTATCAAACCATTTTTGAGAAACAATTTCCTTGCAGAACTTTTCAAAACACATCAAATTACAGTCAGTTTTATTTAATAATGTGAATGGTGAACAAATGTCAAAATCACGGCATTCTATATTTAAACATTTACATTTCTTCAAATCTACATATTTTGCACTATTTTATGTATTTAAGACCTTCTAGGTTACATAAAATCATAATTGTTACATATGGTTGAACTCGTATTGAAAAGGAGATGCCAATCATGACTGCATATACAGGGTGATGTATTAAAAAACGAAAGTGACTAATAATACCAGAGAAATGGCAAACTTGGCACTATTGTATGTTTTCATTTGGATTAGAGCTGATGCCGTATTGGTAGATATCCAGCGACGCAGAGGGGGAGTTTATTAGGGGCAGTTTTTGTTTTTTTTCAAATATTTCTAAAACAGCCGCATATTTCAAAGATACAAAAATAGCTACATATAGACCTTAAAGATATCGATTACTTATGTTCTATGTAATTTTTTGATATGATGCGTAATTTAGCGGCGAAAAAATTCCCAATGTAGAATTTAAGTGTTAATTAAATTTGTTTTATTATCTGAATAACGATTAATTTTATAAGAAAAAGGGTAGACGTATTTTTTAAAGAAAATTTGTTTATACATAATTTTTTTGTATAAAGTTTTGAATGTAAACCGAAATAAATGTAAAAATTAAATAAATATGATTGAAAATGCTGTATTATCGATATTTTTTACGTTAACACATGTTTATGTTTAATATAAGTTAGCATCTAGACGTCTATTAAACTCTGTCTGTCATGAAGTTTTAAACGTCTGCTTGACCTAGATTATTGTTTTTACTATGTTGCCTATTTTCGTAATAAACTTAATATAAAAGAGGTTGCATAACTATCTTGAAAAAATGTTATTAAAATTATTTCATTTCTTTTCATTTCCATTTTGTAGGTTCGAAGATCGTGTGGTGTTCCACACCAGATATTTTCATATAGTACCCATTTTACAATATTGCAACAATCACATAGATTTAGCCAACAACGTGCACTCTGGTGACAAAGCCGTAACATACCTCAGTAAGCTTTTTTTAGGCGCAAAACCAGGAAAGCTTAATTTATAGTGTATTTTATTTTACTTATATTTCGCGAATGTTTTTCCAAATAACAAGTGTTTCATTCTTCATTTATTAAACTATATGTAAAGAAGGAATTTCAGTACAACATTGTTTTCTACTTTCTTCAATAATAACGCAAACCGTTATACACACTATACACGCAATATTTCCTAAGTCTGACACATAAAATTTTTGAAATTGAAAATAGTTCGCTATTTTACAATACAATTTCCCGTCACTATTTAATAATTCAGTCGTAACCTACATAATTTTATCCCATAACATGGAATTGTAAATTAACCACGATAAATACGTCACTAACGTTATGGAAAATTTTAGCGATAACACTCTTAAGGAAATATTGACGAACTCTTTTACAATGCGATCGATAGTGAAAACAATTTTATGGTCAAATGGTTACGTTAACTACAAATTTTCGCGCTAGTTTAAAAATTAACCTATTAGAAAATTTTCCATAGAGATGACGAAACCTGAAAGCTATCAAACGGCTCTGTTCTTCTTGTAGTTAAAGCAAAAATGAATAGTTTGGATGGCACCGAATTTTAACAATAAATTTTACAGAAATAACCTATAATTGCATCATAAAAGAGAGCTTATTTCTCACTTCTGTAAATTTCAATGCCTTCTCCATACTTTAAAGACTTATTTCGGCATAAATTAGAATTAGATCCTATTGATTAAACGCTTTAACAATGTAAAAGCTTCAATGCTCCACGGCATAAAATTTTGAAAGTCATCACATTATTTACAAAGGAGTGTTTAATTTAGGGCGTTTTGTTTACTCAATATTATGTTGAAATGGCAACTAAACTTCTTAAATTACACTCACTAGTAGGGATTGTGTATTCCGCAAAATTATTAAATGTCAATCACTGTTCGCCCTTCAATGATCTGTAAATTCCATTATACACTGACTATAACTTTTATGAACGAAAACTTATTTAATAAAGTACTACATATTTAAATAAACGAACTCATTATTTAAATGGAAGCCATACCCCTTAATTTACCAAAACAGAAGCATATACAACCGTGCTTAAACTTGTTACTCTTTACAACATTGTTAATACTATTATATGAAACATTAAAAATTATCAGTGCAGTATGAGGAGTCACGCTTAGTACAATATACAAAAAAAATCCGTAAATACTCATTTACACGATTCGAAAGTTAGGTTAGGATATGTTCCGAAAAAGTTCCCAATGAGTTATAAACCGAAATATCCTAAAAGAGTGTCAAATAAAGGGTAATTTAATATGGAATATTTCATATTGATCAAATTACATTTATGTGATTTACCAACAGCAACTACGAAACTTAAAACTTGGATTAAATCCTACAATTTCCGGTTACTGAGAAACCGTTAGAAAGTCCGCAAAATTCGAAATATCTACTATGATCAAGATTAGATTGAAACCCAGATTGCAAGAACACCGTTGAAACCTGCAAATAAATAGTGAGCGATATCACAGAAATTGCTTGCAAAATTTTTAAGCCATCAAAATATGAATCTAAGGGATAAAACGGAAACAGTTCCTTTGTGCAAGCTTAACTTTCTCCCAAATAACTACTGATGAAGCTGGTAGATTTCTGTGGAACTATTTAAAGCATATTTATTATATAAACAGTTTATATTGTTTAACGAAGGCGCCAATCTCTTAAGCTCTGTGGAGTTGCTGTTTACAAGTGAATATGTGATTGTTGTATACTGTCTGATTTTCGTGAATAAGGTTCCTTACCACGAAAAATGATTATGTCCATGCTATCATCTCAATTTTTTATTTAATTTAATTCAAGTGAATGGATATTGAAATAATGCATTAGCACTATACAGGTTCTAAGAAGCATAGCGACCCAGAAGACATAATAAATCATGAAAAACTATTAAGGCTTAATACAAACCAAATTTTGTGATTTGGTTATAACCCACAAAAGAAAAAATTAAACTCTATGCGTTTCCCTGCAAAAAACTCAATCTACTACTTAACTTTTTATTGAAAATATTCAGGTGTTAATAATATAGACAAAATTACGTACTCTAGCGTCCAAAATTGCATGAAAAGGAGTGTAATTGACTAGAACGTTAACGAACATTTTCAAAATCTTGGCTGGAAGTCTACTATTTTCCCCGAAATCTTCTTGTAATGATGTATTTGTTGTTCAACAAAAATGGAAGAAAACTATCTCAGACAATACAGAGCTAATAAACTTAAATGCCACCAAAACATCAAAAATATTGTCATGAGATCTTGTATTATCTGAACAGGCAAAACCTCGGTTGTAACGAGTTTAAACGGCATTAGAACATCACTGCACCGGAAAATATCTGCAAGGTCTGTCCAGCTCGTCGTTATGGTCGTGGATTTTACTAAATTTGTAGTTACGCTAATCGAAATGCCTAATGGGATAATGACTTGGACGCAATCCTGGTTCATTCGGGTAAAATGTACACAAACAAAAGAGGGTAGACTAGCATAAAACAGGGTAAAGTACATGAACTTTAATTTTGTCACCGCCCTGCTCGGTAATTCCCTAGGTTGAATCTGTAACGTAATGCTCCAAAATACCACAATATGGGTCTTACTTTTCCGTACTACCAGCTTTAAATAATTACTAAACTCAACCTTGGATATTGTTATTAAACAACAGTAATTGAATCTCTAAAAGATTGAAATCAGATTTAAATTACTCTCTATTTCAAAAAAAACTCCCATTGTCAAGGCTAAATTGTTAAACATGAAGAACACAAACAAGAGGTTAATACCCCTTTCAGCATAACTAAACTGGTTTTTTACAAAAGAAATCCAACACTTAAAAGAAGGTCAATAATGAACTTTAACACGCGTTTATTGTCTTAATTTGAAAAATTGTTCAAGCACACAACCAAGCTTTACGCAACAATTGAGGTTCATATTGACAGATACGGTTTGAAGACAATTCTCTTCTTAAAATTTAGAATACACGTGTTATTATTCCTTTCTTTCACTTCCACAAAAGTTCTTTCGAGAGCGTTTGCTAAGTTTCCATTACAAATAAACATAAACTCATGTGAACACTATAAAGGCGGTAACGAGTACTTTATAACAATCAGATACTCAATAATTAAAAAAAAATATCATTTACATTTATTACAAACCAAAATAACCATTACTTGAACAGTATTACCTTAGGCCTTTAGGCTACGTGAAGAGAATCAGTGAAGGGGTGCCAAGGACCTTAGAACTCGGTCTCCCCTGACGACATTGTCCCTGGCCGCTATTTACCAAGTGCGCTCCTTACAATATTCAAAATTATACTACAGACAATGATGCCGTCAGCAGGGATCAGCGTAATTTCTCGGAAGAAAAGGCTGCTTACAGTAATCACAGCTACCGCTTATGCTCGATTGACACCTGTCAATCACAAGTTCCTTAAACCAACCCTTTTATTTACCAAAGTCGTCTATGTTTATCTTTCCCTTGGGTAATACTAGTACACAGGGAAAATAAAACTACGTAAACATAAGATGTGATCTGCAAACTCTTCATAAAATGTACGCCAAGGCAAAACGGGTTGGCAACCCGCAAAACTTCGTTACACAACATGTTAGTCAGAGATGTACTCTCAGTTAAGGGAAGTTTAATTCAATTCCACCGCTCCACTACCTGGCACTTGCTTGCCGATCTCATTCAAATGTCCCTTGATCTCGACTCCCTCAGTATTCGCTATCTTAAACTCTACGAAACCTAACCAATCACTTTGCTAAAAATTCATTCAAACCGTTCGCGCAGTAACCAAACAATTTAAAAACGAAAACAGCCATTCCTACAATCTGGGACTCATGTAATCGCACACTACAATACATTTACAAAAAAAAATGCAATAATCATTAATCTGAACTCGAATAATTTACTACAGCTCCCACTAAATCCAAATTACGCAGATATTTTAAAGCCAAAACTAAAAACGTCTAATTTTCTACTAAAATTCTATATACGGTGACACAGTAAATAGCATACAGGAAAGAAAGTCGGCATGTAAAGAAGTTTATAGTATATATTCAAGTTGCACTTGTATCACATCGAACAACCCTCACAAAACTGTAGGATTCTCTTAAAGTTAAAAAATGATATTGCCGGTAGTGCTTTGAAAAGAATCGGAGAGAATGGCGGTTTATTTAGACCACCAGAAATTGTGAGAAACAGAAGATTTTTTTTGTGCCGAAAAACAAGTTACGATAGATACAAGGGCCCATAAGCTGCAGCAAGATTATTAACCATTAATACATGTATTTCTTTTAATTAACGCTTTGCCTGTTATGATGCCTGCAATGTGGAATTCTGAATGCATGAAAAAATAAATCAAATATTTAGCTTTTTTTCTGCCTGATGCTCTTAAGTGGATGTTTCCCAAGCTGCACCTAGTGTAGCTTAACCTATTGTTATTCCTTTTTGGTGGCTATAATGCTAAATACATGCATTGATAACAATAAACCACAAAAAAATAAAAATACCCAAATCAAAGCAGATTTCTTTGGAAAATAAACTAAATGAATATATTAAACGGAAGCTCCTGGTCTTTGGTACTCCAGGCTACTCTCCTGACATGGCACTCCAGCTATCCCTTTATGGCGGCTGAGAAAATATTATTAACGGTACAAATAAGATGTGTTTTAAACAAGAATAAACTAACCAAATTACGTTTAAAAGAAATAAAGTAAAAGCTGGCAATATTTTAATTCCAATCCTGGCTAGTAGAGGCCAGAAGTTACAAAATTTTTTTCATTAAAATGTTTTTAAATATATAATTGAAGCGGTCAACGTTACCTGGACGATCTAGGTCAGAAACAAAATAAATATTTTCTGCATAGGTATATCTAAACACTTTAATAGAATGTTAACGGATTTTACTAACGTGACTTTTTACTCAACAGGAGCTGTTCTAATTAGCGTTTTACAACTAATTAATGGAAATTGGAATGTTCTTAGTAACTAGCGGAAATTAGAATGAGATGGTTGTTTCTTCCCTTCAGGTATCGTGATCTGTATTTATGATGTACGACTGATGTGCTGGTGGACACAGGTGGCAATTGAATTTAAAGGGGTTATACACAGGGAAAATTTCATGGTGGTATGGAATATTTTTATGCGGGAATGACTAAACGTTTGCGTAATTTGGTATCAAAGAACTCTCGATACTTGTGTCTTTCTTTAATCTAGGTTTTATCGCCCAGTGGGATACAGGACGGATTCAGAGCTTCGGAAAAAAACTAGATTTAAAGAACCGTGCAAAATTTTAAAATTCACCTTTTTTTGTAATTTCGGGAACTTTGGAGAGAAATAATTATCGACTCTCGGTCTGGCAAATCGCTCTTCTTCCGTTGACACTAGGTGTTAGTGTATGTGTAATCATGTAATTAGTGTAGGCTAGTAGACCTGGACAAACAGCACCGTTGCGTTTTCTATCGGACGCTCATGGGTCGGCAGAAGTTAGGTAGGCAGCCTTTTTGTCCTACTCTGTAACCATAACGTTCTCTACAGGTATTTGTGTAAGTGTTGTAATAACACATACATGCAGGTGACGTCAGGCCAGGGTGCGCAAAAGAAGTTCGAATAAGAAATTCGATAAGAAGTCAGGTAAGAGAATCCGCTCTCGGTAGGGCGTCTGGCGGTTTTAATTTAGTAATTGGCTGGGGTGTAGGAAGTGTGACTGGAGGGGTCTCAGATGTAGAAAATTCTTAATATTTTCAGAACGAATTCCAAGGGGATAAAAGTTATTATTTGAAACTCAATAATTTCACTAAAATTATTTAAAAAAATTGGCAACAGGTCTCGGCTCTTTACAAAGCGTTCTTATGAGTTCACCGATAGTGGTCAGAAAAACTATACACATTCTAACCCAAGTACCATGTGCTAATGTAAGCGCAAATAAGTTTTTAAAGCATCCATGTTACCGATTATACCTCTATACCGACTTAATTAGATATTATGTTGAATTTGTTACATTCTAAATGGCGTTCAATATATTACGTATGAAATTTTATTGCGTATAATCTTTATTCTTTAAAATTTGTTGGTGTTAATTGTTAACCCTCACTTCGTAGTAATTCTGATTTTAGGATGATTGTATCAAGCTCAAGTCATATTCAGTGCACCTGGCGAAAAGACAGTCATTGGTAAATTGCATATTTTTTGTTTTCTTTTGGTGATGCCTGAAAACCGTGCTCACTCATTCCGTAAGATAAAGATGCCACCACTACCATTACTTTCCCCAGGAACTGCCGCCCGCCGTCACTTAGGGCCGAAAACCAAAAGCGTTATATTTATTTACAACTTATATATTTCCCAAACAAATCTATTTATTTTATCGTTCGAGTGAGACGTAACTTTCAAGCCAATGGGTGTTTTAAATTCAACACAAGTAAGCCCGAATCTCTGCTTTTACCAGTTGAAAATTTGGTAAACGCATTCAACTTTAACCACTATAATATCTATTTACCTAACTAGTTCGGAAATTAAGTTTTCTCTGTCTGCATTTAGTGCGAATGCGGGAAATTTTTTCTGAAAAAGTTAGATACAATATGTTTTGTAACGAATAACGTTAAAAAAGTAAAAAATATGTAAGAAACGTTATTTAGTTTTTTTTTAATGATGGGTTGGTAACGTGATAAATTGATAAATCTGCGACTACCTACTAGATTTTTAAAACTGAAATCAACCATCATTGTTCATAAATTTTATTAAACGTTGTTAAAATGAGCTATAGCGATGAAAGCATTTGCATAAGGACTGCAGCGATTGCAATGTAAATGTCCGAATTTTTAACGATTGCACTTTTTCTTCCACTTCTCCTGAAAAATAATTTGATTAATAAGTTTACATTTACACACTCAACGTAAAGTGAACTTTCATTTCTTGTAGTTCCTGCAATTCTTTTCAATAATAAACATTTTTGAACTAATTTTACACCAAATGACAGTTGACATTTCATTAATTTGTATTAATCAGAACGTAATACCAACCGTGTAACGCAAATATCCCTTGGCGTTAGCGGAAACTAAAAACACCGGGGTGCGGAAAAATCGTGTTCCCGGAAATAAGTGGAAACATTCCATTTCCAATGAGTACAAAAAGTAACTTAATATGTTTGTAGCAAGAGCAAGCAACAAAATTTGTCGCTGAATGGTTCTGTCAACCCAAATAAGAAGTGTAAGTTCAATAAAACTGGTCAGCCACTGATGATGTTAAACGCGATACCGTTATTAATCCTTAAGGGATATTTTCTTTTATACACAATGCTCTTAAAACAATTAGCAGAACTAAAATAACATCCAAAACAATTACTTTCTGAAAGGATATGTGTGATTACAATAAGGCACGCTATTGAGTGATTAAAATTCTGTTAACACTACACTTACGAAGTATCATTAAAAATTATGTTATACACATTAAACCTATTAGGTACAATTCTATATTTCTTACTACTTCAAAAGTTTGGTGCTGGAAATGCTCAAACGTATAGAGAATTAAGCATTAATGTCACATAATGTAGTTGGTTTTAACAATACAGCCAGGAGGTTATTTAACTTTTTTCTTATTAAGCGATATCGACTTAATCAAACGATAAATTAAGTTTTAAAACTGCTTTGCTCATATTTACAAAGTTTGTACCAGTTTAATTAGATCAAAGATTTTCAATACTTATAAGTTGTCAATCAACATGATTGAAGAAGATTTTACTCACGAACTTTTGGAAATTCTGAATAAAATTTAAATGTGTTGATGCATGAACGCTTTAAAATGTCTATTTTACGATTTATGTCAAATTAATATTCAGGCATCACTTTTTAACAAATATTAATTAAAGTTGGATTTTAAAATACAATTAATATGAACGACATGCAACAATTTAATAAATAAAGTTAATTGGTTATATTTATATATAAATATATATAAATCCATGGCTGGATGATTACTAGCTAATTATACGAATATATATATAACATTGCCAATGATTCAATTAATTCTACACGGTGATAAAAAAAGTCAGTCCTTTAACCATATACGATTTAGGCCAAAACCATAAAGCTTTCAAGAAAAGTATTTTTCAGAATCTCGCGTAGCTTCTACTGTGGACTTGTACTAGAAGACTTATATGTTCCTTTAGAGATTATAACTGAGGTATACTTTTTTAGTAATTAACGTATCTAGAGTGGTAATAAAGAATAAACATCAGAGCAAACGTTATTTGTGTGAAAAATGTTAAGGCTTATTACCTCTCGAGATGCGTTCATTGGTTTATCGTTCATTACAAAAACAAACAATAAATGCGTATATTTATTTATAATATCCGAAAATATTTCATCGACTTCTGGACATTGTGTATTCAATATTAATATTAGTAAGTAAACATGATCACGTGAAAGGCGAAATGGCTAATGTTTATGTGCCCAGTACATGTGTTTTAAAGGTGTCTTAAGATTCACTCATGCATGCATGTTACATAGGGTTGAACATTTCATAGAACGATAGCAAACATTTACATATCAGCTGTGTGAGCCAGGAATAACGATTTTCCATGTATTCATCACAATTATAATTTTCAATAACGTTTTGCGTTTTCCTCCCTCTCCTCGAACCTATTAAGGAGGGAAACGGGAAACCACCTTCATTACACATCCCAAGAGAACATGATGGCTACATTCACATGTAGCCTTAATGTCACGATTCCTCAGGCATGAGGATACGACGAAGAAGATAGCGTTTTGAAAAATTTCCTGCTAGTATGTAGGTTATAATTGTAATTTTCCCTGCAATGGTTTTCAATATATCCTTTTTTTAAGATCAGTGGTAGCGTTTTTTTGAAATTTCGCCACTTTTGAAAAAGCACTTAGATGTTGTTAGAAGGTTGTATGACTGTGTAATGCAAAGTTTGCATGGCAGAATTGGTTCGCTGTTCTTATATCTTGAAACATTTAAGGTTCCATCTCTCTTAATGGAGTAATCCCTTGTTTCTTTCCTTTTTAATTAAAATAAAGTCCTTAGATTAACAGAGTACCGCAATTGACGCCATTTTACCACCATATATTCGGCGGTACGTTTGAAAATATCATCATAATTAATTAGTCTTTAGCCCACAAGCTTCAAGGACAAATAAAAGATATATATTATTTTATATTTTAATATTATTGCGATACTCCTACTGCTACGAATATTGCCTGAATCACTCATTTTCCTGACTCTTTAAGGGTAAGAAAAACCTGATTCTTAAATACAGTGTGACAATATCATCTATAATATTGGGATGACAAAGGTTCCAAAGAATGTTTCACTACTTAGAATATAATTAAAAAATTCTAGCTTTCGGAATAACAACAAATTCTCCTTATATTCTTTTAATTGGGTCAGTTTAATGATTTCATTATTTAGAGTGAGTGGTGGCACTGTTAGAGCTTCAATACACTTCACACAATCGTTTTTCTTGTTTAATGAAAATAACCGCACTCCCCTATAAATAACATAATGATTATTAAAGGTTATTTTGTTTTTTTTTTATTTACAATTTACATCAGTTCTACATACATAGGCAAAATTTGCATCGATTGGGGCTCGACTTTCGATGGCGCAGATGGTTAGCGCGGTACTCCAGCAAAGTACAGGTCGTAGGTTCAAATCCTACTCGAGGTAAACTTTTTATTTATGTATTTAATAAAATTATTAATAATTTTTAACATAATGACTGTTTAACAGCTTCATCCAGATTGGTGTTATGTTCATCCACTTACCTTTCTGAGAACAACAAAATTTCCATTTCATCCCGCTGATCTTCGGTGTAATGTTGATCTTTACAATAAGTGATTAAGTGTGTTCTAACTGGTGTCTATTAATGATTGAAGCTGACGTCATGTAGCAAATTTTAGGTTGGTACCACTACACTTCATTTCGGTCGCAACGATTGACATTAGCGTCCCATGGGGTAATCCACTTTTCACCATTCTTCATTAAATTAATATAATTACAAAAAATGTTGAAAAGTACGATTCTGATGCTGTACACATAAATTAATTCTCCGCTTCATGTTTTCAAAAACATGCTGAAGTTCTTCCCGTGTAATAGCCTGAATCTGCTTCCATTAATTCATCTAAATTATGCAATCTATTTCTATAAATATTGTCTTTAATCTTTCCAAACAAAAATTAATCTGGAGTTATGAAAATAACTGATTGTGAATATAACGAAAAATTAATACAGGAATTAAGAATGAACGAAAAAATTATAATAAAAGCTAACAGACACGTACGACTATGCAAAAAAGGTAGAAACCGATTGATTTTCAGTGTTGCAAATACTAAGCAAAGAAATTTCCTAGATTTGATATGACGTCAGCTTCAATCATTAATAGACACGTGTTACTGTCAGTGAAATAATTACCGCGAACAACTTGACACTCACATTGTGATAAGGTTATTAACTGCAAGGCAACTTTAAAATCACGTGCTCCTGGAATTGGTGTTCGACTGTGGATCACTGAAAATAAATTTCGTGAATTAGTCTCCCTGATAATACAAAACTAAAGGCATGGGTTTGTAAATAATGTTCCTGTATGTCCAACAAAGTTGGGTTGCCAGCAAAACTCCAGTCTGAAATGGTTTCCAGTCTCCTTCATCAACAGTTATATATACACAATGTCCATCAACTGTTTAAAAAAATAGTAAATTGTTTATGACATACCGAACTTGTAGCAATATTTTTGAACACATGCACTGGATTTGGCATACATATAGCTTTGCATTTTCGTCTACAGGGCGTGGGCCGTAATGTTTGATTTTTCATGACGGCCAGCAGTAATATTAAGGAAACGCCAGAAACCACGGTTTGCTGGTCCCATGTCAAATATAATAGTTTTTCATAGTTAATCTCTTGATTATATAAACCAATTTTTGCAGAATCTCATCAGCACTATAGGAAGCTGCAGTAAATTCATAAGCAACAGTTTGTTTTCATCTCGTACTTCTCATTCCTGCTAACATAAACGCCAAGGCATGTATAGCCAGTTTTGCGGAACTATCCTTACTCCCTGAAAGCATAATGGTGGGTCTCCCTACCACTGTCTTTATTGAATTATCATATTGTAGACCAGGTTTTATTGCCATTTCATCCAACAACAGGGAAGCAAGCTTTTTTTGTATCTGTAAACGCATTTGCCTACAACCAAATTACACGTTACAAGATTAAATTATAATATATGGCTTTTACTTTTGGTTGAAGAAGTTTGAACATATATGTTTAGACACTCCTGCATGAAATGTACAATTCCGAATTCTATGCTGCAACGTACGAATACTAGGAAGAGGATGCTGTTCCTTGCAAAGTTCTTCATAGCCTTTTATACCACAAGGTTATGAAATAGGGTGGGCATAAAAAAAACTTACCAATTTTTTGTACGTAAATTCCATTCTCTTTTGTATTTTTGTACTTTTGAATATATTAGGAACAACATATAAAAAGTTATCAAAAAACGAGTGTACGCTAAATTATTTATTAAACAAATTAGTTGCAAAATTCCATTTTTTTATGAAACATCTTAAAAAATAGATTTTTTTTAAACTAACTGTGCCATTCGAAAGAACGGGCAATTTTACATAAAAAGAGGATATAAAACTATTCTTTTAAAAAATAAATGTGCCAGAGCGTTACCAGTGATCTTATTTTCAAAACACCCTTTAAGGTACCGTTTCGTATATTTGTTTTCACGAATAAAATTTAAAATTTAAATAATAAGATGTAATCGTCATTTTAATGTAAAAAATGGACCTCAAAAACCCCTATAATGTCAATTTTAGTAAAATTACTTTTAAAACCATCATTTTTTAAAAAATTGTTTATAAGAGTCAGCCCTATTGGATTAGCCATTTTTAATTTTTATTTTTTAACACCATATTCTTATTCAGAGACCTTAAAACCCCTACATTATTAATTTGAGGAAAATTACTTTAGAACTCATTGAGATATTTCAAATTTACCTTCAATAAACGGTGTTTATTGTTTAAACAATTAAAAAACAATTAGCACACAAAAGTTTATAACTTTTTTCTGTAAGGTATTTCGATGCAATTTCAAAAGGTCTATTTACTCCGAAATAATGCACGTTTTTAAGCCAATTTGACTTTCTTAATATTAATTCACATTAGCATTTCTTTTTAGATTATTTGAAAACCTGCAAAAATGTAAAATATAATACAAGAATCTCGACTAATTAATATAAATTTAAAGCTAAAATGTTTTAAGTTTTGATATATAAATACATGCGCGGTACGCCCCGAAATATAAATATTTAGACCTGCGATCAACGATGAGTTTCGATGATTGCTAAGATTAACAACCAAAAACCTTATCAGAAGTTATTCTTATTTTGTGTCTATCTGTTGGGTGTAATTAAAAGTTTATAAAACGTTGAACTTCATTTTTGCAGATCCTTGATAAAAACAACTAAAGTTGAACAGGTTTGGTTATGTTTACTAACTGAAAAAATTATTTTAATACAAATATGAAATAGGTTATCTAATACATACCTAAATTGAAATTATTACAAATGTATTAAAAATGTATTCAGTTACGATATCAATCGTTAAAAAAATCGATAATTACTAAATTTATTCATTTGCCGTATATTTTTAGGATGGAATTTTTGCCACCGAAGTTTCCCGATCATAACATCCTTTAAGTTTTTCAAATTGTAGAAAATCGCGCCGCGCATCTTGAGTCCCACGACGTTTTGTAACTCTCTACCAGCCGCAAATGTGTATTTGATCACTATTAAAAACTGCTGCGAACTTTTCTTCAACCTATCGTAGTTGGGTTTTTAACATAAGAATCTGCGCTTCTGCGGCTCGTAGTTCCTGCTACAGTTTTTGGAATTGCAAGTTGTTGGGATACAGATCTTCATCATTACTGGCTTGTGGTCCTTCTATAATAATAATAATAATAATAATAATAATAATAATAATAATGTTTATTACTCTACAGGTACAAGAACCCAATTACAGAGTAATCATTAAAGAAAATACATATCAGATACAAAATGAAATGAAAGTAACATTTTATAATAAAATTTTAAACTTAATTAGTTACACACTATTATTTACCTAATATCGAATATAATAGCCATCAATATTTTTTTGAACTGCATTTTATTTAGACCAAACAAATCTACCTCGCTAGGTAATTTATTATATAGGGTTACCATTTTAAAAACTGGAGAGTTCAGTAAACAGTTAGTGTTTGGCTTAGGAACTGAGAAATAAGTTTTTATTCTGCTGTTGATTCGAGGTGTTTTTATTCCTATTTTTTGTAGTATATACGGGTTATCTACTTTACCTAACATTAATTTTTGTAAGTAACAAAGAATTATAATTGTTTTCCTCTGTTCAATCGTAGGAATTCTGGAATACACAACTAAAAATAGTTAAATACTATCCTACATTCATTTATCATTTGTGATAATTATATCCAGGCTTGTTTAATACTCCAGTTCAAAAATTGTTAATAATTTGTGACATACATTATGTTAAATGATAAATTATCATTTATCCCTAATTTAACTCCTAAACTTATTAAAGTTTTTAAAAACTTGGAAGGTGTTAATATTACTATCAGAAATACTAAAACTGTTTCTTGTTTATACGCAAAAATTAAATCTGCTTTATTTACCTTAGAACAGTCTAGTGTTGTGTACTCCATCCCTTGCGTTAATTGTGGTAAATGTTATATAGGACAAACTTCTAGGAATTTATCCGGTGGAATAATATCTCATAAAAGTGACGCTAAAAGCAAAATCCAGTCTTGTGCCTTAGCTGAACATGTTATAAACGAACATCATTGTATGAACTATAATAATGTTAAAATCCTAAAACAAGAAATATTTTATCCAAGAGATTATTTTTAGAAATGGTGTGTATAACTGTAGAAACAGTTTAAACAAAGAATCAGATATCGATGAACTTAGTAACATCTATAGCTATATTCTTTCGTTTGAAACTAAACGTAATGTTTAACCTTTCTTTGTTTTCTCTTAATGTTAAATCGTTTTAATATCAGTTAACGTGAATACATTAATTTTTTTTTTAATTTATCCTAGATCACATTACTTTTTTTCGTTATATTGTCAATTTGAAGTTTGAAGTTATTGTTAATAGTATTATTCTTCTTTTACTTTTTGTCACTTTTTATAATCCTCACGATAACAAGTTTAACATTAATTATTACATAATTTTAACATTATTCTTTACAGTTGTCTCGATGATGAGAATAAATTTTCTCGAAAGCTTGACTAAATAAAAGAGTTTTTAAAACAATAAGGTCCTATATTCATTGCCTGCATCCTCCATAATTTTATCTCAATAATTATATTTTAACCAGTCAAGAATACCAAGAATACCATTTTCATTATATATATATATATATATATATATATATATATATATATATATATATATATATATCGCATTAGCACCATCTTGTGATATTATGTTAGTGTACAGTTTTAACGCTAACTTGTGGTATAATGTAAGATAATAGCGACATCTTGGGGCTTAAATAGATATTAGTACACAGTTCAACTTTCACTTTTCAGTTCACAACTTTCCCTTAGACCAAAAACAACCTTCACCTGAAACGGGGGTATCTTAATAAAATTTGCACCAAAGATACGAGAAGCCATGGTTAAAAACAGTTTAACCAGCAATTTAAGTCCCAACCAAGCAAGAAAACATACTAAAGCAACTAAAACCTGCAAAATGACGAGTAGCAAATAAATACATCATCAGACACCAAAACACACAAACCACCAAAGACGCAAACCAAGAAACTAGCAATCAAGGAAGGACCCAATCACAACACATAAAAATCCAGTAATCATACAAACACAAACACATAAATATACACAGGTGCAACCCCCAAAACAAAAAAAAGGCCAGCCAAGAAACAAACACTACACTTGCTTGAATTAAGCAAAGAAACGTACTAAGGAAGCTAAAACATGCAATAAGAGACAAAGGAAGCGTCAAAACCAAAGAAATTAAAGAAACCATTTAACATAAAACAAGTACACAAGCACCAACACACATATAATTATACAAACACATCCAAAATAAGTAAACAATAGAGTTATGAAAACACACATACCAAGAACAAGGAAAGTGTACCAAAGAAACTATGAAAAATCAAGTACAGGCATGCACACCCAAAATATGAAAACAAAGGAACTAGCTATAAAGTAAGCTTCCACGCACAAAACACGTAAAGCCCCATAAACACACAAAATTAGAAACAAGTACATAAGCAAACACCTAAACCACGCAAAACTATAAAGTAAGTATCCAACCACAAAACATCTAAATCCCGTCTAAATGTTATTAAAATTTGCACACACGATCAATTTGTTTTTAATGAAGCATTTTTTTTTCAATACGCCAACTATTTTTTATAGTAAACCGATCATTAATTTAACATTTTTGTTTCTAAAACAAATAAAGGCCACAGTTTTTGAGATATTTTATTATTTCTATTAATGTATGAATATACATAAAGTCGAAATTGTTGCCAATTTTTTTATTATTGTACCCACTAAGTTGATTGAATTACCATACTAGTTCCAGGATTTTCCACTGATTGAAATGGTGTAAACAAGGAAACATTACAACTTTGGATTTTCAAGGTATTGACAACATTCTTATTATTGTTATCACGAAGAAATTAGTCAACAAGTTTTCAAAGAGATTTTATTCTTAATCAATGCACTTCTGAGCACGTTGGTAGTATCTAAAATCCATCGATGTTATTTATAATACACCTTCTTCTTAAAAACCCCAGAAATAAAAGCCTAATTTGTTAAATCTGCGATTGAGGTAGACAACGAATTGGTCTATGTGTATCAACCACTGGTTTTCAAACATTGCTGTTAATAAGTCACAAACACGTTGATAATTATGAGGTGGCGTACCGTCTTGCTAAAATACGATTTGTCGCATCTCAGTAACTCTAAATATTCATCCTCTACGTGTCGTATTATTTCTACACTTACGGACTCTCGCACGCAAACGCATGCGCACACGCACACGCACATGCACATGCACATGCACAAGCACAAGCACACTCATACGAACGCACGCATGCACGCAGGCGTGCTCGCACACACACCGCACACGCACAACCACAGACAAACACATGCACACACGTGTGTATATGTGGGGGCTCAACTTATTACAAATACTATAAGCACTTTATTAATGTTAATTCACTTTTAAGTAAGTTTCTCTTGTACAGTTTTTAATATGAATGTAAATAAGCGTTAAAAGAAATATCTTATGGAAAAAGCCATGCCAAAACGGACAAAAATTAACATTTAATATAGTTTTGATTTTCATATTTGATAAACGCCAGTTAGTAGAAATTTAAATAAAGTTGGCGTTTTTCTGTTGAAGTTGAAGTAAATGTCAATCCAAAGATTATGCATAATGTATTATATAAAGAGAAAGGTGTAAAATAAATTTTCACAATACAAAAATGCACACGTGTGTATTTAATATACACATAAGAAACCTATGGTTGGTCACACCAGATAATTTATTAAAGAAGATGTACTTCAACTTGCTTAAATATTTAATTATTGCATTTGGAGTGCATGTAATAAACTATAACATAGTTGAAATCGCTAATTAAGAACTATCAAACTTACCAGGTTACTTAATAAAATACTTATCGTTTTTGGATTTTTTAATGGTGTATTTGTACATTAAAGTTATACAATCGATAACTCTTACAGTTACCTTCGTCAGTAGTAATATTATCGATTAAAATTGTTAAAGATTTCTTAGTTGACATTTTTCATAGTTAGCCTTCGACCGTTAGGAGGTACTCTGATTTGTTATCTTTAATACAGTTTAACAGTTTTTAATTCTTAATGATCTAGTTATTCTTTACTAAAATTGAATTCTATAGTTGGCTTTATACGTTTCCCAAACTGTTATATTAATAGCAGGCTTATGTTTATGTTTTAATTTTCAACGCTCACAAAATTGTTTCAACATATTTAACAATTTTAATAGATAATATTACTACTGACGAAGATAAATGTAAGTGTTATAGAAACGTTTACATTGTGTTACATTATTATACAAATACACCATTAAAAACTCAAAAAAGATAAGTATTTTAAAATTTGGTTGCTGCTAATTTTCAATAACAAATTTACATTTACTTCATAACTTTATTGTATTATAAAGGGGTTAAATTTTACTTTCCCTTTTCTGTCTGCATTGAATTGAACTTGACTGGCGTTACAATGTAACTCCATTCGTGGTTAATGCGGTGTTTTTAACTAAATCTATTACTTACAGTTAAATTTCTCGTGATATTGAAAACGTTTCACTAAGCTTGACAAAGTCCTACTTTCGTTAATTAACAGAATATCTCCACATAACTATATAGATTTATTCCAAACTCGACAGTGTAGTTATCACTGAACTTGGCCAAAATAAGCCTTTTCGGTAATGTGTTAACGTCAAAATCAAATAGTTAGCTAACCTTTCTGCAACGTTTCCTTATATAGGTCAAAGTCGCAAGATCAGAAAATGGATAATAATATAATAATAATAATAATACAAAAAAGTCCAACAATGACAAAATGACGTCAAATTCGATAAGTGATAAAAATATACCAAAGAAATGCCAATTTAATAATGTAGTAAAGTTTATTCTATTGCTTTAATGGATGCGTGCTAAAATTCTGCATTCAACTTAAAAATTTCAACACTGTCTGTAGAATTCCAAAACATTACTAAATTATTAATTTTACTAAAATTATCTGACTACCCAAATAAAATACGGTTTAAAGTGAATGACTTATTTATTCCAAATCTACGCGCTACAGTTTTTTTTAATTCAACTTATAAATTCAAGTAGTTGCTTACATAAAATTTTCTACATAAATAAATGAAAATATCTTGCTGTTACGATATTTATTCTATATTCAAATACTTTCGTTTAAGATATTAATTGAAACATTACTTACGTCAGGGGCGTAACATGTGTTACGACCCCTGAACTACACCTAAAAAAAATTTTTCGCGAGCACATAATTGTTTATAAAATTAAAAAGTTACTTATATATATACGATATTATACCAAATATGCTAATTCCAAAGTACTCTAATATATTGACAATTGACGCAAATTTAAAGTTAAAAAATTGATTATTACATAATGAAATTATTGTAACACGAGGACGAGGCCTAAATTTGTATATGTCAAACCATGGGGAAAACAACCAATTAAAGTATAATGGTCTATATTGTAAGTAGCAATGTTCCCTAATTAATTAATTGAAAAAGTTTCAATGAAAATTAATTACGCGTCTCAGTTAAATGTCAAACATAAGGAAAGTGGCGCGTGTAAATAGGCGCTTACAATTAAACAAATAATCAAACAAAAATTAATTTCATTGTTATAAAATATTTAATTAGGAATTTTATATATTTCAGGCCTATGTTCTTATTGAATGTTAAACGTTAATGTTTTTTTTTTGTTTCAGGTAAGCTAAGATTTCGATGTTCCTTGGTATATAAGCAGGTTAGATTTAATTTTTAGTTATATCGATTTTTATCAAAATATAATGTGTTTATTACGTTACACTAAACTAATGAGACACAGTTTACTGTGTAGTTCAGAACTATAGCATATTAAGAAGCAATTTCCACGTTTAGCGAATTAAATGGTTTAGCAGTTTTTCAATTTACGAAATAGAAATACATATTTGTGTGTAAATTTTTACTATTTAGGAATATCGATTGATAATTTATTAGAAGTAAATCTGAAAATGAAAACTGTCACGGCTAACGTTTAAAAAAAAAGAAAAGTGTTATAACGCTTTTACTTTCGGTCGACGGTCAGTTAGTAGAATGATTTAAGAGGGACGGGGCGGTGAGCTGCGGTTGGACTATCGCGGTATAATCGGGTTACTCGCTAATCTAGGTAAATGGTGATATAGAGGCCTAGATTCCTCTTTGCGGGGAATTAAACAGGTAAAAGCGGTCCAAGTAGCGTCAGTGAAGACGTCGGTCTACCAGGGTTTCTGAAGATTTAGATCGGTGCCGGTATTTAAGACTTGTGTCGCTGTTGAGTCGGAAATGCGCGGTCTCGGTGGTATGAATTCAAAAATAATTCAGTTACAAAGAAAAACATAAAACTCCTGATACCGAGATCGGCAGCAACTGTTTTCTATGTCGGAGAAATAATAAAACAATTAATTTGATAAGTTGGAAATTAGACCACAAAACGATTCGCCAAACGAAAAAAAATATAAATCAACTTCTCAGTCTCAGTTTGACAAAAATAAATTGTTGTCGCGGGCAAAGGGAATAAATGAAATTAATATTTCCCGGACAAATATAATACTAACAAAATTGGGTGGATACGGAGCATGAACTCAACATCTAATTTATTAGGACAGCTGTAAGAAAAACAAAGCCCACTATAGCGCTTGGCGATGTCAATTAATAAAATAATTTTTCGCCAACGGTGGCAAAAAAATATCTAAATTCCTAAAAAAACTAACAAGCAAGAACCATTCAAGACGATAAAGAAATAAACTAATAATTTTTAATACACGATCAGCTACCACTAAAAAAAATGGCAGTAGTAAAACAACATTAACAACTCCAGTGATTAAAATAATGAACAGAACCAAGAAAAAAAATGTATATATATATATATATATATATATATATATATATATATATATATATATATATATATATATAATTGCCAACGGCGACGGAAAACCAAAACTAAATTCGTAAAGAATATAAACTAAGAATGTCGTTTGTCTAAACAGGCTATAAACTAATAAACCAATTAACCCTTGTAACCTGTTTGAGACGACCTCACGGTATAACTAAAATAAATGTTATAATCTGACAACTTAAATAACACATCGTACAATATCCAAAATTCAGAAAAAATATTGGTAATTAATAATGGGCTACTTGCTGTTAATAAAAAAAATTATTTTAGTCGAAATGGAATTAATAACTGTAGTGGGTGCAATATATGGGTCATCCGGTGTATGCACGGTTAGTACTGCTGGCGGGAAACTACAACTAAATTACAAAAAAATAGAAACACAATGTGTTTGTTAGGCACTAATAAAGGCGGCTATATAAATCAAAAGTTATAGAGCAATTTATTCTTTTAAAACCAACATACAAGAAAAATCCTTATTATAAAACTTAACCAGCTGAGCCACAGAATAGAAATCACGTCTCTGCAACTGCTTACACTAAATTCTAAAAATTAAAGTGAAATCGGTGACGGATACCTTGAATCAATAAACGAAATAATAAAATTCCTGATCTTATCTGTCTAACCACTCTGAACGATAACAAAATTAATCAGGACGGCGGTGAAAATAGAGGATAAATACAAGAAAAAAAATTCTAATTATCAGGTGCAGTCGCATATAATTAAAAGGAATTTCTGCAAATGTTTAGGTCAAACTTAATGTACAGTTGATTCGTGGTTTGAAAACAATTTGTTTGTAAACGGTTACTCACGGATGAAATGTTCACCTATAAAAGTTATAAAAATAATTAACGTAGCTTAATATTAGTAGAAATTCGGACTTAATTAAGACGATAACGGTAGTGCAAAGAAACTCGTTATTAACATGCTTATCGAATAATTGCACACGTGCAAATACAACGTTAGCAAAATGTATTTCCCGTACGTAGAATATCTACTAATAATAGATTTACTATTTGAATCTTATGTAAAAGAAATAGAGGGCGGTGATTGATCAACACATCAACAGTAGTAGGTAAATTAAATTAATATGTTTAATCAATAAACTTACTCGAATAGATCAGGGCACGCACACGCACTCACTATGTTAATAATAATCTTCACTCTGGCGGTGTTACGTCTCGTATTCGAAAAGAGATAACAAAACTTGTTTTGTACCTGAACTATTACGATGTTCAAATGGAGAAACCGTTATATATTAAAATTGTGAATTTACATACTTATAATGGAAATCGCTTAAAATAAAATTATTGCATCTTGCATTTCAATTAATCAGACTGTGTGTACAAGTATTGCATTAGAATTTATTCACTAAATTAATTTTTTTAAATTAAAAAAATACCGGGCGGTCACATAAATAACCATTTGTCACAAAGTAAGGATTTATTTTAAATCATTACAGTATATGAATTAGAAATAAAGCTAGCTGTAGACCGAAAACAACGATAGCACTTTAAATGACAGTTCAATGAAATAGCTCAAAGAATACCTGGTTTCATGAAAAAATTGATCTAGTTAGGATACTTTTCTAGTTACGGTAAATATCTTAAAATTAATTTAGGTATATGTTGTAGTATAAAGAATTACCTTGATAGTTTTTTTTTACTAAACTAGCAAAGACGTTACGCATGAAGATGGCAGTACGGTTGGTGTGTAGGGCGAATAGAATAACATAAATCAAAAGAGGGAAAGTTATAAATCAGAGGGGCTCCAATTTGTTTAAAATCAGGGATTAATTAGCTCACGAATAAACGCTAGAACTCCACAGCAGTGTTCAAAATAAACAAGAACTTTGCTTCCCTTTCGTAGCGTTAACCAAGTAAATCAGCCAAAGCGCTACTGGACCGGTGCTATCCGTAAAATCTTTAAAATATTTGCACGCAATCAAAAACAAGATAAAGTGCTGTATGCATTTATAAAAAAACACTTTAAATTAAAAAAAAATGCAGTTAGGTAAACCAACCTTTATAAAATTCTAATGATGTTTCTTAAATTTAAAATTATAAATACATGCAAACAATAAATTCTTTCAGGTAATAAATGTAGTGAAATATTACCATCCATGTTGAGGTATTTGGAAGTCCTCAACTTCCGATTAAATAATTTTCCTAATATAGGTGTTTCAATTAATTTGGTGAGTAACGTATTCCATCAAAATGTTTCCAGTAAGATCGTAAAACATTACACAGTATTTTAATTGGATATTGTAACAAAGTATTTCAATTTAGATGTAAATCAAAAGAACCTGCGATATGAGGCTACTAGAAAAATGAATTCTGACAGATATCAAAATCACAAAATCGACGTTAGCTTCATCAATAACATAACAATAACGTAGTAATCTTAATTAATTGAATCGAATATCAATCTAACACACCGTTTTGATTTTTATTGGCGTCGAAATAAGAACTATTTTTGTCAGGGAACACGCATAGAATGTCTTAAGTTTCGTTGCATCTGGTCAATTGACAATTATACGGCCATTTGAAAAATTTGACAAAATTATTTACTACATCTTTAACAATTTTTAAACAAACCTTTGTCTACTAATTTATATGAACCGTAAATAATGATAAAGCTGTGTAATTTATTTATTTATTTATTATATAATATACAATACGATTAATTTATATGTATATATATATATATATATATATATATATATATATATATATATATATATATATATATATATATATATATATATATATATATATATATATATATATATATATATATATATATACCGTTCTGACTGACTGTGACTGATATATCAACGCACAGCCTAAACCGCTGATCCTAGAGACATGAAATTTTGGAGTGTGTGTTCTTTCTGAAGTGTAGGTATCCAGTAAGTTTTACGAAATTCCACCCATAAGCGAGTTAAATTGGGGGTTGAATTTTTTTATGAGACTTAATTCTATGGGTCGGTTGACTCGCAAATTGGTACACATACTCTTCAATTAAAATTATGAGACACGTGTATTACAAAACTTAAATATCAGGGAGGGCCCTGAGATCGCAGCAATGCGCGGCGGGTCACATATAATATTACATACAATACTAAAATAATACGGATAAAGCTTATTATATACTATAATAATAAGGAAATAATGTTCATTGGGTACAGTGTGCAATTATTTTAAAGTCAAAAAAAGTAAATTCGCCTCCGAAAGAAAGTGATGCGCAACAGTGTTTATTTAAGTTTTCAGTAGTAAATGTAATTAATTGGTTGAAACTTGCAAGTTACAAATACCAAAATCAATAGTCTTAAACCTTAATTTTAATTATCCCATTTATCGTCATATTGGACCCATAGAAAATATAAGTTCGACAAATGCTAAATAGCGTGACGATCACGAAAGACAGGGTAAACACGCGTCGGCAATTGGTCCGCTAGCCTGAAGGGCATCTGTCTGGTACACATTTTTTCAGCCTATCTTTTTCTTTCACGGCCCACAACGACCGGGCGCAATTCTCGTACAATTGTCTCCCTTTAATTAATCGGAAAATATCAATTGAATTTTCAGCGCCTTCTTCAAACATAAACCAAGTCAGTGAACGAAACTCTTAGCAACGTCAGGACAACTAACGACTACTTTTAATTTATACTTGACAACCAGCGAAATATTAGATTTAACCCAGGCATCTTCGTACTAACTGCCCACCTGATTTTATGGACACAAATCAGTTACTTATTTACACGTAGTTCTTTTTTATATACACAAAATACATTAGCATCTTTATTTACAGTAACTGCTTGTCTATTTTTTAAAACTGTAATGATTAATGAGAGTTCCGCACAAAATTTTCCAAGAACACATAAGAACCAAAGTGGAATATCAATACTTATTTAAACTCGCTACAATCGTGAACTAATCTAAGCGATCGGAAATCACTAACGTAACCACTTTCCCAATTCGATGAATACGAGAACTTCAATATAAATCGATGACCACAAACCTAAAAGTACCATAGGTGATTGAACGATTATCTTCTTTACGATGTCTTCAAGGTGCCCACCGTAACTTTAATTGGTACACGCGTGCACCGCCTCATCATCTGCCCCTCACAACCACCTCTGACAACAGCCTTTTACCGACTGACTAAAAGAATCATAAACAAAAACTCTAAAAAAATCTTCCATATGAAAAACAAACGCTTCTCACAAGAAAATACCTATAATCGAGATATCAAGTATTCCTTCCATAATGCAGCAAATATAGATCAACCGAACCCTCAATGATAAGTAATATACTAGGCCGATTCTGTCCCACTTTTGTTACTAGATTTGTCACCAGATTTGGAAAAAGTCATTAGAAACGTCACTAAATTTCAAGGTTGGAGCATTGACTGCTTCAAGGTCCCCGCTTCAAGGTCGCTGTAATTGTCAAGGTTAAGTTATTAACGTACACACACCCCGATTAAATGGTTTTTCAAAGTCAAGGTCGCTCACATTGCTCGCATATTATTCAGGGTCATCCGTGCACGTACGCACCCTCCGCTTCAAGGTCACACGTTCCATGCATCGATGTATATTCCTCAAGGTTATTGAAGTGACTAGATTTGAAAAAAGTCACCAGAAAAGTTACTAGATTTCAAGGTCAAGGTCGCTCTAATTGACTACCTATTCTTCAAGGTCATTGTACACATTATGCCAAAGTACAAGGACCCACCGTACACATTGCCGGCATATTCTTCAAGGACATCGTCCCCGCTTCAAGGTCACGTGGAAGGAAATGGTCAAGGTCGCTCTCATTACCTATCTTAAAGTTTATTTGTACGTACGCGCACCCCACTTCAAGGTCAAAGTTTATTTTCAATTCCAAGAGAGATGCTATGGGGATCTACTTTGATGTCTCTGCGTCGAAGTCAACGGTATTTCAAGCTCGCTCTTGTTACCTACGTATATTCTTCAAGTTCAAATAGGGATGCCTCCCCAAGTCAATGGATTTTGAAGGTCGCCTACGTTGCCTACATAGCTAGGCGGATCCTAGACCACTCTTCCACTATACTTTTTCTATGAGTGTTTTGCTCAAAGCCATCATATACATTGCCTACGTATATTCCTCAAGGTCAACAAGCAATTCTTGGCTGAGCTACGGTTTTAATTCTTATAAATCAATTTTCAAGGTCAGGGGTATCAAATAGACTTTTAAAGGTGTGGGGATTGTACCTTTCAGGGTCTCCCAGACAATTCTTGGCTGAGTCAAGACGTTAATTCTCAAGGTCGAGGGTATCATACAGATTGTCGTTGTCTATGCTACAATGAAGAAAGTTCTTGTATTGGCTAAATTGTAATAAAAAGATTATGCTTACGCTATGTGGATTCATAATACTATTGTCCTAAACTACCAGGATGAGGTAGTTTAAGAACCGGATCCGGTTCCCAAAGACAGGTAGCCGTTTCCCAAAACTGGGGAGCTATTACCCAGCACGGGTAACCGTTTCCCCCACCATTTAAAGTCATCTGAGAAATAAATTTTAAAAAACAAAGGCGATCCATTGTTCAAGTAATTCTTGGTTGAGTCAGGGTCATAATTCCTAGAAATGACCTGCATGGGGTATTCAAATAGACTTTTCAAGGTGTGGGGATTCTACTTTTCAGGGCCAGGTCACCAAAAAAAGTTCTGGTTGAGACCATGTGTCGAGAAATGTTCAAGGTTAAATTTAGTAGCATTCCTAATCAATGACCTTGCGTGGAGTTCAAGCAGGATATTAATCCTACTTTGTGACGAGTAATCGATTTTCAAGGTTAAGCTAAACGATAGGTCAAGGTGTTCCTGTATTGGCTCTCTTCAAGTAGCGAAATAAGCATGGCTTTGCGTGGGTGACCTGTAGTTTCCAGCCAACCCAACCATCTAAATATCAAGGTCACAATTCTCAGAAATCTGAAAATAGAATTTTCATGGTCAAAGGTGATAAAGTCAAGCTATTCAAGGGTCTTTTATTGGCTCTGTGTCTGCATATCCAGCATCAGGCTCAAAGAAGTCGTAGGTTGATTCTGGACGAATTTATCAAGGTCAGGCTGCTTTTGCCCGAGTCAAGACCATGTGTTAATTCCTAGAAATCAATGACCACCTGCAGAAGTATCCCAACCTTATTCTATAGTAATACAAGCGTCAAATCTTGGCGGGAAATTTTCACCAACGTAACGTAACGTAACAATATATAACATAACATAACACAATATAACGTAACTAAATGTAACGTAACGTAAAGTAACGTAACGAAACGCAACGAAACGTAACGTAACGAAACGTAACGAAACGTAACGTAACGAAACGTAACGTAACGTAACTTAACGTAACGTAACGTAACGTAGTAGCACACCGCTTACAATATATATAGAGATGGGAATGTCAATATCCTGAATTTCTTGAAAGCTTGGTTGCAATTGTCACTATAGCCAATCCCAGTTAGTATGCGCATGGCTTTACGTCACAGTTTAAAAATGGTTACATACGAACAACTCTGACCCCAAACTAAAATGGGGTCATGTAAGGTGGACTGGATTAAAGCGTAGTAAGCAGTTAAAATAACCTTTTCTGACACAATGTTGACAAGTCTCCGGAGTGGGAACATTTATTTGTTCATCCTTTTGGCAATTACCTCGCATTGCAATTTATAGGTTAAATGCGTGCCGATGACGCAACCCAGGAATCTAGCGCTGAGTACAAACTTGGAACCACAATAAACGATTGAGCTGTTTGTTGAAAAGTGAATTACTGCCGTTTTACTTGCATTGATTTTAAGGTTATTTGATGCACCCCAAGTGTTAATAAACTTTACGCTATCAATCGATATATTAAGAGCTGAATTTAAATCGCTGAGAATAGAAAGAAGAGTCACATCGTCTGCGTAAAGGATACAGGAGATGCCAGGTGGTAAAAATAATGGCATGTCATTAATATAAATAAGAAATAGTAGAGGATGTAAAATAAATTCTTGAGGTATTCCAGTAGCTACAGGCAGTTTTTCAGAAAGTTCTTGTTTAAAAAAATCTATCTATCTATCTTTTAGGTATGTTGAAATTAATAAGCAACTTAAAGGATGAAAATTATACATACATCTGAGTTTCTTGATGAGGATTTCATGGTTGACGCAGTCAAATGCTTTTGACAGATCAAGATCGGTAGCTACAGAGAGCATTTTTTAATCAAACCCTGCTAATATACTGCTAGTGAATTCCATAATAGCATTAGAGGTACTTCGCCCTTTACGAAAACCGTATTGATTGTCGTGAAAGCGTGTGTTGTTCTCGAAATATGGCATTATTTGATTATACAAGACTTTCAAATATTTTAGAGAACACAGGCAAGATGGAAGTAAGCCTGTTGCAATTCACATCGTCTTTGTCACCATTTTTAGGAATTGGTATAATTATCGCAGTTTTTAGTATTTCAGGAAAGTTTACCGAGTTAATCATAGCGCTGCAGATTGTCGTTAAGGGCTCACCAATAAACTAATATTTCTTATTACATATCTTTACACTTACTATTTTTTATTTTCATCGTTGCATCTCGAACAACAATTTGGGATACATTTGAAAATTCAAAACCAAGGTCATTAGGTACAGAAAAATTACAATCTGTAGATGGGACTATGTTATTGTTGACAAGATTATTGACTATTATGTTAGCTGCGGTACTAAAATGTATGAGAAAATCGTCGCCGGTTGACGACGTTTGGGTAAGCGTATTAAAGTTTCTGCACGAATTTATAATTGACCACATTGCTTTGTTGTTGTCATTAGTTGTGATTAGAACACGTTTAACTCCCTTTCTGTATATATTGAAAATATGCTTCTTGATTGCATACAAATTAGTTACGCGTATTCTTTGTACAGGCAAGTAAACAGTTTAAATTTTTCCCTAAGATTTTTAAGATCATTACTGAACCAATTGAGATTAATTGAGTTGATAGGCCTATTTCCACAGTTTTTGCTTTTTGAGCGTGACGTTTCAGAAGGAATGGCAGTTTTTGTTCTGACTCCAATTCCATTGTGAATTGGGTGCGCGGATATTTACATGATCTAGGAATTCATCTAGCTTATGCTTGTCGTGTTGCCAAACTACGAAAGTATCGTCCACGTATCTAAGCCACATCCTTGGTTTTCCGTGAATTCGGATATCGCTTGGTCTTCATAGTCTCCCATGTATACATTGCTCACTGTGAGTGATAGTGGGGAATCCATCGCCATTCCAAACTCTTGGTTAAAACAGTTTAATATACATAAGTTCTAAAAAATATACATTGGATTACTCAGTGGCTCAGCGCTAAAGGTGTCAGACTTGTAAGTGAAAGGTACCGAGTTTGAATCTAAGAGTATTTAAGTGCTTGGGAAAAAATCGTAACATATGAATTCGACTCAAGTGCGAAAACAGTCCTGCTCAGGACTAAGCCTGATGACGGAAGCAGAGTCTGCTTCCGAAACGTCGCGTTCAAAAAGCAAAAACTGTGCAAATAGTCCGATCAACTCAACTAATATGTACCTAACCTCGGTTACAAAACACTTATAATACAGAAGCAATTGAGATTATTACTACAAGTTTTAGATCTTGTTAGGAAAACATGACAAGAAGTATTGTACAATGTATTAAAAAAAAAACAAATGAAGAAATTCCACACATTTGTTCCTATATTGACGGACGAGTAATCGTTTCTATATACGGATTAGACTTTACTGAATTAGGGCCAGATAAATTTTTGTCCAATATGGTCTGAAAGACCTGTTCATACGTGTCGGGGGTGTAAGTACTAGTAGAAAAATTTAAAAAAATGTTAAATTGTTCTTGTAAGGCCGTATCTTAATAGCAGATTGATTAGAGTTTGTGATGTATTACTAAGCTCTAAAAAGTTCATGTTAACATCTCCTAATATAACTACATTGCAGTTCAGTAGTTTTTCAAGAACTATTTCTAAATTATTTCAAAAGAAATTAAAATCTCCTAGGCGGCATCTAAGTTGTTATGATTACTGCGTTTGAATTAATTTATAAAGCACAAACTTCTAAATGAATTTAAACGAAAATCTGATTAATAAACGATGAAGCTTACGATTGTTTTTTGTCATTATTACTACACCATGAATAGTGTTGGGTGTGCAAAAATAAGTTGCAGCACTCCAAGTACCCAATTTTAAATCACTTAGTAAGTTATCGTCTGTAAACACACTATATGACATACTATACTATATTTAGAGATTATTGTAGATATAATAGGAGTACTTTCCTAAGTTTAAATGGCTTCGTATTATCCACAGATTATGATAAATGCCATAGTTTATCAAGTGTGTTGGTAAAACATGTCAAAGTTTTGAAACTGTTAAACATATGATAATGCCCCACACAATATTTAATAACTCCATTATTTGATTTTTAAACATTTTTCTTACGTTTAAGCATATACTGTGATATGCCAACTACTAATTAGAGCATCTAATGCTGCAAAAGGGCACTCGTCACAACTTTAAAAAAACGTCAAAAGTGGGCAGAAAATGTCAAAAGGCACCACCTGTTAGATACATTTATAGCGGGAAAACGTCATGAACTAATTATGGCCTAACAGGAAACCATAATGTGTACTCAAAATGAAACCTTCACCTCTACAAAAATTCTACTCCAAAAATATTTACGCAAAGTTCACCCAAACTTCAATGACCTCTAAAGCTTCATATAAAAGCCGCAAAATTGGGATAATAAAACTCAAAACCCACTAAATATTCCGATAAACTTAGTGCCAAGATCACTGGCTCAAATACCCAAAAATAACTGATCAAGACGTAATTAATTATTCAATTTAACACGAATAATACGTTACAACAAAACTAAACGTGATCGAAAATATATAAAATCCAAAATTTAATAAACGACAACATCAGGATGTAACTCCTAAATTTGAAAACACACAGCTCTTTTTCAAACAAATAAACAAACTGCTTACCTTTGGAAAATACAGGTACTACGGCGCCGGTAAGTTGCTTCCTATAAAAATCACTACAAAAAATGTGCGACTACTCGCAAAACTATCATGTGCAAAACTAAACACCTGATCAACGACCTATTCACTTTACAACCTACGTTACGTTATCATTTAAAGGGTCTTTCAAAATGAACTTATCGTCAAAATCAAAGTCTAGTATTGACTCCATTACGTTAAAGCTTTCCATAAATAATCAAACACTTCAAAGAAATGCCACTTTAAAGTTGTGCAAATTAACAGTTACCACAAACAAATAAATTACTCATAAACTTTGAATGTAATCCAAAATAACTAACGTACACTTAAAAAAAACACTCAAGTTACAAACACTATACATCTATATTCAGAATAACCATAATCATGAAAAAATAAACATTTAGCGAAATATCTAAACACATGAAATGTAATTCTTAAATAAAATTTCTATAGTTTGATTTGAAATAATTCCTACAGTATTCCAACGACTCCAAATTTATCTATTTTATATCCTAAATTTTAATTAACATCAAAAGAATAAAGAAAACATTGACCATCTAAATTTTACAAATCTGGCAGTACATCATTTTATATAACATTCACAGAATGAAACAATCCAAGCATAGTCATAGTCCGAGATAGTTTACGAGTGAATATGCTTTATGTATTCAATTGATATCTAAACGTTCTTTAATTAAACTTAAACTAACAGGGATATTCATTCGTCTAACTGAGTACCAACCAATCGAACTTTCTTTTCTTACTCACAACGATATAAGAGAAGCTTCTCTCGCTAGGTGATTGATGGAAATCAATAACTTCTTAATTCTTCAATTTATCTTTATACCAACTTTGGCAAATCAAACTTGACTTTCATAAAACAAACTACGTTAAAGAGCTCTTGATCGCTAAGTACACATCTATTAAAACGAAACCATATTTACACGAAACTTCTTAAGCATTATATTTATAGAAACTTATATTATTTGTACGAAGTCGGTAGTGCACGCGAAAGCTTCGTTTAACCAGGAACTCGTTAAAAACAATTCGCATAAATAAAATGCGATAAAACAGGTTAACAGAACAAAGGTTTAGTACTTGAAAAAACACTCCAACGAATTACTTCTACGACCGAAAATTGTCACTATTGACAAAACAAAACACAACGATAAGATAACCCGGGGTGTATTGAAACTATAAATTTTCCCATACAAATGGAAGCGGAAAATATTCCTACCGCAATGTTCGATACTCCCTCAGCTCGATATATAACTAATTCCAACCCCTTCCGCATACACTGCGAAGTACGAAACAAGGGTGTGTCTTGAACTACATCTCTAGCAAGATTGTCTTAAGCTACATTCATTTCTCACCACATATGATTTTTGTTCCACTACTTCTTAATTTAGCCAATCATGAAAGGTTGACTTACATTTGTTTAATACGCGCCAAAACGAATCAAACTCGAGAGCCCAAAAAACATTTCACAACCGGCGGGCGTTGTCACTGAGATCGATATCCTGTAAATTGAAGATTTCTTAGCGACGCTAAACCTTAACGCCACGTATCTAACAGCTAAACTATTTGTTTGAGACCAACAATTTTATCTAAGAAACCCGCCATTTTGTCGCCTAAAACGTCTTAATAAAATGAGAATATCTTCTCTACACAATATTTAAATACAAAGTAACAATTTTATACGATAAACATTTTCCACTGACACAATTTAACGTAAGCTACTATATTTAACGATATCTATTATAAAATTACAAACAATTCTTATTTAAAAAGAAACTAGTTAATTGTCAACCACGTTAGTAAAAAATATTTCACTAATAATCGATACCAGTAACGTAAATCAAATCTTAATTTTAAACTTCCATCTAAACTCGATAAACAAACCCCAAATTCTATTTCGTTTTTAGGAAAGAATTCTAAATGCGATTACCATTTGTAACAATCCGAATGCTTCTCAAATACGAAAAAAAAACAAAATAAATCGTTACAATCACAAAGGTTCCTAAGAATGTACGCATTATTAAGCTCAACTGCATGAACTTATTGTTACACGTCCAAACCGCACTAGGCGTCGTGCATGCTTACTAATGTAAGCGGGTTGCCAAGCCAGCTAACAGGGAGATGGGCGTGGTCAAAATAATAAGTAAAATGAATGATTAATATGCTCAAACACCTTACACCTACATTCAAACAGCTCAGTCCGGGAAAATATGTCTCTAGGCGCCACCACAATCGAAACTTTGCTAATATAATTGTCTTAAGCTGGATGTTAATTAACCCTACTTGATTGTGGAAAGTAGGATTGTGCTTACTCAATAAACTCTCACACGAGGTTTCTAAAACAAACACTCGTTCCAAACAATTCAACTCAAACTCAAATAAATTTAGTACTACCCAGGTTATTAAAAACTTTTTGAATACACCTCGTATACCAAAACTTCTAAAATAAAATTTATCACTCAAATTCATTCAATGAACTGTAATTAGTTTTTAAAATTCCTAACATGAACGATATCTTTTAAATTTAATTTACTTTTTATAACACTTCTGAATCGTAATGACATTCGTAAAAATTTTAGGTTTCAAAACTCCAACTTTTTGTTATACTTAATGAAATTTAAACTAACAGCTGATCCGTTAATTGTGCATTGCACTAATGAAACTAACATGAAAATTTTGCAATCAACCTGGCAAATATAAACTTTCAGGTTGTTCCTTAATCCAAAAAAAAAAAAATTAAAATATGCAAAGCTTACTTTTAAAATTGTCAAAACAAGATCACCAATTAAGTAAATGTTACAACTGTGTTTCATACCTGGCTAAATAAACAACAGAATAACAATCAACGGTAAATATATATTGTCCTGTACAAAATAAAACAAAACACAAATATCTACATAAATTACATCAGCGTGGTTGAAGTTAAACCACCAAATACCACTTTGCATTCTTACTACTAAAACAAACCATATAATAAGACTCAAGAACGATTATCTCTTCCTTTCAAAACTACTTAATAATTTAAACAACAATACGCAAATAAACTGAACAAAAAGATAATCGGGCTTAAATGAGGTCATAAAATTCTTAAATCTAATTTCTTACTGAAAATTGTCCATTAATCCTTGGATTTCTTTTTTTTTCTTTCTTCCGTAAATCAATTATGTGTAGTCCATTTGTAATCCTTAAACTGCATGAAGCCACATAACCAGTGCTTCACAAATTCACAAACACTTATTCCTTTCTGTACTCACAAATAGTCTAATAACACGTAATAAGCTGTATACGTTTGGTTGCCTCCTAAAATTTCTAGCAACCTTTACACCAATTTAGTCCCTTATACAAATAAACTTTCAATGTCATATAACGTTACTTAAACATTGACTTAATATACAACGAACACTTTGTTCACTTAACAGGTGGTCTCATAAATACTTTTAACTGAATCTCGTTACAAGAACACGCGCTAACCTTGACTCTACTAACGTTACAACTGTTATCTTTATTCAAATCTGCTTACGCGCTTATTATTTTCTTGAAGAAAAACACAAACTAATTTTATCTTCAATCTCAATTTTATTATCGTTTTATTTATGAATGTCTTTTACGATTCATCCCCGGTTCGGGTTACGCAGTTGTTTAAACAATTACTGCCTCATTAAAATTCACAAACATAACTCCAACATCATCCCATTCTATCACACTACCTCGCGCGCGTCTTCCGCCAACTTTCACCACAAGCAACAGCCAAAACCGAAAAAGCTTAACTCCCGTCAATCCCTGACTTTCCTATTTATACCTTCAGTCATCCATCTTTAAACATGTCTTCCTTCCGCGTTATATTCTCCAATAGTATTCATTCAAAATTCCATAGTTCCAATAGATGCTACCCTCTATACAAGCACGCGTGTAATTACAATACATCGCCATATTTGTTCTTACTTACAAATTTTACAATTACTTCATGAAGAAATCATTTCTCGTCACCACATTCATTCAGTAGCCACTCTGGACCATTACGCAACTTTTAACCTTTATCTCCAACCTGCGCTCGATCTGTTTCCGCAACATTTGCAAAAATAAGCACCGTCTAAGGTCTCAAATTCCATATACATACATTTATTCTCAAAACAATTGCACAACATTACAAAAACCCTTCGGAAATTAACACTTAAACATACCCAATCTTTCTCTACATATTTTCTAAAACGTTCTACACTTATATACTCACATCTTCTGGCAAAGATTACTCATCTTATCTTCAAAGATTCCATTCCTAATGGCAGCAAAACAGTAGCAATACATTATCGTCCCATCGACAAATTTCTCTTCACATTTACATTCATCAGAATCTAATTATTCCAACACTAATGTCTTTATAACATTCAAATACACGTATCTACATACAGAATTATATTTCTCCTAAATTTCCAGTGGCGTATCACTCACCCACATACATTATGCATACACAAAAAAAAAATTTCTTTTTTTCGTTCAAACTCAATACACTCGTGCTCAAAACACGTAATACACGTCATTATAACATCCTACATACAGGGTGCGTCAACGCAACCTGACATTATACTACATTTCAGAAGTACGGTACTAATAGGTATCAAAAGAAATCATATTTTCTTTTGTTATGTCTATATCGTTAGACTTCATTAACACAATAATTAGTTGTTTGCTTTATGTGCGAGTGTATGGCACGTAGTATTGTTGCGTGATTGTGATTTTACCACATATTTCCCGTTAATTTCGAAATTATAAATACCCACATCAAGTTAGCAATGGATATTTTTTCCAGTAAAATGTCGAAACAAAATGGTTTTTTTAATGGGGTTTTATTCATATTAATGTACTTAACAATAATTGCAACTAAAAATAAAAACATCATAATGAGGGAGGGGAGGGGGATGAAAAATAAGGGTAACTTTTCATAAGCAACTTTTTTTTAATTTTTTTGAAAAATTACTTAAAACCTACACTTGCAACGATGCTAAAAACGAAATCTAAAATTGTAACCCCTTTTCGTTTGATAATTATACAATTTTTAAGGAAGAAACGTCTTAATATTGTATTAGCGCATTGCGAGGGGTGCAAAAGTTGTGGTGCATCAAATATTTTTGTTTTTTCAATTAATTACGATAAAGTGATCTACTAGCAGTCGTTTTAGAGTGAACAAAATTATAACCCCTCCCTGTTTGGTAATTATATAATTTTTAAGGAAGCAACGACTTAACATTGCGTTAGTGCATTGCAAGGGGCGTAAAAGTTGTGGTGCATCAAATTTTTTATTTTTTCGATTGATTACGATTACTCGCACCTATATAATTTAAATGGGTGAAGTTCAGATATTAAGTTGTACAGCTAAATATTCTGCTCTTACACTTTAACCCTGTCCTTCATATTTTATTTACATATACACTGGGATAACATAAACTTAAAGTACCTATATTAAAAAAGAAAATAAAGATATTTATAAAAAATTTAATGATGAATGGGTAACTTAGGAATTACTTGACGATAATGACTAAAGCAAAAATAAAAGGAAAAAATTAACCTAAACTTTGTTTATTTATATTATTAGTTAATGTGAATTAAATTTGATTTATGAACATGGCTCACTTTTGCTTGGATACACCTATTTTAATAGTATTTTTAAAAAATGATGTTAATCGTTTCCAAATTTACCGATTGAAAAGTGCCTCTCCATTGGTGAGGGACGTACGTGATAATTATAAACTGGGCTCTAGTATTAAGACAAACCTTCTCAATGTAAGAAATTTTATGAAAAGACATTCACTAGGAATAGGGAAACAGATTAAATTGAAAGTTCATGATAATAACAATTTTAAAGCTGTGGAAAAAATCCGTTCGAGAATTCGTTCTCTTTAAATCTTAGTGAAGACACATTAAATAGTCAAATATTTGTGGAAACAAGTTCCAATGAAATCAACACACCTACGCTCAATTCCGATATTGCAAACTCGACAACATTAAATAATATGTTAGATGTTTCGAAATTAATTCCAAAAACTTATTTTGAATTGGAAGCAGTTTATCAAAGTGACATTGTCTCCATAAGTAGCATCTTGCATCTGAATTCTAATAATGTTTAAAATAATATTTTGTTACGGAAGGACGTTTTGTGTTGAATAAACAGGAATCGTTAAAAATTTTTAATAAAGCTACGAAAAAATTTAAAGGTAACACACACATCTTCTTGGTGAAACAAAAAGCGTAAATAACACTTGTATTCTAAATTTTAGGAACACAAATTATTTAAAAAATAACTCAATTGTAATATAAGGGTACTGTGCGCACCTAACTTGCAAACACTAAATTATTGTGCAATTGGAGTGAAAATAGCTCGGAAAATGAACAGTTGAATGTAATCGTTTACAGTACATCTTTGAATTTCTTTCATCATCATGGTCTAACTGAACACGTTCGTGGAGTAGAAAGAATTATACTGGGGAAAAGGTTATTGACTTCAACAGCGGCTAAAATTAGTAAGTCCTCTCATAGAATGTTGCCGAAAACAAAAAAAAAAAAATTAAATCAGAAAGTGTATACCAACAAGTAAAATTTGAAACACTTTCGGCAAACGATCGCGGTAGAGACGACATTGTAGATCTGATTTATTTTACCAGAGCCAATCCGCATTATTATTATAAAAAAAAATTGTAATAATTTAATATTAGTCAAGTTGCTTTGGTATGTGTGAATCCTTGCGATATTGCAGGCTCACATTCCATTAATATAAGTAATTTGACTGTAATCTCATTATATTTAGAATTTACATCAGTTCTACATACATAAAGACAAAACTTACATCGATTGGGGCTTGAACCTTATGGCGCAGTTGGTTAGCGCGGTACTCTAGCAAAGTATAGGTCGTAGGTTCAAATCCTACATGAGGTAAACTTTTTATTTATGTATTTAATAAAATTAATAACAATTTTTAATTACATATTTACCTTTGAACTTATTCGTTCATAACAAAGACTTACAATAATTTAATATTCAAGTTGCTTTGGTATGTGTGAATCCTTGCGAAATTGCAGGCTCACATTCCATTAATATAAGTAATTTGACTGTAATCTCATTATATTTAGAATTTACATCAATTCTACATACATAAAGACAAAATTTACATCGATTGGGGCTTGAACCTTGATGGCGCAGTTGGTTAGAGCGGTACTCTAGCAAAGTACAGGTCGTAGGTTCAAATCCTACTCGAGGTAAACTTTTTATTTATGTATTTAATAAAATTAATAATAGTTTTTAATCCACATTATGTTTAGTGCATATCACAACCACTGAATGGTACATTTTCAGTAAAGAACGATTGAGTTTTTTAAAAAACAATCCATTTCTGACGCTACTGGGTCAATAATTAGAAAGCCAGTACCTAGATCGAACAGAATCTATTATTATGCAGGAGTGATTAAGACAACGAGTAATCGCGTTATTTCCATTCTTGAAATGATCAGCGGTACACATCACACAGCATGTATAGAATTGTGGTTGCTGGATTTTAAATATTATGCCATCAGGAATAATATTCGGTGGACCGCGTTAGTAACTGCAACGACGGACTTTAGTATGCCATTAATCATTCAACTACAGAAGCATGGAACAATATATCGTTAAGTAGTTACTGCAATACATTTTTTGAAAGGATTAGTGATCCCTCAGTTTCTATAGAAGATTTTGTTGTCGTAAAGATCTGATCTTTTTAAGTTAATGATCAGAGACATTAATGCAAATATTGTTGATAAACAAGCCCAACAGATACTAAAACAGTTATTTGCATCGTTATATGATGAAGAGAGTTATGATCAATTAAAGGTAAAAATTGAAAGTGTTATCATTTTAAGTGAAACAGAATTTGATAATGATGACGTCAGAATCATAATCGACAATGTAATTCTACATACTAACAAATCACTAGAATTTAACCAGTCAACTTAATCAAGAAAGTACAAACGTTGAACATATTCATGATAATATGAAAATGTAAAAGTAGAAGGGGGACACCATCCCCTCCCTTCTTTTTTTACGTCACAAGCCCCACCCACACCCTATTTTATATGTCCACGTGGGGGACCGGATTTTCCACCCTTATTTTTACTCGCTTACGTGTAGGACGTGTTTTTTCACCCCTATTTTTACACACTTACGTGTGAGACCGTATTTTCAACCCGGGCTGGAATTTTTATCCCTAATTATTTTTTATATACCCTCGTCTAGGACGTGTTTTTTCATCCCTATTTTTACATACCCACGTGTGAGACCGTATTTTTCCACCCCATTTTCATCCCTAATTATTTTTTGTTACATATACCTGCGTGTGAGGCCGTGTTTTCAACCCTTTTCTTCATCCCTAATTATTTTTTACTCGCTCACGTATAGGACGCGTGTTTTCACCACTATTTTATGACAGCTCACGTATAGGACATATTTTTCCACCCCTATTTTTACACACCCGCGTGTGAGACCGTATTATCTACCCTAAAGGTCAATCCTAATTAGAGTATTTTATGCATATGTTCACGTGAGTGGCAGGTGTAGGCCATGAGCTTGGACTTGGGGGTTGGGGCAGGATGCTGGTTTCTTTTCGGGATCTTTTCCTACCCTCCAATTAGAGCCTTTTTGACTATATTAACAGCCATTCATCCCCTGGAGTGTATGCAAATGGACGCGCACGTAGGATTGCATTTTTTTTCTGATATTAAAAGAAACTAATCAAGGTAAAGGTAACGTATACGTTTGATTTAAATACACTATTAAATTCTATAATTATATAAACAGTTAATGGTATTGCATAATCGGTTAATTACCCTGTTGTCATACAATGTGAATGTACGGTTCCGCGACTATTTAATCTGTGTTTATTAATATTTATTAGGATTCCGTTTTTTATCGAAAAAAGATATTGCCTAATTGTTGCCATTAAATTATTATTAGATTTCTTTTAATTCTCATTTACAGATTGTGACCTTATGTCTATGTGAACATTTTATTTATACATAGTTTACATTAAACTGCTTTAAAAACGTGTAATTAACTATTCGATTAACCAGCTTTACGGTGATAGTAAACATAAAAAGAAATGAATATCGCGTTTTATTTATTTACATTTTAATACGATTTTTCAAGAACTCATAATTAAAACCATAATAAGTGGAGTATAACAGGGGCTTTACAATGTAATTTGTAATATGTTTTATTATAAAACGATTGTCTAATTAGCTTAAATGTTAGCGCACTTTTTCTTTAATTACATGCAACGTCCTTCTAACTATACACGAATTTATAACCATACCACCTGATTACGACGACCTTCTACCTATATATACAGAGTTTATAACGATAACACACGAGCTACATTAGTTTATAACACAATCGCTATGTAGCGTATTTTTTTTTATTTACATCCGTACTTCTATAAACTATTAACGCATCATATTAATGAGGCTATCAACTATTTGAAAAAGGTTAACTGTGAAAGTATACGATGAAGATCGTTTAAACCAAACCTTGTATTATTCTTATATACGAATGATACTTCAAAAATACTAGTATAATTAACATGAAGATTTTATAAATCTAAATTCAGAACAAGGAAACAGTTTTAAACACAAAGAATTTTATCTGTAAGGGCAGACAATGCTATTACATAAGACGTTTTTACAAAAACGTACTTATTCCACATTGAGAAAATTGTTACTCATGAGAAACAAGTTGGTCATGAAGTTAGCTAGTTATAGGTTTTGAAGTTTACCTTGAAGTTAGCCATGCGAGCAACTTTTATAAAAATGTACACTTGAGTTTAAGCTGACGTGTATTGGTTTATATCTATTTTATTATGCTAAGAAAAATGTTTCTATTAATTACCATTTGTAGACTGCATGTTTTATCCATATACGAAATTTTATTTCACAACAGCATACTTATTCTACCTTGAGAAAATTGTTAACCTTGAGAAACAAGTAGGCTTGAAACTCAAAAAACTCCCTGTTACCATTCTCGTCAATGTAGATAGCGGTCCAATGCTGACCTGGTTTGTTTGCAGGATCCGTGTTTACGATAATTGCACACGGTCGAGGTGCGTGTCTCGGTAGTTGATTAGAAGCACATACAAGCCGAAACACATTCTTCTTGTGGCTGGGGATCGATTTCAAGCATCTCAACACTTGTACCGCATACATCTTTGTGGGTTTTTTATCAGATGGGATATTTTGAAATTTCATAGAGAGCATCACCATCATCGACATTTTGAGATACTATCATCTCATCGTCTTCACCTTGAACGATCATATTGTAACAACCTATAAAAGTAGCTAATAATCCCTGACAGTTTTTATCAGACACTATTATTATTATTACATGGACATGAGGTTAGCCCTAAATTAACTGGTTTCAACGCGGCTCTGGGAATGCTGCACACACTTAAAATCTTTAAGTTCGCTCGCAGAAGTTGTACCGTATTCATTTCCTTCAATTTTATCTGCAATCAGCTTCGAGACTGTAGTACGTTTTCTAATACATAAACAGAATCTTCAATACTGTGATGCGTGTAGCAGCAAAACACATTAGCTAGTTAGTTTCACCTCTATATTATTTTACATGCAAGCCTGACCTTATCATAAATACACCTGTCAAAAAGCTAATTAAACATAACTCGACGGACTGGGCATAGCAAGCAGCGTTTCCAATTATAGCTTTTTAGTCAATACAATCTTGCCTACAACTACATACAATCGACTAGCATTGCTTTAGCACGAGGATCAAACGAAAATACGCACGCTAGCACGTAAGCGCTCACACGCACGTACGTACGCACAAACGTACGCGCGTACGCACGCTCGCACGTACGTACGCTCACACGCAATTACGTAAGTACGCTCGCACACACGCTCGTACGTACGCACGCTCGCACGTACGCACGCTTGCTCGCACCACCAAAGCAGAAGTCATCATAATGTGCAATTAAACAAATTATAGAGAATTTCAAGAACTTTAGATTCGTCAAGGCAATAGTACAAAAAAATAAACCGCTTGTTAATAATGAAAATATTGCAAGAGCTTTGGTGGGATATTTTGCCGCATATCCAGCAATGTCTGTAAGACAAGCTGCGTTAGAGTCAGGCTTGTCCAGGTCAACAGTGAGTTTATGATAACTTGGGCGCAAGGAAACAATTTTCTTTTTGGGAATACCATTTGGACAGACGAAGCGAAATTTACCAAAAATGGAGCAATTAATCGCCATAATTCTCATTCTAATTTAAACGTATTTAGATAACAAGATCCTCAAGAATCTTGACCTTTTAACGTTTATTCTGCGGTAAGAAATGAAAGCGACGTGGCACTATATTTTTATCAAGAAAACTTAAATGATAAGTTAGAGTTTTAGAGTTTTTATTAAATTCATAGTTCATATTAAATTGCAGGTGAAGGCTATTTGAATATTTTGCGAAAATTTGAATCGGACTACTTAGACAATTTGTGAGTAAATGTTTATAGAAACCTGTTTTACATACACGATGGCGCATCTCCGCATGGTGAATACCTTATCGATAATTTTTTACAAAATACTTTTGACGATCGGTGGATAGCCAACAATGGTCCTTTATTTTGGCCACCTCGCTCTCCATATCTTAAGGAACGAGTGTATAACCCTCCCTTAACAACTATGGCAGAGTGTACGCAGCGAATAAACAATGAATTCACGAATCTAAATCCCGAGTCAATAAGAAAATCAACTGATGAACAAGTACTGCTTAGATACGAAAAATGTTAGTTCAAGGGCGCCAGTTTGATTATTAAAAAAGTAATGCTTTTTCACTACAACCCTTTTTTACTTCAACACCTAACTTTAGTTATTTTTAAAATATTGTGCTATTTTGACGTATCTAAAGTCCTTGATATTTTCCGTAATTTATTCAACTGCATATAACGATAGCTTTTGTTTTTGTAGATACCGAATTGTAAATGTCTCATGCTCGTGATAAAAACTTATTTGTCCACATATAATAATTAAGTCTTCGTTTGTATCATTTAAGCGGTCCGGTATGATTATTACTTATGAGTTTAAAAAAATAGTAGTGTTATCACTTTTACTGCCACTCTAATAGAGGGGTCACACTGACAGCTCCATACATATTTACAAATATCAATTGGCCGTCTTACCCAACTAAAGGTCACAACAAAATCGCCATCTAGAAATTTTACATTGCCAATATTTCGAAAACTACAAATTTTCGGAATAGACAACCTTATACAATCTTACCCTTATTTTTAATCCCTAATCAGATAAAATAATAAAATTTGGGGGGTCATCCTTAATCTTATTTTTTGAACACTGACTAACCTGAAATGCTCTCGATTTTTACTCACGGTCAGGAAATACTTCCTTAGTGTATATAGAGAAGATAAATGTAATATATCGAGAAGCAAATGCGCACGAAAAGGAAAGCAAATAGTATTAAAAGATAAGGATGAGGAACAGTGGTACAAAAGGCAAAAGAAAACTCACAGCTATTTTAAACAATGAACATTGGGGCAAATAGTTAACTTGGCCAAAGAACAAACGGAAAGCATAGAACACACTAAAAACGTGAAAAAATATACACATTTATGTAATTATGGAGTTAATTATGTAGTCTTTAAGTACAAAGATGAGAAACTCTACTATGAGAGCCATAAAACTTTAGATAAACATGCAAACAAGTATGACATGTGGTTAGATAAATCCTTAATAGGTTACTGCTTTCTAATTTTGGCAGAAAAGTACAAAGCGAAAGTAGTTAGTGAACCAAAAAGAAGCGTAAGTATAGGCCGTATTGATACTGAAAATAAAATTCTATTTCCAATATTCCATTCGGTAAATAATATGAATGGCCGCTGGATGATAATGCCAGTAGGTAGATTTGGTTAAAAAAATTGATTTTTTTATGATCCCTCAAAATTAAAATTCAGGTTAATTAAGACATGTTGTAATTTAATAAAAAAAATTATAAGCAGTAATTTAAATGTAGATGTTAAAGTGATGATGGACAAAAAATTTCCGGAACAAAACGATAACTTTAATTGCGGAGTTTATACTATTATTATGCCGAAAGTTTCCTCAAAAATTATACCATGGATGCAAACTTCTGTCCCCACAGCTACAGAGCATATTTGAAGGAACTAATAGTAACGGCATCCGATAACATTGATTCGGCGTGTTTTTACTGTGGGGTTAATAACCATGAGCTTTTGTGTACGTTTTGCACGAGGTACGATCATCAGATTTGTGTCAACACATCGTCTGAACAATACGACAATTATAAGTGCCCAAAGTGCAAAGTGATAAAAAATTAATGTCTTAACTTTACATCTTGACCTTTAAATGACCAATCGTGTAAAATTAACGTAAGCACTCAACATGGAATCGCTTAGGGATCCCAGCAAAATCCAATTTTCTTGTAAGAGATTTGTAAATAATTGAACTTTAGAAATTAAGTTAAACATTTTGTGTATTATACTGACGATTTGTTGAATCTTAAACAAAATAATAGTGTATTAAAAAACAAGTTTCATAAGACAAGTCTTGTGAAACACGTTTTTTACGCTATTTTTTGTAATTTGCCCATGTTACGCCATTTTTAAAGAAACTTTTTTACTTTAGTTGGTTTAGGGATTTCTGTTGGTAATGTCTTAATTTTAAAAGTGAAAATTTGATCTAATCGCATTTTGTTTTATGCAAATTCCGTCACAAAACACAAAAATGAAAAATAACCAGGATAATCTGAATTACGTGAAATTGCCAAAATACGGTCGCAAATTTGATCACATCAAAGTTTTCCACTGAACGCATCCTATTTTTGACACATTTTGTAAGAGTGACAAGCATAATTTTTAGAATATAAAATAACAGGAAGGAGCTTTTATCAATTATATGTGCGTCCGGGATGGGTGCTGCATATGGCGGAAAACAAGTTTCCGGTTAATAATACATAATAATGAATGTATACATCTTTTAAATTATTTAATATTTAGAATACATTTTTAAGCTACGATGTAACTAATGTTCCGGCAAAGCAAAAAGCGTTGCACGTCACCAGTATGGTAATATGCCAACAGTGTTATCATATGGTTATGTTATTTTAGGTTATGGTTCCTTTAGGATAAGCGTGATTGCTTTCTTAGCTTATTTGTGTGATTATGGGGTTAATCCAAAGAATAAAAAGCTTGAGCAGTTAAACGTTTCTTAATTGTTTGTTTAATCTGAAATTATCGTTATGTGAATGACAAATACACTTACAACAAAGGGACTAAACGTATCAGTGGAAAGTATTGGTGTGCGTTTGTAACATGTTAAGCCCCACCTGCCCACGCACTAATTTTCAAAGAGGTTGCAGAGACTACCGGTGGGCATAATCGATTTTGGTTGTTACGTGGTCGCCGATGGTCACACTACTTGATTTGATCCGAGAATGACCATCGGTGCGTAATTGACGCTAAAGTGTAAACATGTAAAAATAAAATAGAGCAATTATTTATTTCTTTGTTAATTATTTACGAGACGAGTCCAATTTAGAAAAAAAAAATAATTTAACATTTCCGACTTATAACAACTACAAATAGGTATCTTTTAACACACTGTACGACTAATTAAAACAAATTGCACTGAAACAAGTTGGGTGCAATTCACAGTAAATTCCTTAAATAACTATTAGAATGACCAGCCGATGAAAAGACACGCGATGTTCAATTACTTAACCACTAATATCTTCATAATCGCTATCTGATTCATTTTGATTTATACGAATTATTATAGGTGCAATATCACCATGATCGAACCTTATTTCACAATCCCACCATTTCTGAACAAGATCTTCAGTGTGTTGGATCGAGTCGTCCCACATCCCTGGTGTCAATTGCGCTAATGCTTCTTGCCACATGCTTAAGCGATTTTCAACTGATTTTCCATCCCTACCTATGTGTTTATTATAATATGATTTTGTGATTCCCCATATATGTTCAATCGGGTTAAATATGCAATGATAGGGAGGAAGTCGAAGTACTCTATGACCATACTTTTCCGTCAGCAGATCCGCAACAAATAGTTTTGGTGGTTTGTTTCTACAATTATACATAAAGTGAATTATTATAAGTTTAAAATTTACATCAGCTCTACATACATAAAGACAAAATTTACATCGACTGGGGTTGGAATCTCGATGGCGCAGTTGGTTAGAGCGTTGCTCTAGCAAAATACAGGTCGCAGGTTCAAATCCTACTCGAGGCAAACTTTTTATTTATGTATAAATTAATAATAATAATATTTAATTACATATTTACCTTTGAACTTATTCGTTCATGTCAAAAACTTATAATAATTTAATATTAGCCAACTTGCTTTGGTATGTGTGACTTCTTGCCATATTGCAGGCTCACATTCCATTAATATAAGTAACTTGATTGTAATCACATTATATTTAGAATTTACATCAGTTCTACATACACAAAGACAAAATTTACATCGATTAGGGCTTGAATCTCGATGGCGCAGTTGGTTAGCGCGGTACTCTAGCAAAGTACACGTCGTAGGTTCAAATCCTACTCGAGGTAAACGCCAATAAAGTGATTTAATAATATTATAATACTTTATACGTACTCGGCCATTACTTGTAATAATTCGGTTTTTAAAAAGTGCACGTCAAATGGAATTTTTTGTTCCGTCAACTAATCTTGAATAACAACCTTTTGTCCTTGAACTGTTCGGTATTTTGATAACTACAGTGTTATGGTATGATGGGTTGTCCATTACAATAACGGATGGTTGACTTAAATTTTGTTACAGCTGGTGCTCAAACCACTATAAAAAATTCCTTTCGTTCATTTCCCCGTAATAATTGGAATTTGGTGTTTTTGAATTAAATATCAATTCGACACCAGGTATAAAGCCATTTTTATTTCCAGCATGAAGAACGGTATATCTAATGACAAAAATTATAATAAAATATACCATGAACATTATTTCGAACCAACCTTTTGTCATCTACTTTTGTACTTTTAACCGTTTTTAAATTGTCATCTTGCCAAGAATGACAAATAGTGCCATTTTGGAATATCCAGGTTTCGTCTAGAAAAACAAATTCAGATAACCCTTCGTGTTTCAAACGATTGTACAATTTGAGGAAACGTATTCGTTTTAAAAGAATATCGGGCAGCTGCATTAAACCTCTTCGAGGATAATTTTTTTTCCATTGAAAACCTATGTTTCGTAATACAGTATGTAAAGACCTTCGACATCCTTCAAAATTTGATCGTTTTTTAATTTCTATCATAAAATTTGTACGGTAATATGTTCACCTACAAAACAAAAATTCATTAGCTACAATGTCAATAAATTTATATCCACTTACGATTCGCACACATTCTGTAAATCAAATCGCATCCTGGAAGAAGTTTTGAACATTGGTGATGGGTTTCGGGTGCACACGAGATCTAGCGACTGGTTGAACTACTTCATGCTTTTTAAGAGACTGCGATATTCTACTAACAGTATAAATATTGACGTTTAAAGCTACAGCTACCCTTTACAACAAGACTGCGATTAGATTAACTACACACATTATAAACAATACATTTTCTCTCTTACCGAAGTCAATTGAATAAAAGGGCCCCCTACATCCCGTTCTTTTTCAAAGAAATCGAACCAACCAGTTCCATTCCACGAATACCTAAATGCTTGGGACACATATTAGGCGAGGTCACACAACGGAAAATAACACAAATTTGTTCTGAAAAGAACAGTTTTACAAAAACGAAATAGAATAAAATACGAAATAGAACTAACAAACACAATAATAAACGACAATAAATGACAGATGTCTTGGTTGCAACATTGTAATTTTATTTATGATGCTGCCAACTTGTAGAATTATTTTACACTAGAATATTACCTTTAATGACAATCCTAAATATTAGTATTATATTGGTACTGCTTTTACGTCATATGTCACGTGCAACGGTTTTAGGATTCAAAAAAATATTTACACTTCCTGATACAATACAGTTAAAAATATAAATTATGACATTTTTAAAGTTAAATCTTGCAGAACAATGATCGTTACGCCTATGAATTAAAACCATAACCTAAATTGAATCTTGTATTATGTAATATTCAATACAACACTACCTAATGTGCGCAACGTTATTATAAACACTTGATTATTACCAGTAATTCTTATACAGGATACTTTAAAACAGTTCAAAATATTCAAAACACTTTTACAAACACCACTTTCTTCGATCAAACCACTAAGAATGAGTCGTACTTGAGTGTGCAATATGGCGAATTCCGTCGCATTTTTAAATACGGTATACAACTCAACGTTCCTTCCTGGTATTTTATATTCTGAGACATAATTCCAGATCAAGGTTTACCAACCTAAAAATTTTCATAAAATGATCCGTAAATTAATGGCTGTAATGACATCGGAGGTGATGACGGCGCATTTCTTAATACGTCTATTAGAGTATCAAAATGGAAGCAAATTACAAAAACAATATTAAATACTAAAAATGTAAAAAACACCATTCATAGAATCAAAGACAAAATCTTTTACTAAAATTTACCTAATTACCAAACGGGACAGAGTTGCACATTTATTCGCCCTAATACGATTAAAAGCAGATCATTTTATCGTAATCAATTAAAAAGAGAAAAATATTTTATGCACCCCAACTTTTACACCCCTCGGAATATACTAAAAAAACAATATTAAGACGTTGCTTCCTTAAAAATTATACAGAGTGTCCGGAAAAATGTGGGAAATTTTTCGGATTTAGATAGAAGACGAAAAAATAACATGACAAGTTCCTATAATTTTTTTTCCTCCAGAGCCTCCCTACGGAGATGTGAGCCCCTAAAGGACTCCGCTGGAAATAAGTTTTCTTGATTAACTTTTAGAGTACTTGACATAATTTAATAAAAATTCAGTATGATGTTCACTAGTACTGGCCTCTTAAAATAGTATCCTTGAAACGTATTTAGCTTGTTTAGTTTACAAGGGATGGACTGAGTTGTACACCTTAACGCCTAAATTTTTAACACCCTGTATGAAAAAGATCTAAAAAAATAGTTTTGGGTAATTTGAACCTTTCTCTAAAAAAAGGTATACTTGTTTAATATCGATACAATTAACTCTTTTCGAGAAAAAAATAATAAGCGAATTTACGCTTCATTTTCATTTAATTAAAAACTTCATAAGTGGGTTTAACATGGGCTCCGTGAAGTCTGATACACTCGCGAGCACGACGAATTGAGGACTGATGTACCCGCTACAATAACCCTACATTGTTCCTAAGCACATCACAATTAAACACGATTCTCTGTAGAAGCTCCTCCCTAGAATCAACCGGACTGGAATACACCGAGGTTTTGAGGTGTCCCCACAGGTAAAAATCCAAAAGCGCAGGTCGGGAGATCTAGGAGGCCAGGCGATAGGTCCATCTCTACCTATCCAATGGTTTGGATAGGCGTTATTTAAGTGTTCCCGCACAGCTACGCTAAAATGAGGTGGTGCCCCATTATGCATCAAGTACATGTTTCGGCGGGTTTCAATAGGTAAATGCTCTATTAAATCTTGAAAAGCGTTCTGGAGGCACTCCAAATAAAGTTGTCCATTCAATCACGCCGGCAATACAAATACTCCAATAAACAAATTGCCAATGACTCCTGCCCAGGTATTAATTGATTGAAACTGATGTTGATGATGTGAAACAATAGTTGCATTTTGGTAAAAGCTGCTTCATCTGTAAAAAGAATAGTGCTAATGAAGTCTTCATTATTTCGTTGCTGATCCAATAGCCAGTTTGCGAACTGCATTCTACAAAGGAAATCTTCAGGAATCAATTCATGCACTTTTTGCAAATGATATGGGTATAACAGCTGTTCTTTAAAAATATTTTCCACCGTACGCACTGTTCTTGTCAGATCAGCATCAGTACTTCTTTTCTTAAACATTCCTAAAGTTTTAAAGAAAGTCTATATTATTACCTTAGTAACCGAAGTCACTTACCATTCTCTCTTAGACCTTGATCAACTCGTTGAAATGTCCTGATTTGGAATCGTACGATTAGGAAATCTCTCATTATATAATCTTCTTGCTTCCAAAGCATTGCAAAAGGCAAGACCATACATGAGATGCATATCTGCATATTCAATAAAAGTGAATTCCATATTTCGAATAAGTTTACAATTCAAATCACTACGAAATCCAAAAATCAGTAAATTTAAAGTAAATTAATGTTGATCAATGTATCAGCAATGTGACAAATGTCAAGTTCTAAAATGCAGGTTATTTATTTATTTCGTATCATAGGAATGTTTGACACATGTTTTTTTGAGTGAAGATAAATAAAATGAACAAGAAATAAAATTATACCTCGTTTTTTAAATAATTAATATGTTTAATTTGGTTTTCCTAATTTATTATTAAAAGTGTTTTATCGTAAATATTCGAAAAAACACTGGCTTAATTTGTTTTAATAATTTATTAATTATGAAACATTAATTCGTTTATTACTTTTTTTCTCGAAAATAGTTCATTTTATCGATATTATACACTTTTTTTAGGTAAACGTTCAAGCTACCCAAAAATTTTTTTTAGACCTTTATCATACAGGGTGTATCATTTAGGCGTTAAGGTGTACAACTTAGTCCATCCCTGGTAAACTAAACAAGCTAAATATGTTTCAAGGATACTATTGTAAGAGACCCTTACTAGTCGCCATCATACTGAATTTTTATTAAATTATTCAAGAAAAACTTATTTCCAGCGGCGTCATTTAGGGGCTCACATCTCCGTAGGGAGGGTCTGGAGGAAAAACAATTATAGGAACTTGCCATGTTATTTTTTCGTCTTCTATCGGAATCCGAGAGATTTCCCACATTTTTCCGGACACCTTGTATAATTACCGAACGGGGAGGAGTTACATTTTTGTTCGCCCTAAAACGACTGCCAGTAGATCACTTCATCGTAATCAATTGAAAAAAGAAAAAGATTTGATGCACCAAAACTTTTACACCCCTCGCAATGCGCTAATACAATATTAAGACGGTGCTTCCTTAAAAATTGATAATTATCAAACGAGAAGGGGTTACAATTTTAAATTTCGTTTTTAGCATCGTTGGGAGTGTAGGTTAACAGTAACTTTTCAAAAAAATTAGAAAAAGTTGGCCTTATTTTTCATCCCCCTCCCCTCCCTCATTATGATGTTTTTAATTTTAGTTACAATTATTGTTAAGTACGTTAATATGATGTGGGTATTTATAATTTCGAAATTAACAACAAATATGTGGCAAAATCACCATCACGTAACAATACTACGTGCCATAAACTCGTACATAAAGCAAACAACTAATTATTGTGTTAATTAATTCTAACAATATACACCTAACAAAAGAAAATATGATTTCTTTTGATACTAAAATCAATTAATTTTCTATTCTCTTGCATTGCCCTTCCGTTATTTCTGTAAAACTAAGAAATATCTTCATATTAATTTTTGAGGTTAAAATTTAATTAATAATTAATTTGTCGATTATCAGTAGTAGCGCTAGTAAACTAATTTGAACAGGACTTAATTAGAAATGTGAAATAATTGAATGAAATAAATGAATAAATTACCATTCCATTACGAAGCTATTACAATAAGTCCTTTTACACTTTCTGTCTTAACAATTAGTTCGTCACTTGAAAAATATAATTAAAAGCAATTCTTAGTACTAAAAAAGGAAAAACATTTTGCGAGAAAGTCAATTAAAGCTACCCTTTTCTGGAAGGTGTCATATTCGACGCTCAGAGTAGAAGAAAACCCAGAAAATTTTTTATTTACTCCATTACGTTACGTTATGTTTATTACACAATCTGCAAACTTAGATACGTAAAATTGATTATTACATTACATAGATTGCGGATTGTGAATTTAGAAGATTGTGAAGCAGCTGTGGTGTTTATTTCCTAAATATCAAACCAAGTGAAGTGCAGGAAATGAAACGACGCGACGCGACGTGATGCATCTTCTACGGAAGTAACGCCTTCCGAAATTAGTATAATATTAACAAATATGCGTATTTAGGTCTAAATGTTAAAACTCCACATTTGATCTGTTACAATTAATGATATTTAAATTTAATTACAATTGTACCATTAGAATTTTGTTTTTACAGCAGTAAATACACAAGACTGAAGTAATTGAATTTTTAACTTGCTCAAACTGTATTTTGTCAATTTGCATATAAAGGTATTTGGGAATGATCACACACTGACATTTGTTCCACCTTTGGTTACATAAGATACCTTTGTTATTTTAGACGGAAGTCGGCATGCAACTTCATTTTACATTTAAATTTTAACGATGTTGAAAAATATGTTTTCCATGTATCAGAAACCTAAACGTTGATGAAAGATGTTAGCTTAACGACAATAGTTTGAAATGTATATTTTGTACAATTCCATAAAGCGACCTTGTTATTTTGAAACAAAACAATAATATACCTTCAATTTTTTTGTCCACATCCTTTAATAACCTGTTTTACAATAAACATATTAGCCCAGAAAACGACAGTCTGCCGGACATGACCTGTAAGAATAGCACGGTAGTAGTTTTGTTTGGTATACAACAAATTAATAAATTGTTGTTATAGCTTGAGTATTTCGTTAAATTAATGCGCAAACTAAAAATTCTTCAAGAAAATAAAAATGAAAAATTTGCGGTTATGTTATCTATCTTTTTTTAGTATTTGTGGGTCGAGACACAAACGGAAATGTAGGGCATCTCTATACGCATCAACTACTAATGGTTATTAGCAATACCCTTCTTTTGAATTTTGACCTACTAAAGGAATTCCACCTTTAGTAAGGAATCATTAACGTATCAATCATCGTATTGCCACGGGACCTACAGTTTTACTTCCTATCCAGAAAGAAGGAGTGCTTTGGTTTTCCTTCGTTTTTTCGAAAAAAAAACGGCTACCTGGGCCAGGTTTGAACCCGCGTCGCTCGGGTGAAAACCAAGCACTCTAACCATTCCACCACCGAAGCTATATGTTACCCATTATGATCAGTGTTACCGCACTAAGCATTCTGCTGTTACCATTTTATTTTCTATGGAGAGCTAAGTATATACAGAAGAGCGATTTTAGTCACAATGTGTTTCACATAGCTGATTTGGTGAATATTCCTGCATTTGCAGGGATCGACTTCGTCTCGACCTGCCAATTCACTAATACTCGCAAAAACCCAGTATCAGGAGATAGGAATTGCATATATACAACGTGAACCAAATAAACGTACCTCTGCCTCAAGTGTATATTCTACACATAAATTGAAGACGAAACGTCGGATAGAATTTTTCTCTAAAATGTATGGCTACAAATGACAATTATTTCTTTGTTGACGAGGATTTCTCTGGTTTGATTGGATTGTCTATGAATGGACTGGAAGTATTAGTTTTCACATTGTTCCCGTATACTTTCTACTCCAACTTTTTTTTGTGTGATTTTTCAGCTATTTTGCGACTTCTTTGGATCCGTTGTTCAATTTTCTGCAAATTTGGTCCTCTTGGTTGAAGTTGATAAAGTGAAGGTTTTACGAGTTATTCGCAATTTCATCAATCACGGTCAATTAAATACTACCGCAACAAAATTTAGTAAGTGGGTCGTGGTTGTCATATTTGTCATTTTTGATCAGTTTTCATACAATTTCTTTATCCATAGTGAATAATAGGCATTTCCAAATCGGCAGATACCGAATAAAAAGACGTTTGCCAACATTGATCAGCGTCTTCGTGAAAGTGGTACATATTATCAATTTATAAAAGTTCTATTTATATCGGGTTCTCACAGGTTGTTTGAAGCCACCAAAAATTGACAGTGGTAGGAAGCGAACTGCAAGAACACCAGTTTTAGAACAAAGAGTGCTGGATGCTATTGATGCTGATTCCACAACAAGCTCTCGTCAATTGGCAAGAGAAAATAATTCAAATCAGTCCACGATATGTAGAATTATTAAAACGGAACTATTGCGACCTTTCCATTATCGAAAGATACAAGCTTTGGCCATTAATGATTTTTAAGCAAGAGTAAAATTTTCACGTTGGTTTCTAGAAAAATTCAATAATGACCGAAATTATCCATCGATTATCTTATTCACTGATGAGGCCAGAAACGGAACTTTTAACTTTCATAACAATCATTACTACGATTATCAAAATCCACGCGTTTTCATTGAAACCGATCATCAATAGCAATTTAGTGTGAATGTATGGGCTGGTATTATTGGGAATAATTTAGTTGCTCCATTATTTTTGCCACAACGCTTAAAAGGTATTTCCTACACCAATTTTTCGGATAATGATTTACCCGAGTTACTAGAAGGTGTCTATCTGGATGTTAGGGGTCGGATGCGTTTCATGCACGATGGTGCGCCTCCTCATTTGCAGTCCCTGCTAGTCATTGAATCGAACTTTTAATGCAAACTGGATTGGACGTGGAGACCTTGGCTTGCACGTTCACCGGCTCTAAACCCTATGGATTTTTTTTTCTGGGGTCGTTTAGAAAACATGGTGTATTCGGTACCAATTACAAACTTCCAACATCTCCAGCAACGAATTTTTGATTGCTCTAATTTAATAAGAGATGATCCGCAATTATTTTTCAATGTACGTCAGTCAATCATGAAAAGAATTCGTAAATGCATAGCAGTCAGCTGTGAACAATTGGAACATTTAATCAACTAATTTGTTTGTTAATTAATACTTTGTTTAACTTAATAAACTCTTTGACAACTATGACTTTTAGTCCACGGCCCACTTCTTAAATTTTGGTGCCGTAGTATTTAATTGACCGTGATTGATGAAATTGCAAATATCTCGTAAACCGTTCACTTTATCAACTTCAACCAAGAGGACCAAATTTGCAGAAAATTGAATAGCGGACCCAAAACAGTCACCAAATTTGAAAAATTACACAAAAAAGTTGGAATACAAAGTACACGGGAACAATGTGAAAACTAATACTACCAGTCCATTTATAGGCAATCCAATCAAACCAGAAAAATCCTTGTCAACAAAAAAATAATTTTCGTTGGGGATAGTATTTTGAAATTCCTAAAGGTTTTCGAGTTATTTGCGAAAAACGATTTTCAAAATTCAACTTAGAGGGCCAGTCACTTTGTAGCCATATATTTTAGAGAAAAATTTTATCTAACTTTTCGCCTTCAATCTATGTGTAGAATATACACTTGAAGCAGGGGTACGTTTTTTTGGTTCACGTTTATATATATATATATATATATATATATATATATATATATATATATATATACCGGGTGTAACTTTTGAACGGGTCGTTAGATTTCGTTTAAATTTTGGTGGGTTATATTAGTGCCAGTTTGGGATTTTTTACATAAAGAAAACAATAAGGCCGACTTCCGATTTCACTGAAAATGACGCAAAAGCTGAAAATTTAAATGGAACGCCGTGTATATTTTTACATACTTGGATTCTAGGGCTTCAAATACATACGGTTCATTTGTCAAATGTCAACTCAGGCGCATTTTAATTTGTTAAAGTTTTTGAATGACGTCATTTAAATTTTAAATTTTTTAAATAAAACTCACTGTTCACAATAGAAACATACATGGGCCACCCTGTATATTAAATAGCTCTTTCAAGTACTAGTAAAACGATATGCATAGTAATTTCCTTAGCTCCTAAATAAAGCAGTAATTTTTAATTTTCTAATTTTTATTAACACAACATGCTCCTGAAGCCGATTCTGTCAAAGTAAAATGGCGTTTCAGTTGACATTTTGCAGATCAACTGTATGTATTTGAAGCCGTAGAATCCAAACATGTAAAAATATACAGGTTGTTCCGTTTAAATTTTCAGCTTTTGTGCCATTTCCGGTGAAACCCGAAATCGGTCAAATTGTTTTTAATGTAAAAAAAATCCCAAACCCATCACAACTTGAACAAAATCTAACGACCCGTCGTTCAAAAGTGACAGGGATGGCCCTATTTACTTGATTTACACCGGTATATATATATATATATATATATATATATATATATATATATATATATATATATATATATATATATAGGTGTATAGGGTGTTTGTATTTGGTGGATATTTAAAATAAATAAAATTGTTTGCATAAAAGTTATTCATAGTCAAGGTTTTTACCACGTAAAAATGGAATAACTGTATGAATCAAATGTAAGGTCTAAAATGGACTGTTTCCGTGTAATTCGACTTTTGTGTTTTGTAAAAATTGACATCTGTTGCAGTCTTTCAAAAATCGAATATGTTAGGAAATGTGTGGTTGGAACTATCATGAAATGGCCAAAGTTTTCCATCTGTGGCAAATGGTATCGAAAACAGTGGGTACCCAATAGAGGGCGTCGGATTTTAAAATTGTCAAACATACGTTTTTTCTTAAATAGAACCCTAACATTTTCTATACACTTTTTAATTCGTTTTTAAATTATCTATCAAACATCCATTACATTCCCTATAATTAACTTGAACCGCTTTATTGTTATTTTAAGTTTTAATTTTAGTTTAACGATTTTTGCTGTGTACGAGGCGGTAGGCGTTTAAACAAATAGAAAATATTTATTCTCTAAAAAAATTTCAAAACTAGGATTAACGTTTTAAAAAACATAGATAAAATTATTCTAATGAAAGGTTCAAAGTATCTGTTCGACGTGGGCGCCTTCGTCTTGTAAATATAAACGAATTCGCTCGTGAAAAGAAATTTGCACACGTACTAACATTTCTAGCGTAATCTGTCTGAAAGCCTGTGTTATGCGCAGTTTCATGTTGTCAGAAGTAGTTGAAGGATCCTGATACACCAGATTTTTCACATAACGTGATAGAAAAATCTAACGGATTTAAATCTGGCGATCTTGACGGCCAAGCAATCGATCCCTCTTCCTATCCATCGTTCATGGAATCGTTCGTCTAATAATTGTCTCGCAAATAATCTGAGTACTAATTATTCCACCTCATAACAATGTGCGGATTTGCATCGGAATAATAAAGATAATTATGTCCATTAATTAACCCATTATTATGAAACGTAGATTCATCTGTCCATAAAACGAAATTTTAAAATTGGGGTTCCGTTCGGGGTTTATTCATCAGCAACAGCCAGAAATTTGCACGTGCCTCATAATCGTTTGGTAGTAGTTGCTGATGTAATTGCACTTTATATGGATGAAAATGGTTTTTCTTGAACATTCAATCTACTGATCTAGTATAAATTCCTAAACAAGAACTTAATGTGCGTTGACTAACTTGTGGATCATCAATAACTTTAGCCAACACCCTATATTCATTTTCTTCATTTGTCACTGCTTTATCTCGGTGTATTTTACATTTCCTATTGAAACAAATATTTCTAATGTCCGCTGAAAACTTTTTTCTTGTGGGTGCCTTCTATCTGGGAATCCTTCTTTCTACATTATTGATGCCAATAAACAATTTTTTTGGCATTCTCCAAGGATAAAAATCATGTCTACCATTTCTTCTGTGGATAAATTCATTTTGAACAAAATTTTGTCATAATAATATATGCCAATTGAAAACCTTAATAACGTATTGAGAACTGACAGTTACTTTCATGTGTTTTTCATTTAAACGTCTACCACGGACTGTTTCATATCATTTTAAACCAAATTTCGCTACCTTTCAAATAAAGTAAGAGTATGTGTATGCTATACCGGCAATACGAGGAATGTTTTCAATATGGCTGTAAAAAATTGAAATTTCTGTAGCAACCAGAAACCTATAAAAGCAAGAGCTCAGGAAGTCATTCTCTCCCAGTTTTTGTTCAAAAGTGAAAAGATTAAAACAGTGTTGCTAAATTTGTGTTTACATAACCTAATTTATTTTCGTCGAGAAAGTTTACGGTACGAATAATTTCGAGAGCACTTGTTTTTATAACTTCGGTTAAAATTTAAATAGTTCGGTCACCGATACCTGTCGTTGTTAATAAATTATTGCTGTACGATTAATTGATGTCACGATTTTGTTAAAATTTGTTTTCATGTTTTCCGATTTAAAATAATTCTGATATACCAAATTAAATTCCATTTTATTTGGTGAAAAGTTGTTTTATTTATCCGGACAATTCCTCTTAAATAAATATTATATTTTCGGTAACTAAAATAAAATTGTGTTAATAAAAATCTTGGATACTAATAATACATTTTAATCGATATCAGTCATAAAGATTTAAAACCATTTTTTAATAAAAGTTACCATAGTAAATAAGTGTTTGAGGTTGCCGTTTTTGGAAAAGAAAACATCTTGAAGATTGGAGGTTGGAGTCTTCGAGAACCGAGATAGCAGTTGGATATTCGTAACAACAACATCCGAGTGAACATTGCCTGCCTCCAGCTGAAGTTTGAAGACATCATTCAATCGACAGGAAGGATTGTATCTGTGAGTTTTAAAATTTTTATAACCCTGTTATTGGTATTTCCTGCAATCTATATTTGTTATATGTTATTAATTAAGAATTTCAATTATTTACCTGTGTAAACACCTGTGAAGCAAATCATTTCCTTTTCTTTTCTAAATTTTCACATTTTGATCCAAACATTAAAATTTCTTAATTATTTGACATTTTTGACAGTTTTTATTTACACTTAAAGTCAGTAACGCATGCGTTAGAAAGCAAAACTTATTCAGAGCAAATTTTATACGTCAAATTCAATTTAGTATAGGATATTTCTTATACAAAATATATTATCTTCAACTAAATCCTTGAACCCTTTCCCCATTGAGATCCCTGAGCTAGTTTTAAAAATAACATTTAAAATAAAATAAATAACTTCTTTCATTATTACATACAACTAAAACTAGAACCCTATCCCATATTGATATTATTAAATTAACTATTAATCATTTCAATTTATTGGCACCGCAACGTGTGGGCACGATTTAGTTTGAAGTTTTTGGATATAAAAGTACAAAAAATTTTATAGATATTTAGTTTTCATTTTTCGTTCATTGTTATTGGTTATTTGTTATTGTTTATTGTTTATTGTGTTATTAGTGTTAGGATTTTATAAAAAGGGCAAATTTAGTTAGTACAACTAGTGAATGCAAGATCGTAGGGTAACTAGATCAGGTAAAGTTTACGGACCTAAAGATATTGAGGTAAAAGAGAAAGACAGGATCTAGTTACAAAGATGGAGGATATTGAAAAGGATGTTGAAACACAACAAGAAGGGGAAGTCCAGTGAGAGAAAGCAAAAGCTTAGACGTGGACATGATAATCGCCATGTTAATGAAAGCGGAAGAAAGTAGGAAGCAAGATAAGAAAGAAGGGAAGAAAATAGGAAAGAAGCGGAAGAAAATAGAATAAAAGCTGAGGAAAATATTGATAGAAAATTTAACAAGCTTGAAGAAAATAGGAAGCAAGACATGAAAGAAGCAGAAGAGAATAGAAAGGAGGATATGAGACGACTGGTAGAAAGTATCGATAGACAAGTGAGTAAGTGGGAGGACGATAAGGAGAAGTTAGTGCATAAAATGGACAAAACGAAGGAAGAATTAAGCAATAGCATGCACCGAGAAAATGATAAGTTATGGGGAACGATTATTGACAATAAGGAAGAGGTAGATGACAAGATAGGAAAGTTGGACAAGAATATTAGAACTGAAACCCGTCTAAGAGAAGAGGCTTCTAACGAAATAAATATAGAGTAGGAAGGATACATGACATCCACGAACAAATATGTTTTCAGGTGGATAAGAATAGGGATGAGAACAAGAAACAGATGGGGGAAATTTGCAATAAATTAAGAAGGTACGATCATGACCTAGAAGAGTTGAAAGAACGTGAAACACCTCGAAATTTTCAAATCGGCTGGGAAAATTGCATGTGGAATCAAGAGATGCCATATAAATTTGAAGGAAAGAAGCAAGAATCGCCAATGCTATTTTTGAAAAATATAGAAGAATATTTTAATGACATTAAGGACAATAAACAAAGAATGCGTTTGGTGAGAAAGATGCTTAAAGGGAATGCCGAACTATGGTACAATTTAGTACAAGAGCAATGTACCGATTATAAGCACTTCAAGGAATTATTTACCAAACAATATTGGAGTGACGTCCAACAAAATGTAATAAGGGAAGAATTTTCAAGGGCGAAGTATGACAAAAACTATGGCACTTCAAGGGAGATTTATGTGATGAAGAAATACCAAATAGCAAGATACTTCACACCACCGATGAATGAACAAGAAATAGTCCAATATTTAGCAAGGCAACTGGAGAATAATGTGGCAGAAAACATTATTCTGCAAAATATAGATAATATAACATCACTACTACAATTTTTAAGAAGATACGATGCGTACGAACAGCATCAGAACAGTTACGAAAAGAGAGAATTTAACCCTAGGAATTATGGAAATGACAGAAGGAATATAATTACAGGCACGAAAGAGAGGACAATAGGAGAGATAATTATAATAGGAATTATGGAAATGACAGGAGAGATTATCAAAATCAATATCATCGTGCTGATAATCGTAGAGAGTATTTCCAAAATGGCAACAATAGGGAAGGCAATTATAGATCGGGAAGAGAGAGAACAACTTCCAACAAAGACGAGGGGATATAATAATGGCTACGATAGGAATAGATTTAATTACAACAATCAAGCCAAGGATAATGAACGGGAACATCAGAATAATAGAGAGAATGAAGGAAAGGATCATCGTAGAAATGATATGCAAAAAGAAAATAGAAGGCCATACCAAGAGATCGTGGATGATCAGAATAGGAGGGTGAATAACATCCAGGTACGAGAAGAGAAGGAGGAACCGAGTTGTGGAAGGATTAGTTGGGTCAATGCTATCGTACATGCATCCCAAGACGAAGAAAAGAACACAAAAAGGACTTTGACAAGATCACCGTTCAAAATTTTAAATACGAGCTTCCTTGTCAACAATGTAAAGACAAACTACCAACATCCTACGGAATTTTTAGAAATTGAACAAAATTCAGAACCAGAAACTGCAAACATTTTATTACCTTTCGTTAACATTAGAATTAAGAATTTAAATTTATTAGGATTAGTTGATACCGGATCAGAAATTTCATTAATACAGGAAAAATCATCGTAGAGAATAACGATTTATTTAAAGATGAGATCATTAGAATAAACAAAATAGAAGTTATGGCAGCAACGGATAAGAAGCTTAGCACTATAAATAGGATGCTACATACTGAAGCTAAGGTAGGGGAACAGATTTTTCAAACACAATGGTTTATAACTAACAATTTAAAATGGAGTTAATAATCGGAATGGATTTGATTAAGCAATTAAAATTGATTATCGATGCGCAACATATGAAGATAAGAATTGGTAAAGATGAATTAAACTGGGTACAGCCCTACAATAAAAGATTAAATTTATATAAACCGCATATCCAGTATTTGAAGGTGGAAAGAATTATAAAGGATGAGCAATTCGATATCAATCACATTGGTTACAAGCAAGAAGTTATAAACATTATACAAGAAAATTTGGTGTTGATAAATGAAGAACCTAGCGTAGCAAGTAAATATGTACATAAAATTGAGGTGCCTAGATGAATCTAAAATTTTCATACTTCTATAAGTTATTCTTATTTCAAAATTTAATTTTAATAGGTAGGTCAATTAAAGAACTTAATATTTTCTTGTACAAAAATATCTTCATTCTTAAATTGGGGAATTTGAGATGTTTAGAAAGAGGTAATAGAAGTATCGGACAGCTTACATGACATTTGGGTCATAAAAAGGGGTAATTTCTGGCTCAAGACAAGTGCGAGACACAATTTTACATAAATATGGTTCACGATGTGTTTAAAATAAATTTATTTGGTATAAATTGATCTGAATATCATTTGCTAAGTTTGGTTTCATCATAAAAAGCAATTTGTTGCTACCAAAATTGTCAAAGATGTTAAATATCACCGTTTTCGTAGAGTCATTTTAGTAGTGCAATTTTACAATAAAATTCAATTTTTCAAAGGTAATTTGGCAAGTAGACATTTCACAGGTGTTTAAACATGGACTATGTAGTTAGGATTATGTTAGGGATAAGGTATGTTTAGTTTTTAAGAGCAGGAAATACAAAATTTAGTTAAAAGGGTTATAATATGGATAGTATAGACAATTTTCGCACACATTTTTGTTAGTGAATTAGTGACAAAATTTATAATAAATGATTCACAACAAGAAAGACATTTAGAACATTTTGGCATACAAACATTTATAGTGCCGTACAATTTATAGTGTAAAATCCCAAAACAGTGTTAGACGATGAGATATTTTCAATGCAAGACTAAATAACATTATGCATTGCAAATAAGTAGTGTGAACAATAAAGACAAGTTATACAAACCTTAAACATAACATTTTATGTGCTAAAACATTTTTAATATGAATTTATTTCATATTTAAAATTTAAGTATGGTTACGTTGTAAATTTTAGATTTTTCACATAATTTTATACTTTTTCCATATTATTAGATTTAGTTTTTGCTCTTAAAGCAAATAATAGTTGTTCTTTCACAATATAAATAAGTTTCTATAAGGATACAGCGTTTTATCCGCAAAATTATTCCAAATATAAGGTGATTTCTAGACAAATTTACAAAACTTAAAATTTTCATTAAAGTAAATGTTTTGAATATAAAAGATATGTTTTCTTATGTAAATTGTCCTCAGAATTCCATTTTCGCAAGTAATTTTAGTGTAGCTTGTAAGTGTGTATAGTTAGTAGCTTATTTTGATTAGATTAAGTTGTTTCGTTTATTAGTGGTAGGATTTATTGCTTATTCGGTGTCCTTTTATTCGAAATTTCACATAGTTTTCATTTCTGTTTTAAATTTCATTTCCGACCATGTATAAGAAAGTTACGGCCAAAATTCCATTTTTGTACAATTCTTAATTTTGATTAGCCAATCACATTCATTGTAAATTTTGCAATATGGCTGTTAAAAAATTGAAATTTCTGTAGCAACCAGAAACCTATAAAAGCAAGAGCTCAGGAAGTCATTCTCTCCAGTTTTTGTTCAAAAGTGAAAAGATTAAAACAGTGTTGCTAAATTTAGTGTTTACATAACCTAATTTATTTTCGTCGAGAAAGTTTACGGTACGAATAATTTCGAGAGCACTTGTTTTTATATCTTCGGTTAAAATTTAAATAGTTCGGTCACCGATACCTGTCGTTGTTAATAAATCATTGCTGTACGATTAATTGATGTTACGATTTTGTGTAAAATTTGTTTTCATGTTTTCCGATTTAAAATAATTCTGAAATACCAAATTAAATTCCATTTTTATTTGGTGAAAAGTTGTTTTATTTATCCGGACAACTCCTCTTAAATAAATATTATATTTTCGGTAACTAAAATAAAATTGTGTTAATAAAAATCTTGGATACTAATAATACATTTTAAACGAAATCAGTCATAAGGATTTAAAACCATTTTAATAAAAGTTACCATAGTAAATAAGTGTTTGGAGGTTGCCGTTTTTGGAAAAGAAAACATCTTGAAGATTGGAGGTTGGTGTCTTCGAGAACCGAGATAGCAGTTGGATATTCGTAACAACAACATCCGAGTGAACATTGCCTGCCTCCAGCTGAAGTTTGAAGACATCTTTCAATCGACAGGAAGGATTGTATCTGTGAGTTTTAAAATTTTTTATAACCCTGTTATTGGTATTTCCCTGCAATCTATATTTGTTATATGTTATTAATTAAGAATTTCAATTATTTACCTGTGTAAACACCTCTGAAGCAAATCTTTTCCTTTTCTTTTTCTAAATTTTCACATTTTGATCCAAACATTAAAATTTCTTAATTATTTGACATTTTTGACATTTTTTATTTACACTTAAAGTCAGTAACGCATGCGTTACAAAGCAAAACTATTCAGAGCAAATTTTATACGTCAAATTCAATTTAGTATAGGATATTTCTTATACAAAAATATATTATCTTCAACTAAATCCTTGAACCCTTTCCCCATTGAGATCCCTGAGCTAGTTTGGTCAAAAATAACATTTAAAATAAAAATAAATAACTTCTTTCATTATTACATACAACATAAAACTAGAACCCTATCCCATATTGATATTATTAAATTAACTATTAATCATTTCAATTTATATATATATATATATATATATATATATATTGTAACTTTGAACGGGTCGTTAGATTTCGTTTAAATTTTGGTGGGTTATATTAGTGCCAGTTTGGGATTTTTACATAAAGAAAACAATAAGGCCGACTTCCGATTTCACTGAAAATGACGCAAAAGCTGAAAATTTAAATGGAACGCCGTGTATATTTTTACATACTTGATTCTAGTTCAAATACATACGGTTCATTTGTCAAATGTCAACTCAGGCGCATTTTAATTTGTTAAAGTTTTGAATGACGTCATTTAAATTTTAAATTTTTAAATAAAACTCACTGTTCACAATAGAAACATACATGGGCCACCCTGTATATTAAATAGCTCTTTCAAGTACTAGTAAAACGATATGCATAGTAATTTCCTTAGCTCCTAAATAAAGCAGTAATTTTAATTTTCTAATTTTATTAACACAACATGCTCCTGAAGCCGATTCTGTCAAAGTAAAATGGCGTTTCAGTTGACATTTTGCAGATCAACTGTATGTATTTGAAGCCGTAGAATCCAAACATGTAAAATATACAGGTTGTTCCGTTTAAATTTTCAGCTTTTGTGCCATTTCCGGTGAAACCCGAAATCGGTCAAATTGTTTTAATGTAAAAAATCCCAAACCCATCACAACTTGAATAAAATCTAACGACCTGTCGTTCAAAAGTGACAGGGATGGCCCTATTTACTTGATTTACACGGTATATATATATATATATATATATATATATATATATATATATATATATATATATATATATATATATATATATAGGTGTATAGGTGTTTGTATTTGGTGGATATTTAAAATAAATAAAAATTGTTTGCATAAAAGTTATTCATAGTCAAGGTTTTTACCACGTAAAAATGGAATAACTGTATGAATCAAATGTAAGGTCTAAAATGGACTGTTTCCGTGTAATTCGACTTTTGTGTTTTGTAAAAATTGACATCTGTTGCAGTCTTTCAAAAATCGAATATGTTAGGAAATGTGTGGTTGGAACTATCATGAAATGGCCAAAGTTTTCCATCTGTGGCAAATGGTATCGAAAACAGTGGGTACCCAATAGAGGGCGTCGGATTTTAAAATTGTCAAACATACGTTTTTTCTTAAATAGAACCCTAACATTTTCTATACACTTTTTAATTCGTTTTTAAATTATCTATCAAACATCCATTACATTCCCTATAATTAACTTGAACCGCTTTATTGTTATTTTAAGTTTTAATATTAGTTTAACGATTTTTGCTGTGTACGAGGCGGTAGGCGTTTAAACAAATAGAAAATATTTATTCTCTAAAAAAATTTCAAAACTAGGATTAACGTTTTAAAAAACATAGATAAAATTATTCTAATGAAAGGTTCAAAGTATCTGTTCGACGTGGGCGCCTTCGTCTTGTAAATATAAACGAATTCGCTCGTGAAAAGAAATTTGCACACGTACTAACATTTCTAGCGTAATCTGTCTGAAAGCCTGTGTTATGCGCAGTTTCATGTTGTCAGAAGTAGTTGAAGGATCCTGATACACCAGATTTTTCACATAACGTGATAGAAAAATCTAACGGATTTAAATCTGGCGATCTTGACGGCCAAGCAATCGATCCCCCTCTTCCTATCCATCGTTCATGGAATCGTTCGTCTAATAATTGTCTCGCAAATAATCTGAGTACTAATTATTCCACCTCATAACAATGTGCGGATTTGCATCGGAATAATAAAGATAATTATGTCCATTAATTAACCCATTATTATGAAACGTAGATTCATCTGTCCATAAAACGAAATTTTAAAATTGGGGTTCCGTTCGGGGTTTATTCATCAGCAACAGCCAGAAATTTGCACGTGCCTCATAATCGTTTGGTAGTAGTTGCTGATGTAATTGCACTTTATATGGATGAAAATGGTTTTTCTTGAACATTCAATCAACTGATCTAGTATAAATTCTAAACAAGAACTTAATGTGCGTTGACTAACTTGTGGATCATCAATAACTTTAGCCAACACCCTATATTCATTTTCTTCATTTGTCACTGCTTTATCTCGGTGTATTTTACATTTCCTATTGAAACAAATATTTCTAATGTCCGCTGAAAACTTTTTTCTTGTGGGTGCCTTCTATCTGGGAATCCTTCTTTCTACATTATTGATGCCAATAAACAATTTTTTTGGCATTCTCCAAGGATAAAAATCATGTCTACCATTTCTTCTGTGGATAAATTCATTTTGAACAAAATTTTGTCATAATAATATATGCCAATTGAAAACCTTAATAACGTATTGAGAACTGACAGTTACTTTCATGTGTTTTTCATTTAAACGTCTACCACGGACTGTTTCATATCATTTTAAACCAAATTTCGCTACCTTTCAAATAAAGTAAGAGTATGTGTATGCTATACCGGCAATACGAGGAATGTTTTCAATTTCCGGAAAAACCGGAAGTAGTTGTTTTCATCAGGATAATATCATTTTATTAGCGCAAATGAACAAAGTTTATTTCCAAAATCCCAAGTTTGTAACCAAAATATCTCCTATACTAGTAGGTTTAGAAGAAGCAAGTTAGTTGAATTCATAACAGTAGCTGGTTGCCTACAAAATATAAAAAAAACAAAAAAAAAATGCTTGGAGAGATTTTTGAAAAAAATCAATTTCGTATAATTCCTTAAGTTTGACCCCTTAAATAAAGGCAAATTTATATCATAATTAATTATGTAAAGAAATATCTTTAAAGAACCTTTATTTAACTACGCATATCTATTTCCAATTCTTTTATATCTTCAACGGTATCGGAAATATAAATTTCTACAAAACAAAATGTATATGTGACTGCAACTGCGGCCATATTCAATTTTGAAAGTTTTAGAAAATTGCATTTCATGGGAGTTATTGATGACCTGAATTTCAATCTTTCATGTTAAAATTTGAATATTTGCCCCAAAAGAACACCCTTATTTTCACTCCCTGTACATCTATTGCGTTCAAAAGCTTATTTTGTTGACATAATTGTCTCGTAGGCCTTCATTTCAAATTTTATCAAAATCGTCCGTATAGTTTCGGCTGGCGAGTGACTACAGACACACACACACACACACACACACACACACACACACACACACACACACACACACACACACACACACGCACGCACACGCACGCGCACGCTCACGCGCACGCACGCATGCACGCTACGCACGCACCCACCCACCCTCCCACCCATTCAACCAACCAACCAACCAACCAATCAACCAACCACCCACCCACTGAGATATAGGGTGTTTTATTATTTTACTCCGATGCTCTTATAAACCACAACTTTGGAACCGCCCTGTAGATTTTTTTCATATTTGGTACAACAAAAACTCAATCGTCTACTGCAAAATTTGAGTCAAAATCCAGGTTAGTCTTTAGGAATATTTTTAAAATTTCATAATTCCTAAAACAACACCATGTATATCAGATTTTTAAAAATTGAACCGAATATTTTAAAAGTACGAAAAAAATAAGTTACACTGAAATATTTTTATAAGTGCGCATTTTAATCTGCTAATACAATTTTTAAAGCCAAAATTCAATAAATAGATTATTAACTAAAACAAGGGGAAAGTTTAAAATATATGTGTAGAGATTTTTTTTATGCGGCATTTTAAAAATCCGATGATAATTTTAATATGTTTATTTTATTAAAATATAAAGATTAAGTTGCTGAAAAAATGAAAAATGTTTAATTGAAGATATTTTCAAAAAAAAAAAAACTACACGTAAGAAAATATTTTAACAAAATGCATACAAATTCTTTAAAACAAAAGCGCACACATATATAAAAAACTTATTTTAATAGATGTTCCAAATATCCACCGTTTTGTTCAATACATTTTCGAGCTTTCATAAGTATGTTCTGATTATTAATGGGTCACCCCTCATTTCCTCACAAGCATTATTAATTCTGTAAACAAGTTCTTCTCTGCCATTGATCTCTGAGGGGTATAATTTTGATTTCGGATATCCCCAAACGTGGTAATCCACTGAGTTGAAGTCTGGTGAACGAGTAGGCCAGGCATGGGGTTCACCCTTACCTATCCACTTATTTTGGGCACTTTTGTTAAGAAATAAGGACAACACCGGTAACATAGTCTGCAAAAAATCCAGATAGTAGTCCCCATTTAAAGTACGAGGTATGACATATGGTCCAATAATATGATTGTCTAAAACACCACACCATACATTAACCGAAAATTTATATTGTGAATGTGTTTGTCTTGTAGCAAAAGGATTTTCGTCAACCCAAATATGAGAGTTTCTAAGATTGAAAACCCCATCCCTGGTCAATATGGCTTCATCGGTGAATAAACACCTACTAATTATTCTTCTCGTTTCTAGTATCCACCGACTAAAATTTAACCTTAATTCAAAAACACGAGGTTCCAATCTCTGCACATCTTGAATGTGATATGGGTGTAAACTAAATTGTTTTAATCTTCTCCAAACGGTAGTAGAAATGAATGTCCAATGCACCTTCTACTGATTTCTGGGTTGTTTTCAACCACATCTAAAACAAAATAATGTAATTTATTTACTTATTAATTCTTTATGCATTTATTTATTTATGCATCTATTTATTTATTTAATTTTTTTTTAAGTACGTATCTTATTACGGATATTTTATTAATATTAATTCAAAAAATTTGCCCAAGTTATGATGAACAAAAAGGAATTTATTTTTATCATTTTTATCAATTTACCTAATATGACATCTTCGATGTCCAAATGTTGTCTTTCACTGGCTTTGGTATAGGAAATCTACCATGTTGTCGAAGATAACGAAAAACGTTTGAAAAAGTCTCATGATGCAGCGTTCGACGATTCGGGAACCGCATTTCATACTCCCCTGCTGCTTCTCTACCGATTTCGTTGCAAACACCGTAAACAAAAATTATGTCTGTACATTCTTCCTTTGAGAATTGATGTGACATATTATTATTTATATTTATTATTATTTGAAATAAAATAAATTTATAACTGCATAAATTACGCTGTCATAAAATATAAAATTTATAACAAAACTAACTGTCAGAGTTGTCATCTTACCCTAGCTTACTTGATAATTTAACGAGTTTGGTATGTACTACAAATGTGCCTTACAGCTGTACGTTTGTGGTGTAATTAATCTTTAAAATTTTTAATATTCTAACATATAGGGTGTTATTTTGGGACTTACCCAAATGGTACAATTTTTTTAGGAATCCTGTAATTTAGCATTTTTATGTTGGTTTAAATGTATAAACGCTGCAGATAACGCCCTCTAGTTTATTTGCTTTAAACTAAACAGTTTACCAAAAAAAATTCTTTAAAAGAGCATAAAATGCTATTTCAAATGAGACCAAAAGTATTCAAAGCGGTTGAACGGTTCAGGCGATATTAAAATGCAAATATTGACAAATCCTTTTGCTCCTTCCTCCCTTATTATGATATGTGCGAAAAAATGTCGTAAAGCAAAATCGTGCGGTATTATTCAAGCTGTCAAATGATGTTTTGAAAGTTATAGCTCATCGTCTAACTTTCCAAGATAGCGTGAATTTTGTTTCTTCATAGTAGTTACTACCCCTAGCGGTCAAATAATTTTCAGCTATCTCTCTTACCCATTTTACTTAGAAAGATTTTTTCCCAAACCTCTACGCAATACCATTGTCGAGATACAGCCGCTCCGTACCCTTATCCGGACACCCAGTACAAAAGGTGCATACGTATATCTGGCAAAGAGGTGAATTTAAAATATGACTAACTTGATGTGAATCAGTTCACTTTTTGGTTATATTGAGAGTGTGTTTAAGCCAAAAGTAGGTCTGGAGGAGGAAAGCAAATGGAGCGCGAATGTCCACAATGAAGGTAGATAATTGTGCGAGAATGAAATAGCCAGATTCTGTGAGTAAAGGGTTAAATTATTATAAACCAGTGTTGAACGAACAAGTAAAAAAAAATGACGTTGACAGTGTAGGATAAGCATGAAAAAATGTGTTATCAATTGTGCCGTGCAGATATGTAGAAGAGCGACTATTGGTAGACAGAAAAAGTGTGCTTGATGGAATAAATCGGTAAAAAAAGCAGTATGTAAGAAAAAAGACGCGTACATGGCAATGATTGCTGCAAAAAATGAGACAGAAAAAGCGATAGCATGTGGTGTACAGATCAAGAAACAAAGAAGCGAAGGTGGTAATGAGAATAAATAAGGAGAAAGTGATGGCTGTGGAAGGAGAGAAAATGCATGTGTTAGGGTAAGATGGGCTTTGAGTGAATACTTTAATAGTGAGCAAGGAGTGAGACAAAGCAGTGTGATGTCATCGTGGTTGCTCAATGACAAGTATTCAAGAAAAGTTTATTGTGGACGCATGTTGACCCTAGTATACGAAGATACCGATTTCTTGAATAATGTATGGTTTTCAGCCGAAAGTCATGTTCACCTAAGGCTATATCAATAGACAAACAACTACATTTCTGGGATTTTAACGCCCTTGCTTCATTGTAGAAAAACCACTTCACAGTGCAGTGAGCATTTGGGAAAAAAAAATGTCTCGTTGAACGAACTTCGATTGCCCTTCACATTCACCTGACCGTACGATACCTGTTCCATACATCTGAGGAATGATGAAAGTCAGTATTCTGCTCTGATGCACCAATGGATATAGCAGAACTACCATAATACCGTATTTCAACAACTGCGTCAAACACTATATATGAATATATTCAATGATTTGCAAAATCGCTATGAAGATTGTTTACGCCGTAATGGTGCTCATTTTGAACATGTAAATTACAAACATTCAAAAAATTAATAGAGTTGTTGTTTTCGGTACTGTTTATTTAGGCCAGTACTCTACTTTATTCGTTAAAAAACGTCAATTACTTCTAGCATCACAAAATAATAATCACGTAGCATAAATCAAATGTCTGGAAATTTCTATAATTCACCTAGTCAAGTTACATCCAGTTATACCGGAAGTAGGGATCTACTTTGTTATTTTCAATTTAACACCTTTGCCATTTTGGATGGGAACTATAATTTTGAATATTTTTTGCTGAAGCTATACTATGCCCATCTACTACGGTTTTGGACAGAAAAATTATTTTTCGAAATCTTGACAGCTGGTTGAAGTTTACAAAAAGTTAAAATACAATTGAAATCTGTGCCTGAGAATAATGCCTAAATTTATACTATTCAGCAAGAGTTAAAAATGTAAAAGAATCCATTTTTTAAATGGAACACCCTACTTTTGATACGTAATCGGATTAGCAATAAGATTTGCTACAAAGTGATATGACATGTTGTTACACCTAAATCAAACTGTTCTAGAGTTATTTCCAAAAAACAGAAAATTTTAAGTCCTTAGACATTATTTCGAGAGTTATGTGAATGGTTGGTATGGATACGAAAAATAATTTTTCAAGTGCCAAGCTTTTAATGTTTTTGATTTAGTACTTATCCCTTAAGTGCCTTAATATTACTGATAAAAAAAGTCAAAAAGGACAACAATAACGAAAATAATGTTTATACAAATCAAAAAATTCTCAGTTTATTTTTTATGCATGCAAAATCCGGCAAGATTCTTAGTAGAACTTTTTTTTTACTAATAGTGTTCCTGAACAGGCTAAGATTTGCCTAACCTGCTAAAGCACTCAGGAACACCGGGATGGGGTTAGGGATATTGTTCGGCTACCGAGAAATGTTAATGAAGGGCTACCTTAAATTTGCTTAAATCAAAGTTTGGAGGAAAACAGAAACTGGGTAGTGCATTCCACAATTTGGTCGCCGGGTGGAAAAACGTAGATTGCGCCCGTTTAGTTTGATAAAATGGAATTTTGAGAGCGTAATTGTGGTGTGAATGTGAAAACCGAGTGTTTCTAGCGGAAATGGCCTGCGAAGGTATTAGGGAGTGTATTTCGGAGGCACACTTGCCATTGTAATAGCGATAGAACATGGAAAAAACCGAAACTGTTCTTCTACACTCAAGAGACTGTAGATCAGAAGTTAAAGACGGGTCATTTATAAGTGTTATAGCTTCTTTTTGGATGAGGTTTACCATATCAAGGGCGTATTGGGGAGCACTGACCCAGAGGTGGGAATTGTATTCCAGCTAAGGTCGAATTTGAGCCTTGTACAGTAAAACTAGTTGTTGCGTTGTGAAGTACTGTTTAGATCTGTATAGAAAGCCCAGTTTACGGGCAGCTGTTTTGCTGGCTGACAAAAGGTGGTCAACCCATGAAAGGTTCGATGATACGGCATCCCTAACACAGAAATAGAGTTTGAAAACTTGAGATCTAGGCCATTAATATTTCTAGCAGGAAATTATCGGACTTTCTTGGCGGACACAAGGTAACAATGTGTTTTGTAGGGGTTGAGCGTGAGTAGATTGTTCCTTCCCGATTCAAGCATACGTTCTAGATCACTGTTGATTGAGGCTGCAATTTTCACTGTAACCTCCACATTAGACCTATTCATGTGAGAAAACTGAGAACTACAACGTAGAGTCTGCCGTCTGCAAAGCAATGGATCGGGATAGCTATTGAGGAAATGAGCTCATTTATGTATAGCGGGAAAAGTGTGGGAGCCCGCGTTAATAGTAGTTTCTTTCGAAAAGTAGCCATTGATGACAACACGTATACGTCTTTTGTCTAGAAATCTGTAGATAAGCGTATCGGAGGAGCCGAACGACGTGAGATTGACAAATAGAAACTTGTGCCAAACCTGCTCAAGAGCCTTTGAAATATCTAAAGCTACTACGACAGTTTCACCGGACCTTTCTAATGTGTTATTCAAAAGTTGGGTGTCACACAAGATCACGCGTTGAGCGACTCTGGCTGATCCTATACTGGTGGTCGTGGAGAAGTTTATTGGACTCGAGGAACGAAAGTAGTTGGTGGTTGATGGGTTTCTCCATGATTTTGGATAGAATGGAAGTGAAAGCTATTGGTGGACAGTTTGAGGGATCGGTTTTATGCCCTTTTTAGGATTAGGTTGGATATTTGCCAACTTGCATGATGAAGGAAACTCTTCAGATGAAATGGAGATCGAAAAGGGTTTGGACAATACAGGTACTAGCTCGGGATACCATTTTTTGAGGACGATAGCTGGAATAGGGTCAAGGCCTGAGTCAAGTTTATTGACAATTGATTGAACTTGAAAATTATTTAACGAAAACTTTCTACATTTAACTCCGATGACAAAAGGGAAATTCTGAAGAATAGCATCAAATTTTGGGCACTTTGGACGAATCAGTTAAGTGTTATATCGACAAAAAACTGTAGTTGATGATGAAGAGGGAGAGTTGAATAACTTGTCTTATTCCGAGGCCAATTCCAACGCCTGAGTTCGTTCCGCCGAAGAAGCATCACTTCCATGACTATAAATTCTCGTTAGTACAAGACCTTTATCCTCAAGACCGCAACGTCAGATTTAACTTGTGTAAGATTATATATCTTCGAAGTCAAGAAGAAGAGATTTCTTTTACAAAAATTATCTGGACAGATGAATCTAAGTTTTCGCGTGAAGGGATTTTTAACCATATCTGGGCTTTAGATCCAATAAAAACACTATCAGGTCAGGTTTAGTAACTGTGGTTTCATATTAGTTGGCTTGATCGGAAATAGGCCGGTCAACGCAATTAAAACCAGGTTTAGCTTCTATGTTTTTTGGCTTATGATGGATGACAGGTTCTCTTACGTCATTTATGAAGGCGTATTAACGGCGGCGCGTTTCCTCAATTTATTATGGACTGTGTTAGTAGATTTTCTTGACAAACGCCTTTGAACTTGACAAGAGGTTGTTGGTACTAGTTTCATCAGACCATTGCACACAGGAAGTATCCCAAGAACTCACATTAATGTTCGAAAACAGGTGGATAAGGCGGTTAGAGCCATGGAACTAGCCTGCAAGATCTCCAGATTTGACACGTTTGGACTTGCACCTTTGGGAAAATATCAAACATCAGGTCTACCATACACCGGTGAACACGAGAGAGTAATAAGAGGCACGTGTGCGAGCAGCATTCAACAAACTCGCTCCTCAAGAAGTACGAACAGCAGTACTGGAGGGTGTTTCTTCACGCTTAACATCATCCTTGAATGCGAACGGCCACCATTTCGAACATTTATTATAATTTGTTACTAGTTCTTTACATCCATTTTTGTCATTTGAAGTAAATGTGGATAGTTTTCGTTAAATATTGTTCTTCATTTGTATAAACACTACTTTAGCAATAATATTAAAGCATTTAAGAGTCATAAACATTAAAAACTTTACATTTGAAAAATTATTTCGCGTATCCTTAGCAACCATTCATAGCATTCTCGAAATAATGGCTAAGGAATTAAAATTTTCCGTTTTTTAGAAATAACTTTACAACAGTTTGATTTAGGCATAACAACATGTCATATCACTTTGTAGCAAATCTTGTCGCCAATTCGATTACGTAACAAGAAATAGGGTATTCCATTAAAAAAAAATATTTTTTTTACATTTTTAACTCTGGCTGAAAAGTATAAATTTAGGCATTATTCCTAAACAGATTTTTATTTAAAAAAATTTATACTATAAAAGCATCTTTAAACTACAAACCTAATTGGATTTTAACTTTATATCTCAATCCGAGAAGGAGTTACGGTCCATTTTGTAAACGTCGATCAGCTGTCAAGATTTAGTAAAATAATTTTTATCTCAAAAACCGTAATAGATGGGCATGGTAAGCTTTCAATCAAAAGATTCAAAATCATGGTTCCCATCCAAAAATGCAAAAATGTATAGTATGTTCTAATGAAAATAACAAAGTAGATGGCGACTTCCGGTATAACCGGAAGCGGTAGAAGTCTGAAAATATTTTAGTTGAACAGAACGCAATCAATTATTTTTGACTACGACCCTTTACACTTCTAATGAACGGTCTCGCTGAGACACCCCGTATATAATAAATAACCCACGACTCGTCGTAGATAATAACCGTAGAAGGGTTGCTAACTTTAGTAATTTCTAACGGAAGAGTCTGTACTTGCAAAACAATCGTTGTTTACAACTGATTGTTTAGATGTTGGACATTATATTGTTGACACACAGTTTAATCTCCGATCTCCGTCGGTTAAATCAGATAAATATATTGCAATTATACTTAAAAAACATATTTTGTCACACAACTAATTTTTATTACTACAAAATTAAGCGCAAAACCCGGAAGTACTGCTATATAGCACTTAAGTAGTATAGGTAAAGCTTTGACTTTCATTTCCACCATAACACACCACTATGAAACACATATTTAATTATAAACTCAAACCAGTTTGATCAATATGCGTTGTTTGGAAAAGTATAGGCCTGTATCACAACTAAGATTCACCCTCAATGATAATGAAATTGCGTCCTAGCACAGTTTTGTTAAAAGTATCACGTTTAACAACTATAAATAGAACAAAAACTACCTTTAGGGTTGAAAGTATTATTTTAATATTTCAAAGCATCAAGTATCTAAAACGAAAACACCCTATGATAAAATTAAACGGAAATGGTGCTAAATTAGACAAGAATTTGTGATGTATATCCGTCTTGTTATCTGGATACAATATATTATTCTGACAGTCTCACCGCATGACGCTGACTGTCATTGATTAATGTACGATATTAATAAATAATACATGAAACTGTTCTATCTATTATTTTATCTGTTTAATTCGATATTTGTTTCGTTGGCCATTATTATAACAGAATCACTGATGTTATTCTATTTAATTGGCCCATTATCAACTGTTTTATAAATTCCATTTTAAAGGCAGATTTACAATTCTTTTCTGAAGCCAATCGAATTGGTAAATAAAGAGCTGGTTGATTGGTAAAAACAGGAATTGAGACAACTTTTGTTTGGATTTTTTATTTGTTCTTGATGACAGTACTTGAAACCATTAAAAAAAAATTAAGAAAAAAAATTCGGTCTTTTTAAACACCAAAACCAATGCGTGACATATATGTTCAGTGTGGTGATAAAGTAAGGAACAAAATTTATAATTGCGTTATTTAATGTTTCCAAGCAAAACGCTCGGACAGGCCAATTTTACTTTTTCATTAGCCACCTTATGACAAAAATTTTACTTATGACGTCATGTATTTTTGCACAATGACGTCATCATTGGTTTTTTTCAATGACAACCCCAATTTTTTTTGCTGCTTTTTATTAGATGGTCCAACTACTTAAATTATGGTGCAAAAAAATTGGTACCTTAGATAACTATTTTTTTGAGAAAATAACACATTTACCGTTAGAAATAAAAATGTAACTTTAAAGGCAGAAAATCATAATTAAACCTCAAAAACAAAAGAAATTTATCGCAAATGCTCTCCGTTAACCATTTGGCACTGACCGATAGTGTAAACACTTTGTACACTTCGCTCAAGGACTTCAGGCGTAATGCGCTCCACTTCATTGCAAATTCTTTGCCGTAGCTCGTCTTAATTATTTGGCATATTAAAATAAACCCACAGAAAAAAAAACTAAGGGAGTCAAGTCTGGGGAACGCGGTGACCACTCAATTGCTCCTCGACGTCCTATCCACCTTTCAGGAAATGTGGCGTCAAGAGATTGACGGACGTTGACTCCAAAGTGAGGAGGCGCCGTATCATGTTGAAATGTACGAGTAGTTTTTGTTTCATCCGTCAAAAATGATACAGACGTGATAACGATAATTTGCAAACACGCACATTACTCCCGAAGTCCTTGAGTGTACAAAATGTTTACACTCGCATCTATCACTGCCAAATGGTTAACGGAACGCAATTTGAACATTTGCGATACATTTCGTTTGTTTTCGAGGTTTAATTATGATTTTCTTCCATTAAAGTTACGGTAAATATGTTATTTTCTCAAAAAAATGGTTTTCTAAGGTACCAATTTTTTTACACCATAATTTAAGTAGCTGGACCATCTAATAAAAAGCAGCAAAAAAAATGGGGTTGTCATTGAAAGAAAAACAATGATGACGTCATTGCGCAAAAATACGTGATGTCATAAGTAAAATTTTTATGCCATAATGTTTTTTTTTATGATTGTGGACCTGAACAGGCTAAATGTGGCTAATTAAAAAGTAAAATTAACCTGTCCGAGCGTTTTGTTGGAAACATTAAATAACGCAATTATAAATTTTGTTCCTTACATTATCACCAAACGTGTGTTACGCTAGGCAGTAATTATAGCAAAATACACAATGCGAGTGTAAAGTCTGGAACTATAGCAATAAATCTTTTGTTAAACGTTTTTGAAAAATACTCGAACACGTAAATTTTTATCTTAAATGGGACATATTTTACTGTAATCATCACTTAAAGATCGTCTTTTGTTTTTGAGTTGTGACGTAAGCGACAACGTTTTTTTAATGGAAACCCTAATATTTTATGATGAATTTGGAGAGAGCATGAAATTCTATGACCAAATATGCTAAAAAAGTATGGTACTGTATTTTGAAATTTCCGAGATAATTGCCGTTAAAGTTTTAAAACAAAGATGTAATAACAATCAAGAGTTCCAAGTTTTAATAAAAAAAATCAAGTAGCCATGTAACAATTGACAGCGTTAAAATGATGACAGTTCTTTATCAGTTTGTTTATCTGGTTTTATTGTGGGCTTTTTTAGTAATTCAGTAAATTATGGTGTGATATTTGACTAAAAAAGAGCGAATTGAAATTTTAATATTGAGGGGACGTGGCTACCGTACTGGAACACAACAAGAGGTTTGTGAGATATTTAATAACAAATAAAGGATTAGATATTTTGTTGTCTCTGCAAGAAAATCACCATGGAACTACAAGAGAACTAGCCGCAAATAATGACATTTCTCAAAGGTCAGTTATAAAAATCTTAAAGAAACATAAATGGCATTCCTACAAAGTTCAATTAGTGCAAAAGCTTAACGGAGATGATCCTGAACACAGAACAGAGTTCTGTGAGGTAATGATGGAGCGGTACAATATCGATGGCGACTTTTCAAATCGCATCATTTTTTCTGATGAAGCAACATTTCACTTTAATGGAACAGTGAATCGTCATAACTATCGATAGTGGGCTCCTAAAAATCCGCGCGGGATGAACGAGACGCACACGCAGTTTCCTCAAGAACTCAACGTTTGGGCAAGGATTGTAGGGGATAGAATTCTAGGACCATTTTTTATCGAGGGTTCATTGACAAGTGAAAAGTATTTGAATCTCTTAATAAACGATTTAATTACTGCTTTTGCGGGACTTCATCCGAACAATGAAGATCCTGGTCTACCAAGCGATACATTATGGTTTCAGCAAGATGGTGCTCCGACACATTTTGCTATTGGTGTTAGGAATTAGTTAAACGAAATTCTTCTTGGTAGATGGATAGCCAGAAGGGGAACTGTTGAGTGGCCTCTGAGATCACCCGACCTAACTCCGATGGATTTTTTTATGGGGCTATCTAAAGAGGAAGGTTTACATAAACCGCCCACAGACAGTAGAAGAGCTACAGCAAAGAATTCGCAAAGAAATAAAATTAATTCCACCCGAGACTTTGCGTTAAAGTTCGTGACGAATTTCAGTACAGACTCGGGTACAGCATTGCACAAAATGGTGGTCAGTTCAAACATTTAATTTAATTGTTCTTCTTTACTTTGTTATTTCTTGTTTCTTTTGCATTTCATAATAATTTCAATACATTATACGCACTGAAAAAGTAAATAAGCTATCAAATCATTGACCTATTTGACGTGTTTTCGATTTTTCATTACTATTATTTACAACAGGGCTGTCCAACTGCAAGTGCTCCAAGGGTCGCTTTAAAAAAAATGCATTTTGGAGGGCCGCATTACAAAATACTTCGTATGCAACTTTATCAGTTAGTTTCAAAGGTATGGTATATAAAGAAAAAACGCGTTTGTGTTATTATTTTGATTTATTCAAAAAAATATCTACTTACAAACAAAATTAGTGAGAAATTTGAGGATGTTGATTTTCACTAACTAATGCATCAATATTAACTTCAATATTTGTTGTTGATAAACGAAGCAACTGAGTAAGTGACTTATCAGACAGGGAACATCTATATTTTGAGTTTATAAATTTCATATTGGAAAAGCTGCTTTCGTAAAGATACGTGCTTCCCAGCATTGAGCCCAGTGTAAGCCCTAAGTTTCGCAAGTTGGGATATCGTTCTTCTGGCAGCAACTTGAAAAAGTCCAATCCAGTTTCAGTTTTTCCTTGGTAAAAAGGATCTGATTGCAAGTCACATAATTCCAGTTGAAGTTCTGATCTGCTTACATTCTCAACTGAAATTGTAAGGGGCTGGGTGAAAACTAAAATCTCTCTATTTGTTTAAAATCGCTAAATCGTTTATCAAATTCTTCTGCAACTGTGTCAATGTATTTTATGTGAGGTAAATTTGAAACTTCCTCAAAATCCTTTATTTCTTCAGAATGCTCTTTACAACTTGGAAAAAATGAAAAATCTTTTTTTTTCTAATGAAGACTTGAAAAGCTTAAACTTATTCTTAAATCCATTTATGTGTCCAAATAAGCTGGCAATATTCTGTTGTTTTCCTTGTAGCTTCAAATTCAATTCGTTAAGGTGAGATGTCAAGTCTGTTAAAAATGCAAGGTCTGCTAAAAATTGTGCATCCACCATTTGATTTTCCAGTTCCGTAGTGTTGGACCTGACTTCATCTTTAAGGAAAATAGGAATCTCCTTGCGTAGAGCGAAGAATCGTTGCAAACAATTTCCGGCGCTTAACCAACGAATATCGGTGTGAAGTAACAAGTCCCCATATGTAGCATCTACTTCGGCTAAAAAACCACGAAACTTTCTGTGGGTCAAAGCACGATTGCCCCCTCTAATAATATTAGTTATTTTAACAACCACTTTCATGACATTCATTTGACGTAAGGATTTTCCACATAGGGCCTCTTGGTGAATAATACAGTGTATCACAGGACAGTTGATGTTATTTTGTTTCAAGGGTCCTGCAAATCCAATTTCAGTTCCTATAATAGCTCTGGCTTCATCGTAACATTACAGGAACATTTATCGAAGCCCCCGTAGTCTGATACCACCTTATTTACAGCTTCAAAAATATCTGTACCCTTGGTTGTACCATGGAGAGGAATAAGATCAAGCAACTCCTCTGCTACACTGAAGTCGTTTTGAATAGTTCGAATAAAAATTACAAGCTGGCTAATGTCGGACAGATCAGTGCATTCATCCAGGCACAGCGAAAAATATTTACATCCTTCAACCATGTCATGCAGTTTTTTGTATACATATTGATTGATATGGTCCACCCGTCCTGCAATTGTTTGATGCGACACGGAGACTGTTTCGAATTTTTCGGCAATTTTTGTTTCATTGAATTGTTGTGCCATTTTGATTGCACAATTTTTAATTAGCACTCCATCACTAAAAGGTTTCTTCGCTCTGACAATTTCCAACGCTACTTCGTAAGAAACGTTAATACTGCGCTTGTTATCAGTGTCAGATTTTTAAAAATGTTGTTTGTTTGAGTTTTTTCTTATAATCCGTAATGATAGCCTTTCTTGACTCCCCTGTATATTGATGAAATGTTTTCTCGTGTAACGTAGTGTAATGTGTTTTCATATTATATTCTTTGGGAACCGATAGTACTTGCATACAAATAATGCACTGAAATTTATTATTGTTGCTTGTGATTAAATAGTCTGATTCCCAACGGTCATTATAAACTCGATGTTCGTTCGTTATTTTTCTTTTCTGCGAAGACATATTTCACCGAGTATTTCACTTAAAAAGGCTTTAGAATTGGTGCGTACTACACAGTAGAACAATTATTAACTAACTCTGCCGGTCCCGCTTTTTTTTTTTTTTTTGTTAGTATGCTCATGCTTCTGTGTTAGTAATTACTTATTGTTTGCTTATATATATATATCTTGTTGTGGACTGTTCAGGAGTCCTTCTCCTCTTCAGCCCTGGTCATTCCTTGTTTTTGTGTTGCGTTGTTTGGTGTTATTGTATAGTGTACAATCATGAGGTGTGGTTATTTTTTGGTTAAAAAAAAAAGAAAAAAAGATTTGGTTTTAATTGGGTAATGAGTGTTACTGGGTTAAGTGTGCGTGTTATATGTGGTGTGTGGCGTGGTTGGTGTGCTTTATCTGCGTTGGCCGGTATCTTGCTAGGCTCGTCATCCAATAAACGTGGGGATGCGGAGGGCATAAGGGATGCTTTCAAGGGATTCTTCTATCTCCTCGGGGAGGTCGTCGAGGAGTTGAGTAAGGATAGCGGGAGGATGTTTAAATTTTAATTTGGGTTTCCTTTGTGGGAATTGGGGAAATCGGTGGTTATAAGGAGTGGTCAGGATCTCTTTGGTTGGGATGGTGTCGCCGAAAATTCTTTTGTGGGTGAAGTTTCTCTGTAGGGTTTGCATTCTATGGGTGATTGGTGGTATATTGGCGTGCTGGATGGTGAGGTCATTAGGGTACCTGAAGGGTAACCGGTGTATACGTCGGAAAATCCGGCGTTCACAGGAAGCTATAGAGGAAAGGTGTTTGGAGTTTATGTTGGTGTATATGGGAGCTCGGAAATCCATAACAGGGCGGATGTAGGTTTTATAAGTGTGCATGAGTGTTTTGGGGTGACAACCTCTGATTCTACCCCGGAGGGCACCCAGTAGGTTTGCGCGGTTCCTAATTTTATTGAGGGTTTTCTGAACATCAGGGAGCCAATTGAGGGTTCTCGTGAAAAGGATTCCAAGGTAGGTGATTTGATCTTGGAGAGGGAGTCTTTCTTGACTCAAAGTGAGGGACACATTTTTAGAGGCAAGCTTGGGGAACTTATCTTCGGTGTAATGAGGATGGCGGAATAGGATTGCTTAGGTCTTGGTAGGATTGACGGAGACTCTCCACCGGTTAGCCCAGTTGGAGAAGTTCCGTAGGGTTTTGGATATGAGGAGGGAGGCCGTTTCACTGTTCCGATTAACCGTCCAGAAGGCGGTGTCATCTGCGAACTGTGCTACGACTACTCCGGGTTGGGTGACTTCGGGAATATCGGAAGCGAAGATAGTGTATACGATCGGTGCTAAGGCAGAACCTTGCGGTACGCCTGCTGTGGGTTGGAAAGGATCTGAGTAGGTTTTCCCCACTTTGACCCGAACTGATCGATCAGCCAGGTACGAAAGTAGGAGTTTGGTGAAAGGGTCGGGAATGTTTAGGTTTCGGATCTTGTGCAGGAGACCGGCGTGCCAGACCCTGTCAAATGCCTGCTTAATGTCCAGAAACACAGCCAGATTGCATTGCTTGTGGTTGAATGCTCTGGTGGTCTCTGTAAGCAGCTTCAACAAGGGATCGTGACACGTTCGGTTGGGACGGAAGCCTAATTGGCTGTTGGGAAGAAGGTGTTCCATGAGTCGCCTGGCTAGAATCTGCTCGAAGCATTTTCCGAGGCAACTCAGGAGGGATATAGGTCTATAGGAGGAGGGTGAGGTTAGGTCAGCGTGGGGTTTTGGGATCATGACGGTGGAAGCCGATTTCCAGTCAGTCGGGAAGTACGGTAGGGTTAGTCATTTGTTATAGATTTCGGTAAGTAAGTTGTCGAGTTGGGGTTCAGGAAGGTTAAGGTTGCGGAATGCATCAAGGCCGCCCTCGAGGAGTGCCTTGAAGGGATTATCAAACTGGGGATCATCTGGGGATTGGAAAGTGGTTTGAAGGTGGTGACCAAAGAAATCGGCCTTTCCTTGGTCGGAGGAGATTAGGTTGCCCTGAAGGTCGGTTAGGTGTGATTTAGGGTTCACTTTCCTTCTGGTCAGTCTATCGAACTGTTGCCAGAAGAGTTTGCCATTTCTATAATCTAGTTGGGAGGTGGCTTTGGACCAGGAGTCTTCGGAGTGTTTGTTGGTTTCTCGCCTGATCAAGGCGTTTAAGCGATTATATTCTGTCTTGAGAGCCGGATCTCTGGATCGCAGGAATTGACGATAAATTCGTCTTTTCTCTTTGATCCAGTTCACAATGTGTTGTGGGAGCGGTTTGTGAGAAATGTCGATGTTTTTTAGTAGCACAGAGGTATCGACCGCTTCCGCAATTACGGAAGTTAGGTCTCTAATGGCTCTCTCGAGATCTTGGGTCGTTTGAAGATTGGGTGTGGGAAGGTTATTGGAGATGTGATCGGAGAACACATTCCAGTCTGCTTTAGAAAAATATTTGATAACTGTATATTGAGGAGGTGTAGGAGGAGCTGGACAGAATGAAGTTTTGACCAGTAGGGGTATGTGATCGGATGTGATCGTGGTGCCTAGAAAGCACTCACGATCGAAATTGTGGGCTAAGGGCTCGGATACTATGATATGGTCTATTATTGAGGCACCTACATGGCTAAAGAATGTGGGTTGTTTGTTGGCGACTCGTAACAATGGCAACTGCAACAGAGCAGATGACAGCCTGTTACCGTTGTCATTAGTCGCGGTGTCACCAAATTGGGTATGGCGGGCATTAAAATCACCGAGGATCACGGCATTGTTGAGGCTGGAGGCGTAAATTAATAGCTCATCTGATAGGGTATTATGGCCGGGTTGGTTGCAATAGGATATAAAGATTATTGGGGCGGGGAAGTGCACCGTTCCAGCAACGCATTCGAGATGCTGCAAATGCGCAGGAGGTTGAAAAGGAGTGGATGGGAAGCAATTTTTAACTAGGAGGGCGGTTCCATGTTGGCTATTATTTAGGAAGGAGTGATAGGAATTAAAGTGTAAGGAGCACTTGGGTGTGAGCTTAGTTTCCGTTGTTGAGAGGATGTGTATATTATGAGTGTGTAGTAGGTGTTTAATTAGGGGCGCCTGACGCACCCCCTGGCATTAATGGTCCCTGTTAGGATATCCATTGGAAAGGAGTTAAGGATTGGGTTGGCGGATTACGGCGACCTTCATCCGCGTACCGGATACGTAGACGTTGGTGCGCCGTTGGAAAAAGTTCTGGGAGAGCGAGTCTAGAGTTCGAAGAACCCTAGACTGCCGGTCAGGGAACATGGTGAAAAGGGTGTGTGTAAGGACTTGCAAGAAGTCCTTGATGGATAAGGATTGTGTGTCGGGAGCGGGTTTAAGGTGTGCGGTGTCTTCCGAGTCGGACTCTTCAGACAGGACAGGATCGAGGGGAGACATCTTCGACGGGGAACTGGGAGGTTCCCGAGGCTTCCGGCACTGGAAGGAGTAGGTAGGATGGGCTCCCCCGCAGTTGTTACACTTTGGGTTCGCCGAGGATTTACAGAGGGTGGATCTGTGGCTTTCGACACAGTTAGGGCATCGGATGGATCGAGTAGGGCACTCCTCCGCGGTATGCCCCATCTGCGTGCAGGTGGAGCAATACTTCGGGAGCGGTTGAGGGATTAGGGAGGGTTCGCACTTAAAGCGTCGCCCGAACATGACGACACCTTGTGCGAGGAGGCACTCGAGGGTGGTTTGGGAAGGAATGATGATCCGGACGAGGGACGTAGGGGTGTTAGTGGCCTTCGAGATGATACGAACGGCCTTCTTCACTTGTGGAAGATCGATCGCATCGAGGATCTCTTGGGCTAGGATGTCCTTATCTACGTGACGAATCACGCAGGAAAATGAAGGAGCTCTAGGTGTGGTGTTAGGTGTACGTGGGCCGGAAAGTTGGGTAAGGGAAACGGTAGGATCGCCGAAATGGTGTCGCAGCCTAAGCTGCGTACCATCCGGAAGGGGAGAGGATGTCTCTAAGAGACAGGTGTGGTTGTGGTTGAACGTCAAGTTCAACCACGGAAGGTTGAGGGATTTAAAGGAGTTGAATAAGGATTTTTGTGTGGTTATGGTTTTCGGGATATTGCGGATGCAATATCCCAAATTTATCATAAAAAATAAGGGTTTCCATTTAAAAAAAAAAAAAAAAAATTATCGCTTACGTCATAACTCAAAAACAAAAGACGATCTTTAAGTGACGTACAAAGTTGGAACTATTATCTTTGTAATTTGTTTCAACGTCTTCATGTAACCACTTCATGTTTTTAGAATATTGTGGATATGATTTTTTAAGAATTGAACTGAGATTATTCGGTGTCCCGCCTTCCTACTCGTTTGTAGAATCTTCGTTGCTTAAAATATTTGCATCCGAGGAGCAATGTATACCACTTCAAAAGGCTTCCTTGACCGTAAACCCTGGTTCAAGAATCTTCGCAAGTTCTCTGCAATATAGAAAAACGTCATTTATCAGCATTATGAAAGGCATAGAGGTTATCCTGCACAGAAAATAATATATTTTAATAAAACTTTACCGTCTAGTTGCAAATATATATATATATATATATATATATATATATTATTGGATTACAGGTTTGGATTTTATGGTATTTTGCTCTCATTACTGCCTAGCGTTATTTTTATGCAACGCCGCGTTTTGAGCACGTGCCATGGTGGCTGCGAGAAAAATAAACAAACCAGTGAAATTGATACGTGTTTGTTTCCTAATTGTAAATGTGTAATTAGCTTATGTCACTAATTTAATTGAATAGTTTATGGTTATACTTACTTTTCGTTCCACATTAAACAGCACTAAACAAAAAAGAAAAGATTGTCTCAATTCAACCGGCTTCGTTACTACTACAATGGCTTTGCTAACGTCACACTGTAGATTCCAGGAACGGTGACGTATTTGAAAACGGACTAACCATTGTGCTTTAAATAATTTTTATAATGAGGCATGTTTGGTGTGGCATTTATATCACACTGGGCACTTATGAGTTAATATTAATTCCAATAAATATGTAGTTGTCTAGTTTGGTCGTATTTATGTTAGGACTAAATTCATATTGCCTGTTAGGGTTAGAATTAATAATATACTTTTGCCGGTTGTAAATGTAGTAACAAGCTTGGGACACAAGCTATAATTTAATCCTGGAAGCACACTCTTGAGTCACAATTACCCAGAATGTTGCTTTTGCCAGTGTATCATGCTCATGAATTGCGTATGGTCATGCCACTGCTCGTAAATTTAGATTGTTAGCCGCTGTACCGCATTTCAGCGGTACACTTACTTACAAAACTAATATAACGCGTGCTAGGGGTACCATGTGTGAGGCTTATGTAAATTATTTTTCATTCATAAATTCATTTATAGTCAAATGGCTCATGTAACTGGAAAGAGAAATTAGAAAATCGTCGTCCCTTACCCAGGCGGAATTAGTAGTAGTAATGTTCTATGTATTTTCGGGAATTTATGGGACAGCTTTATAACTAACTGCAAAACCTGTTATACTCCCTTTAAATTCTGTACAATTGATGAACAGTTAGTTGGATACAGAGGAAATTGGCCATTTAGTATGAATATGAGCAGTAAGCCAGATAACTACGGGATAAATATTCTGATGTTGAACGAAAAGTTGAAACGTAAAGATATGTATCAGTACTGACTTATTACGTTCGCAAGTTATCAGAACAGTACACGAAACCAACCGCATGTTTACTATAGACAATTGCATCACTTTAGTTCTTTTGGCTGGAGAAATGTTTCACCATTATAAATTAAGTATTCTTGGAACGTTGTACTTATGGGCATCCGGTAGATTGAGGAACTCTGCTATTATCCTCGGCATTTTGCCTAAGGTGTTTTTTCCAACAGTCTGAGCACTACATTTGCCATTATGATACGACAAAAACAAGCTGTCAATTTTAGTATGTTCCGGTCGTAATGCAGCATATTTTCGGTACAATTATAAATTGCGTCGAAGTATAAGTTTTGGTTTTTTTGATCTTCACTAATAGCACTGATCCCTCAGTTATTACGTCCTGTACAGCCAAATCGTGCAGTTCTTCGCGACGAAATGCTCCAAAAATACCAAAGGCTGTGACAACCTATAAAACACAATAATTTTTATAATGAGAATTGGAAAAAAAAAAACTAAAATCGTTATACCTTAACTAACAAGTACGTATGATCAGGCGCCTTCAACATGAATTCTTCAATTTGATGCCGTTGCAATACATAGGACTTTTTAGCTTGATCACCTACAGATTATTCTTCATGAATTCTGTGAGCATGGAAAAACGAGATATATCAACATCTTCCTTCAACTTGAACATCTTTTTCAATATAGAATGTAAACACCACAGTGACGACGGATTATAGATCTTTGACTGCAAAAATAGATATTTATTGAATAGAGATAATTGACTAATGTATATATACAATCCCTTACCATTTGAGACAAGTATGCCATCACAACTTTTTCATCACATTTTGTGGACACATTTTTTGGCTTTTAACATTCCCTCGAGCCATAATCTTCTGATTGTCTCTTACTTGAGGGCAATTAGATATAAAATGGCACACCCTCTTCTACTCAAACCAGTAAAAAAAAGTTTTGATAATAAACATTTTCTGAAAAATTGGGTACTTCAAAATTTCACGCTTCGCTGGCGGACCCTGTATATTTATTTGACGTATTATTTCTTTAATATTTCAAGATTTTTTAGTTAAAATGTGCACAGAGGCGCTAACGGCCATACACAGAATCCGCACAGATCTGAAAGAGGACTAGATTTCTTAATCTATTAAGGCCCTACAGCAACTCTGCACGCCACATGATTTAATCACAAAGAGAAAGGTGTCGGGCTCTAATTATTGCACTAGTTAGCATATTTTTTCTATTTAACAAGGTAAAGCATAATTTATTTATACGTTTTAATTCACTTTTTCATAATCCATTAGCTAAAACCGTGGTATTCGTTTTCTTGGGTTGCTCGGCTTGTTTTCTTAGCAGTAACATCAATAATGTAGCTTTATTATTTATAGGTGTACATGTATAATAAAAAATAATTGCATATAATATTCATTCATTTCATACGTGTGTAAACTAATGAACGCATTTCTAAGGATGTAAGCCCCATTCATTAACACGATGGCTTTGCCCGTTTCTACAGTAAACGCGCACCAATATTAAGGTCAGATTACTCTCTTAATTCTTTAATTATTATAAACTGCTAATTTACATATAAGTTTGTCCGTTTAGTCCCATATTAGTAGTTCTGTCTCACATTTCTACTATAGTGACTGCACAAATTTTTATTTACTGTATCAGTCATTAAACTTTAGGTGTTACTAGAGTACCTGCTGTGTTTTTATTACCAAAAGGTCATAAAAATATCAGTTTTTTAATATAACTTCAATTTTAATAAACAGTTATGATCCATATAATTTTTTTATGAGGAAAGGGTCAGTTGAAATTGTTATACAGAATTTACACAAATGCATGTTTCAATCTTAAATCAATCTTTAAGAATTAAGAATTAGAAATGATCAATTTTTAGTAAATTGGAAATTTTGTTTAAAAAAATGTAATAATTACTTAACATTAAGCATAAATAGTAAAAAAAATTGATTACCTTTCTGCAAGTTGAAGGCTTACAGGTAAAAAGTAAACATTAAATTATGAGATGTCTGGTAATAAATACTGGTACTTATTATTTATTTACTATCATACGATTATAGTTCCGGATTATTCTCCAATTTGATACATTAAGATACTTTAGGGGATGGTTGCACAAAGGTGGATTAAGACAGGATTACTTTAATTATTGAATTAATAAATGTGTTTGGGCATGTTTTGGCAATATAAAGGAACTGACAGATATTTACACCAATCATATTTCGTAATTCCCAGATTACAGCGATCCTGTGTAACATGCCTTATGACAGTGATTTGGAAAAAACGTTAGTTGAAAAGTATAAATAGCCGTTATTTAGACTTTATTTACTTTCTACCATTTTGTTTTGCTGTTTACAAATACAACTGTGGTTTATTATAACTGAATAATTAGTTTTAAAATAAAAATCTCAAACTGTGTTATATGCATACATACAGTAGGAAACGTAGCAACGTCGCTTTCTGGTGACTTCGTAACTTGGCCGCATTTATTTTCTAATAAGTTTCACTTTACTGATAGTAAAAACTGCACGTGTTCTTTTTCTTCAAAATTTTCACTGAATATGTGCTAAACGGTAAGAACTTTTCATGTAAATTAAACTCCATTTTAAAGTGGGAGCATATGTACCTCATGCCAGCCGGGAAGGTACCACTTCCCTTACCATGGGCTACACCTATTATATCCTAGCGTTGCATATATATAACGCTGACTCCAACGCCTAAACTTGAACAACTAGAGGATGGATGGCAGCGTCGAATTATTAAATACTAGTCATTCTAAGTTATTCTTAAGTTACATTACCATCTACTGTGACGGTTAGTGGATTTTGTGTAAACAAAATACGAGAATTTATTCAATCAAGATGGATTACGACATTACATTCCAGTAAGTACAAATAAATAATAACGCTGTGTACAAATTCTGTAATATTTGGTGTAGCTGTTTAAAAATAATCAATTCTTGATATTTTATGTAATGATAGGGCCTAACCTCAAACACTGTCTAAAGGATTGTTGTAAAGTTTAGTGTTACATATAGTAACGGTAGGTTTTACGGGGTACATCTCAATAATCTTTGCTTCTTACTTGAAAAAAAAGGAAAAGGTAACGTATTTCATTCCCTCCTCAAGGGGGAGGGCGGTCTGCTCGAGTTTCCCAAGCTCCTTCAGCCACAATCATGGATTCCCAGCATACATACATACATTACGTATATATTCATGGTGGGATTAAGGATAGGTGTGGTCAGGATAGGATCGGAAGGAACGGAATTAGGGTTCTGAGGGGGAAATACTACCCCAGCATTCGCCAAAGTAGCCGCACATGGTGTGCATATACGCAGTGACCATGCCGCTACATGTGTTAGAGGAAAACCCCCTGAAAAAAACCTCATACAAGGTAGACAGTAACGGGAATCGAACTCATTAACTCCCGAATGCTAAGCAGGTCGTGTCACCACTTCACTACCAGCTCGGTACTTCTTACTTGCAGGGACGGCCTAACACTTGAGGAAGCTATCAAATGACATATGTCGATGACGTTGAACAAGATTTTATTGAACCTCCTGAAGTTAGTGAGTTAACTGACGAGGACTCTGGTGATGAAGAAGGTGGTACTATGAATAATCTAACAGGCCGACAACTTTTATCTAAGATTGAAGTTAGATTTAAAAGTTATGTTTGTCCTGGTAACGACTATGAAGAAAATGGACAGCAAGAAGATGACGATAATGGGGAAAAACACACTATTAGTTTACCGAAGATCGACTCTAAGGATGTCATCAATTGGGTAGAAAATGGGGACATTGTTAAGCCTAAGCCTGTTTGAAAAATTATTGATACTGATATTATTGACCATCTAGTTCAAGCAACGAAAAATATGTAATTTTTAAAAACTATTCAGATCCTCAGATTACAGGAGATGAAATTCGATGTTTTTTGGCTATTCTCATTGTAAGCGGATGTGATTCAAAACCCAGTAAGCGGCATTTTTGGGACTCGCACACAAATTTACGGATTGAGGCTGTTTATAATGCACTGTGAAGAGAAAGATTTGACCAAATTCTTCGGTTCATTCATTCTGCTGACAATTCAAAAATTGATGTAACTGACTTTACAAGCTTCGTCCATTAGCCAATATGCTGAAAAAAATTTTCTCTGAAAACTTTGCTCCAATAGAACACCTCTCGTATGATGAGTCTATGGTTAAATTTTTTGGCAAACATGGCTGTAAGCATGAAAATGTAAACTTTCACCATTAACACTCATAATAAAATACTTATCTTAACATAAACATAAGCCTGCTATTAATAGCAGGCTTATGTTTATGTTTGAATTTTTCAAATTTGACAAAATTGTTTACTACATCTTTAACAATTTTTAACAAACATTACTACTGACGAAGATAACTGTAAGTGTTATCGAAACGTTTAGATTGTATAATTTAAAGTACACCATTAAAAAATCCCAAAAAAGATAAGTATTTTATTATGGCTGTAAGCAGTTCATAAGAGGGAAGCCCATTAAATTTGGGTTTAAAATGTGGGCTCTAAATGCAAATACTGGCTATTTAATAAACTTTGAGTTCTATTAAGGAAAACAACCCTGTCTCAGTAGTGAACTGGAAACCCTTGTTTAAAAACCTACAGCTCAATTTATGTCCATGTTAGAAGAAATACCACAGAAAGAATATTCATACCAAATATATATTTACAATCTATTTACCGAAATAAATATATTTCATGTTCTAAACTTAAAATGTTATAATGTAACTGAAACATTTAGAGATGACCGAATACCTAAAAGCTGTCCCCTACGTAGTAAAAAAGAACTGCAAGACCTACAAAAAGGAACCTGTGAATCAGCCATCAATATCCATTATGGCATCACGTTTGTTAAGTGGGTTGATAATAATGTCGTTGCTGTGGCCTCCACGACATATGGAGTAGAACAGATGGGACGAGTTCAAAGATACAACAAAAAAGAAAAAATATTTGTAAAAATAACAAGACCACATATGATAGGTAGGTACTGATCTATTGGATCAAAATATATCGACATCCAGAATTGGGATACGCTTAAAGAAGTGGTGGTGGTGCATTTTTACTTGGATGATAGAAGTCAGTATCAGTAATGCATGGGAAACATACAGAAAGTATAAAGATTCAAACATCTCTCATATTACCCAAACGTACCTACAAAAATATGGAAAAGCCCATAAAATAGGCGTAAGACCTAGCTCATCCAAACTTAGTGTTTCTTTGAATAGGGTATCTGATGTTTCTGGGTATCATGAACGCAATCATCTCCTAATTATTATTCTAATAAAAAACGGCGCAGGTGAAGGGGTGTGCAAGTACCGCCAGGACAATGTGCTGAAAATGCTATGATAGGCGGTGGATTGAGTGTAATTATCAGTTTCATGTAAAATCTCATTAAAATTACATTTTATTCATTACAATATTATATCTTGAAGCAATTTTCTTTGCATATATGTCACGTGCATTTTTTGCAAAAATAATGGTTTATTTCAAAAAATTTTGTTAAATTATGTTTCAACAATAAAGTTCTTAACGACACAACGTAGCTTTCTTGATAATTTGAGTAAAAAAAACCCTGGATATAATGGGTTAATATTGGGTTTCCGATTTTCTGAGTTCGGTAAGGACTACCGTACTCGTTTTTCTTTATACTTCATCTATTATCCTTCCATTCGTCCTCTTACCCATGCTGTCCTCCTATCGTAACCAAATTTAAAGAAAAGATGCCCATGATTTCTGCGGTAATAAACACCGAACGTGAAATCCTGACCCGTTCGGATGTCGGGAGGTCAGGGCCCAAGCGACCTCTGTAATCGAAAGTTCTTACTTTCTGATGCATTATTGCAACATCCGCGGTATCAGGTCTAATACTAATGTTGTTCACCAACATCTTGATCAATAACAACCTGACAATTTGTTCGTATCTTGAACATAAGCCTCCTCTGAAAGATCCCCTTCAATTGATAGTAGCTTTCAAGGCGTCTTCGATCACCTTAGTTTGAAAGTTGAATACCTTCTGCCTCAGTTTCCATCTAATGATTTCTCAATTAAGGGAAATTTCAATGTTGACAACTCCAATTGACTATTATTTTCATCTGCTACTAATTCTACTGGCCACAATGAAGAAACATTTTGTATTTCATATGATCTCACACAAACGATTTCTGAACGCATAAAAACCTCCCATAACCCTAGCCATACTCCACATCTTGTAGACCTCTTTCTTACATCAAACCCACTCTGTTAATAAAATCTTTGCTTTTTCCCCATTAGATGTGCCTTACGATTGCCTAATAGAAATTACGTCTACTGTCCCTAATTCCTTTGTAATTCGCAACACTGATAGAACCATGTAGTGTTTTAAGTCAGCTAAATGGAGTACTTTACGGGATTCCTTCACAACCTTACCATGGCGTGAATATTGTTTTAAGTCGTCATTATCTTCGGACATTATTCTTTCAATACCTGAACTTAGCCTCATGAAGATTTACATTCCCAAAAAAAAATCGTATAGGCTACTAGAATCGATCATCAGTAGGTTTGATCTCAATAAGGCCATAGGCCCAGATGGTATCCCAGCTACTCCCTTGAATAAAAGTTTCTCTGAACTAGTACCAGTTTTATCTAAACTCTGTTCGATCTCTATATATCTGGAGAATTTTCTTCGCGACGGAAGTTAGGAAATGTTCAACCTATTCCCAAAAAAATTGATAAGGCCGATTTGTCAAACTACCGAGCAATTGCCATCACTTCTATTTTGTCTTAAATTATGGAGAAAGCCATCAATCAGGAACTCCTATCTTTCTTTGAAACTAACAATCTCCTTAGTAACCACCAATATGGTTTGAGCAGAATCGTTCAACAGGTCTTCTTCTTTTATATGTGACCCTAGTTTGCAATAATACATTAACTTCTGACATGAAGTCCCTTGAGAATACAAGAATCATTTTAATTTTTTCTTTGTATTATCGGTATTGCAGTTGCTATTGCGCTGCTGAATTACATTCTTTCATACCGTCCCGGGCCAACTTAGTAAGAAACACTCGATCGCTTATTCACACCATCAATATGCAGTACAATTCTCCACTTGTCGTACCGAACGGGAGCAATCCACATTCTTTCACACGGCTTCTAAACTCTGGAATGATCTCCCTAGTTCCTATTTTCCTCTTACTTATGATATGAAAAAATTTAAGGTAGCCGTTCCTACGCTTTTTTGGCAATTCAATGTCCCCTTATCTAGTGTTCCCGAGTGCTTTAGCATGGTGGAATAAACTTAACCTGTTCAGAATCACAACTATTAAAATAAAGTGAAAAAGAGAAAAAAATCGATATCAAGTTTTGTAGGGTTTCACACGTTTCAGCCTTTTTAAAATGAATTACATCGTTCAATATTTCTATATCTCTGTTTCTATAGCCACGATATTTAAAAATGCGTGTCGTATGTGAAAGAAGTTCTAGATTTAGTAGCATTACTGAAATATCTACCAGACTTACTTGCAATCCCCCTCAAATATAAAGATACTTTAAGAAATATCCCGAAAACTGTTAACTTTAAAGTGCAGATACCTTTCTTAAAGATAATGCACCCTATACGAGAGTAATAAATAAGACTTCATACGATTCGTAAATTCTGCGAATATCTAAAAAACTTTAAACTTTTTTTGCTGGATTCATTAACAGCGATTGGTCGAGTATTTTAACACACTGAAACTAATTTAATTATTAGACGTAAATTTTGGAATTTGAGATTTTGTGAGAATGTGATTTGATATGGTCAAGTATATTTAGTGTAGTCATTGATAAAACTATTATTGCACATGCATGAAGTTTCACGTTCCAATTGGTGTAGAGCGGATATTAATTATTAAAGATGAAAATGTTAAATTCACTGAAATAAAAAGACGAACTGAAAAATCCTGGTGGTAAGGAGACAAATGTATTTTCCTAAGTGAACGGTTACTACATTACTACCGAAAGTATTTATACCAATAGTTCAGGTAATTATTCTAATAATGTAAATACTTGCTTGGATGACTTAAAAATGAAGTGCGAAAAATCTGCAGTGGAATTAACAGAATAGAAAGCAAGTAATTATTTTATAGCTCAAATTAGCGTATTTTGACGTTCACTATTCGAATTCCGATCAAATCAGTGTCACTTTTGTGAGAAATTTTATTTCCTATTTAATGGTATTTTCACTATTTGAATATGTTAGTAGTTCTGGAGATATTTAGGAAAAACCGGTTTCTTAAAGTGACTGTTTTTTGCTATCTTGTAAACCGTTTGTTGTACAGAAAAATTATAGGGACAAAAAATACTCACAATTATATTACTAATCACATATTAAAAGAAAAAAAATCTAAAAAAATAAAAATTTGCGAAAGGGGTACTTGCTCCCCAAAGTTACCCCTTTCCCATACCCCATTAACCCCAAAAACAATCAGTCGCTTTGGGTTATTGACGTATGTGTACCAAATTTCAAGTTAATATGTTAAGTCCTTCGAAGGTTATGGAGTTTTTAGCGATACAGTACTTCCCATCCGTTGGATGTGGAAGTAAAATTATGTAAGAATTACTCAGTGTAACCAAATATTCAACTTAAAAAGCAGGGTAACTCTAACCAAGGCAAAATTTTACGTCTACCACATAGTTCCGGTAGAAACCGTAAAAACTTATTGCAAAATAGTGTACTAAATATTCGTTTTATTACTGAATCAATATTCAATCCAAACGGTGATTATGGTAAGAATCACAATTACTGTATAATGTATTTGTAAGCTCGTATATTAGCAGCTCATAAATTTTGTTATTCATATTCATTTTGCTTTACGTTATGGTAGATCAAACGCAAAATACGAAGACACCTGCGCAGAAACTGAATATTGCATTAAAAGAAATCGAATAATGATATGAGTGAGAAGTAGATATTATGTTCCGTCCATAAAATGTAGTGTTGTTTATTGTTTTCTAACCTCATTTTTCATGCACGTTTTTATCAATTGTAAACAGTTTTTTTCAAAACTCCTTTCGTTTCAGCACCTTTTATTTACAAGTAAGTTGTATTTGTAATCCACAGTAATATGCATTACTATAATATATTGATTTAATTCGTTGTTTATAATGACAATGAGTGATACGAGTACATCGTCTGATAGTACATCAAACATTGCAACAAAGAAGCGGCGTGTCTGATCGCAAGATGCCCGCGAAATTATTTGGAATGTTTATCAGTTTGTAACCTTTTTTTGTGGTTGTATTAAAAAGTACATTAATTTAAGATCGTTCATTTATTTGGCGTAATATTAGAAAAGTTTTTAATTATTAATATGTAGAATTGAGAATGGCAATTTAATTGGCATTTCCTAGAACAAATCTTTTGGGTGTAATATTACATAAATAGTTTTAGTTCCCTTTCTAAAAAAATTGGATTTATATTATTGTATTCGCGCAAGCGTGAGGACTTTTAGGGGAAATACACTTCAGTTATTCTGAAAGCTTTTTTGTACTTCACTTAATGCTGAATGTTAACAGCAATAAGCATGATTTTTACTTAATTTTTTATATTTTGGTGCCATCAGAATTTTGGTGGTAAGTTATTTTTTTCTCATTATATTTTAAACTAAAGCCTTTGCTTTTTTTAGGCACTTTTTACTTTCAAGTACTTACTTTTCAAGTATGCACTTTTATTTTTTTATTAAGTACTTTTTTTACGCACTTATTTTTTTAAGTACGCACCTTTTTAATCACTTAATTTGTATACTTAATAATCTTTAATGGCACGTATAAGTCAATATTTAACTGTACTATTATTTTAAATGGCAAGTTTTACTTGAGTTACCTTTACAACGCAAGTTCTACATTCTTTTACAAATAAATTTGGCGAATTAAACTTCAAGGAAATTCCATATTTTAAGGATAACTAAGCAAGACATTGACCTCACCATATGAACCATTCTGCTTCATAGTACCTGTAACAGTGTATGTACAGAACCGTTAAAAGGTAAAGTTTTTTTATAATTTAGTTTATGACTTTTTTTTCGTTTTCAAACATATATTAAATAAACTTATGTATAACTTGTTATTTTATTTTCATTTGTGTTAATTGTTTGTAATATTCAATAACTAGGTTTTGTTGTTCCTAGATATATATATATATATATATATATATATATATATATATATATAAAAGAAAGACAACATGGCGCTCGAGAATTTATTATTTTTTTCATAATTTTTTGATAACATTTTTGGAATATAAGTGAAAATAATCAAGCAGAAAAGAAGCAACTAGCATTTCAGGTAGGTTAATTAAACTATTTATTAGAATTCCCCCTTATTTTAATCTTCCGTTTGAAGCTATTTAATAATATACTTTGGCGCGGTAAACTCTAAATTAGAATCCACCCTTATATTCATCTACCGATGAGCCGACGGCAGTAGCGATTATTAAAAGGTAATTTTTATATTAATTAAATTATTTGATCAATTACGAATGGTATATTACATTATCGCTTTTTTATTTAATGTTATAAGTTGGCCCAGTTTTAGTGTTTATACACTTGGAGCCGCTATTAATGTTACAATTTGACGCCTTTTAATAATTGTTGTTATACTTTGGCTTAAGTTAAGGTTATAAGTTTCATAAAAATATGAACAAAGGTATGTCATTGTTGTACGATTAACATCTGTCAGTTTGTTCACGATTACATTTCTTTACAGTTAACGTTCGTGATATCGTTGTGAAAGCAACTGGAGTATCTAAAAGAACCATCGTTAGAATTATTAGAGAAGGGAGTGCAATTCAACGTGGTGAAATAGAATCGTTCAAGACTTCTCATAAAAGAATTAAAACCGCACCAAGATCATCTGTCGATAATTGTGGGGAACAAGTCATTCGACGCATTGTGCACAATTTTCATGTCACACAGAAACGACGACCAACCGTCAATGCTATCTATAATATTATTAAAGATGACGAATCCATTGGTTTCTCTGGGAAGGAAACGACTTTAAGAAGATTATTAAATAAAATAGGTTTTAAATGGACGAAAACCGTTGGCAATCATAAATGTTTAATGGGACGATACGATATACGATCTTTACGTTGTGCTTATATACGAGCAATAACAAAGTATCGAAGAGCAGGGCAACCCATTGTCTATACAGATGAAACATATATACATGCATCGCATACAATGCCACATTCCTGGGTAGATGATTCCAAAGAAGGTTTAAAATGTCCAATTGGTAAAGGTCAACGTCTTATAATAGCACATGCTGGTGGTGAAATGGGATTTATCAATAATGCCCTCTTAGTTTTTAAATCGGGCTCAAAAACAGGTGATTATCACAACGATGTGAACTTTATTAATTATAAACGATGGATTGAGCACCACTTATTACCGAATTTGCTCGAAAAGTCAGTTATTGTTATGGATAATGCAAGTTATCACAACACGTTAGCAGTTAAACATTCAACTTTTAGCAGTAAAAAAATGGAAATGATAACTTAGTTACAAGAACGAGGGATTGTACATGATGAATCCCAAACAAAAGTGGAGCTGTATGATTTAATAAAATGTAATAAACCGAGCTACACGGAATATTCAATTGATGCTATATTTGCGGAACATGGTCACTCTGTATGTCGATAGAGGCAGTCTACTAGCGGTTGCCGAGACTACCTGGCGGTTCTGACCCCAAATACTCCTTCTTAAGCTTCTTAGGATAATTGAAGTTAACATAAAAGTGCAAGAAATCCAGTGGCGTCTTAGTGATTACACAAAATTTGTAAATTAAAAGGTTTTTTACTTTTTATTAGATGCTATTATATGTAAAAACTACTACATACATAGATAAGGGCAACCAATTAATGAACTTGTACTATTTTAACGTTAATCACTGTCATTATAATATTCGTCATCACTTTCACTAGAAGAGTCACCATTAGTAGAAATAATTAATGGTTCGATGTGCAAATCTAATGTCTGTTCACGATCTAAATACACGTTTTCCATTGCTATCACGTTTCTGCATTTATTCTGCGGTTTGTGTTCGATTGTAGACATATTCAATACACTTCAACTACTTCTTAGAGAATATGAATTCGTACTGCAAAAGTTTCTTAAACGAAAGTCATTTGAATATCGTCTGCAATTGGATTGCAATTAGTAGTCTAATTGCACTATTATATTATTATAACGACAGTGATTAACGTTAAAATATTAAATGTTCTTTAATTAGTTGCCCTTATCTATGTATGTAGTAGTTTGTACATATAATAGCATCTAATAAAAGGTAAAAAACATTTTAATTAAAAAATTTTTAAAAACTGTGACGTCACTGGATTTCCTCAACTTCCACTTTTATGTTAATTTCAATTATCCTAAGAATATTTATTTAGGGTCGGAACAGTCAGGTAGTCTCGCCAACCGCTAGTAGACGAGCTCTACCTCCATACCACCCGGAGCTAAATCCAATAGAAAAGATATGGGCCATTGTAAAAGCTTTGGTGGCATCGAGAAACACAACTTTTAAATTAGCCGATGTTGAAAAACTAACTCGTGAAAAGTGTTTGATGGATTTGGAGAGCCACTGGCAACAAGTGTGCCGTCATGTTAAAGAAATTGAATTGACTATACGTAGGAGTGGAGATTCGTCGGATGAATCTGATTTTATATCAGATTATGATAACGAAGAAATAAGTGTAGAGTAATTGTGTAATATTTTATTGTATTTATATTGTTAATTTTACATTGCACATGTGTTGTTCATGTTCTAAGATATGTTTCTAAGGCACTTTAACTTCTTAAGCACTTTTTAAACACTTAGTCTATGATCTACCAACATAACGTCTTCGTACCATAACCCTTTTTATAGTTTTACTTTTTATGCATTGTACCAATTATTATACATGTTCTACACATTAGGATTATTGTACTTCATGTAATCAATATCTGTTAAGTGTTTAATTGCTTAATTATATTGATTTACATGTGAAACTTCTTATTTATCTTTAACACACTAATATGTACCGTGTTGACCTTTTTAACATGCTACTGCCATAGCTCAATGCTTTTATGAATACAACATCATTGTGCAAACCCCATAAAACCTGTTTTGTTGTATAAAAACCATCTGTTTATATCCGTATACTATATTTTCCTCATAACAAATTATATGACTTCTTCAACTTTATTTGAACTTGCGTACTATCTAATATTTGAATTCGATAAAACTGTACCCCCTCTATTACACCTATTTATAACCATCGCAGTATAAAACTGTTTAGACACGACTTACTTACCCTTAGAACTGTGGTTAATAATTAAAATGCGAATTACATTTCCGAGTAAATTTATGAACAAGTAACATAACCTTATATTTCACTTTTGACAATTAAATAAATGTTTTTTTTTGTTTAAGTTGTCCTAATTATAAAATATAAACATCATAATTAAGAGGTTATTAACTAAAAAATGTACAAAACGTAACTTTTACTTTTCTTAAAAAAACTAATATTTTCCGGTTGAATAGTACACGGTCACGCGATTTTTTTCGCGCAGCTTGGTGTCTTCGTATTTGGCGTTTAGTCTATATAAAAGAAGGATAATTTTGTATCAGACGATTGAACACAAATGGTTCTAACCCATATTTAATTTTCATAATGTTATGATACAATCATTCTCGCTAATTGTAGCGAAATGAAACAAATGATCTGTATTGAAAGGTTACACTTCAACAATTAATATTAATTAAAAATTCAGTTCACTTACCTCACAAAAAGACCAAATAAGCATCTTTCGTATTAAAATAGCCGTATACATCTACCCATTTCACACACTCGATTAATTTTTACAAATGCTTTTACGCAGAAAAAGAAATTGTATAGTGAATTTATGCGTAGATGTTATATGTTGTAAAGCGATGTAATATTAATATTACAATTTTAAAAATTAAAAATGTAACTTTCATTTGTACGTTTAATGAATACTTTACATTTTCAGTTTAATAACATTCGTATGTTGTTACCACATTCTCCCGAATAGGTTAGGGTTTAATTCTGCTGAACAAGAACTTAAAATTTAAAAAGTCGTGATATATTCACATGTAGTAATATTTTGTTCCTGAACAAACACATTTTTTTTAATGTAAAAAAGGCCAGTAAAGGTGGCTGGATGCAAATCATGTTTTGTTTTCTCATTTAAATGCCGGTTACTAGTACAGAGTCCTGCAGTAGTGCTTCAGTCTTTCGTAGCAGCGGTGTTATAATAGGTGTAAGTGTTGTGGAGACAAATGGGCACTTTATAAAATTAATTTTGATTATGGATGCTGTTCCAAAAAGAGGTAATGCAGCCGCATTTCTTTTAATAAAACACCCTAGGTATTTTTGCATGTTTGTGTGATATTTAATGGTCATTCTAACTTTTGAACAAAATTGATCAAAATTATTAATTATTTCCACAGAATTTTTTTCACTGTGTAATATCTTGGTTGCTACTATCCAGTTGTAAAATAACTCCTTTAGTGTCATCAAAATTTTCTGCGTAAAAAAGTGCCGCTTCAAGCCATGTACCCCAGCTGGTAATTACTGGTTGTGGAGGCAATGGAGTATTTGGAAGTTTCCCTTTATAAAATTTAATTCTCAAGGGGGCATTGAGAAATTTTTTTTTACATGACTAATTAAATCATTGATTAAAGGAAACTGGTCCCTGATCTCTTCAGCGACCCCATTAATTCCATGCGCTAAGCAAATCTCATGAATTAAATGCCTATAAAATATTTTTAAATTCTGACCCGCCTTGACCATGTATGGTGCTGCATCTGACAACATTAGCAAAATTTTTTTCTGAAGTAACACATTCAGGCAAAAGGAAATTGAATAATCCATCGTTTACAAATCTAGTCATAGATAAATTATTTGTTTCGTGACTTTGTTTGGAAGCTATTAGATACGATTTTCAAAGGATGTCCTCGTGAAGAATGTCAATTAAAAAATGCGCAATGTATCTACCGTGGTTTCATCTATTGCAAAAGTGCAAAATATATGTAATTCCATGCCAATTATTTGCCTAATTTCTGTAATTGTATTTGAATAGACACGTTCAACAACACCTTTTCTTAAGGTGTTTTCATCAGGTTCAAGTATGTCGTATTTGAGAAACTTGTGTAAAAAAGGTCTGGATAATAAATAATGTCTACTTACTGATTTGCTACACACACGGCAAAACACCTTATCTCCATCCAATACTTGTTCGGGGTACGGCTTGATCCAGTTTCTAATTTTAGACGTTTTTTATTTCGATCTGAAATTAAACAGGCGTGATGCACTTTTACATTGCACAAGTATGCACTATGTTCTTGTGGTAGGAAATCAAATACAATAACAAAGAGAAATCTAGGTGATGCTCCATATATGTATGTATATATATATATATATATATATATATATATATATATATATATATATATATATATTGTTAAACATTGTACTTGTACAACCAGTCATTAACAGTAAGGACCCCCTTCTAAGAAACAGTTCTAAGAAGTAATTAATAATTGAGCCGTTGTGTATGGGTTACTGTTAAAGTTTAACAAATTATAGGTACTGCAGTTAGCTGTAACTGAAGGCTTGGTAAGACTGCTATTCAAATTTCGTGGTCCTACCTTATGCAGGATGTCCACTATTAATTTTTAAAAATCGCCAAAATTTTTATTAACCACATTAAAGGAATCCACTATCTACAAAGTATGTTGTCCTAGTTAAAAAGCCGTAGATAATATGAAAATGTTCAAAGTGTCAAATACTGTTTGCTGTAGATATTTTTAAACAAGTCAGCTTGGTAATAATATCCATGCATTTATAATATTCGTGCTTTAAGGTGTTCTATTGAAAGTGAATTTTTGTAACAGCGAGCTTCTGGCTTTTGTACTGGGCGAGGTACAGATAGATCTGTGAAGACAGCAACGAAAGATAGCACAAGAAAGATTCGAATGTACCCGAATACCCATAGGCGTACATGCGTTGGTAAAATAAATAGAAAATTAAGCGTAGCAATGCCATTACACATATCATTTAAAATAATTAGGTATTAATAAGCAGCTACGTTACACCAGGGTTTATTTAGGATAAAACATTCTTAACAGAAAAAAATAATAATTGTGCCCTTCTAACCTACCTTTTTAATGTAAATTTGTAATAGCGTATGCTACATGTATAGCAATCACCGTCGACTTAGAATGCGGTTTTGTGATTCATTTAAGGTAAAACACTCTTTAAAGCAAAAAAAAATCATTGCACATTTCTGACCTACCGTTTCACATTTTCCCTTCAAAGTTAAATCTCTAGTAGCACACACTACATGCACACCAGGCGCCGACGACTCAAAATGCTGCCTGGGGTACATTTAGGGAGAACACCGTTAACAGAAAAAATCTTTGCGCCCTTCTGACCTACCGTTTCACATTTTCCTTTCTAGTGTAATTCTCTAGTAGGATGTACTAGGTGACACGACAAAACAGCCCGCCGACAAAACAGCACAAGTGAAAATAAATACCATATGTATTTATAGAATTTATAATTATTATACTTATACAGTATGTCTACCTGAGTTGGCGATAATTATTGAAAACTTTTTTGTTTTTTGATCTTCCTTTTTTCTTTTTAATTGTGTTTTTTGGCTTTAAAGAGTTATATTTTTTGATTATTTTTGTTCTTTTTTAACTATTTTGTTTAACTTTTGTTTCAATTATTTTATTTTTTCCTATTCTATGTATTTTTTGCTTAATTTTTATTTTCTATTTTTTACAAAACCATTGCATTTGTTTTATTTATTTACACACGAAATAAAAACAAAATTAATGTAAGTATAAAATTTTACTATAATATGTATCTACAAACCAAATTCTACGAACTATATTATTTTGTTAAAGGTTAACACAACAATTTTAATGATTAAAAAAAAAATCAATTTATAATGTCAGATTGTTGACAATTCCACGGAGATACAGTATAAGGTCGTCAGAGTTATAATTATTATTACATTTAGGTCATTTGTACTATTGTATTTATTAAATTAAGTTCAAGATTAAATAAAAAATTCCAGAATATGTTTACAGAAATAATTTAATAACGTACAATTCGCCCCCTGAGAATCATATTTTTTCTATTTTCCATAAATTTTATATCAACCTTTACGTTTTACACGTCATTAAAACTGGATCTATCGGAGGCCGTTTTCTCGGGGGCTGTTTTGTCGGGGCTGTTTTGTCGGAGCTGTTTTGTGCGGGGCTGTTTTGACGGGGTACCGATGTACTACATGTACACCAGGCGTCGTCGACCCACAATACTCTTCTGTGGTTCATTTGGAGTAAAACACCCTTCACAGAAAATAAAATGATATCGCCCTTTTTATTTAACATTTCACATTTTCCTTTCTAGGGCAATTTTCTGTAGCATACACTACATGTACACCAGGTGCTGTCGATTGAGAATGCCGTTATAGGATTCATTTAGGGTGGAACAACATTCACAGAAGAAACCATTGCGCCTTTCTGACCTATTGTTCTACTTTTTCCTTTCTAGGGTATTCTCTAGTAGCATATACTATATGTACACTAGAATGTCGTTTAGGGGCTTATTTAAAGTAGAATAGGTTTCACTGAAAATAAAATCATTGAGCTCTTTTGATTTAACCTTTCAGATTTTCCTTTCTAGAGTAATTCTCTAGTGGCATATATTACATGCACACCAGGAGCCATCGATTTATAATGCCCTTGTAGGGTTCATTTAGGGCAGAACACCGTTCACGGAAATAAATTATTGACTTCTTCAGACCTACTATTTCACATTTCCTTTTCTAGGGCTGCTCTCTAGTAGCACATACTACATGTGTACCAGACGCCGTCTACATATAATGCCATTTTGGAATTCATTTAGGGTAAAACAACCTATATAGCAAAAAATCATTGCTCCCTTCTGTCCTACTGTTTTACATTTTCGTTGTTAGGACAGTTCGCTAATACCACATGTACACCAGGCGACGTCGAATTAGAATGCCGTTCTGGGGTTCATTTAGGACAGAGCACGTTTCACAGAAAAAAATTATTACGCCCTTCTGACCTACCGTTTCACATTTTCCTTTTAAGGAAAATGTTGTAGTGGCATACAGGTACACTAAGCACCGTTGGATTAGAATGCGATCCTGGCGTTCATTGAGGGTAAAACACCCTATACAGAAAAAATCATTACGCCCTTTTGACCTACTGTTTAACATTTCTCTTTCTAGGTTAATAAATATGAAGATAGAACCTTGCGGTTTCAGCGGTCCTGTGCCACCTTTTTGTGAAACTCAAGATGGCCTGAACGGATTTTGCCTAATTTCTTTCGTTCTTAACTTACAGGGCGTTTTTGAAAATTCACACTTTTTGGACCCCTCCATATCTATGAAGCTTCTCAGCGATAATGTCACATTGAAAACTTATCCCATAGAGAATTTTATGTAGAATTCAGTGGTACACTCAATTTTTGTTTCGGGACATGGGTATGGAGATACGACTCAAACTTATGATTTTTTCAATGCAACACCCTGTATTTTATCACCTCATTAAATTCCTTATTTTTTTTCCTTCAAATTGATATATAATATATAAACATACATTCTTCAAAGATGCTCCAAAATCACTAAAATTGAAGAAATACTACTTGTAATTTTTCCATGAAAGGAACAAGAACAATACTAACACTAATTCACTAACAAAACACAAAACGTAGGTAACTAATAGCAACAAATAAATAGTAATAAAAAGTTCGCAATGTAGAATAAGCAACTAATTAAATATTTACTCATACTATTTCATTTCGAAATTATTCGGTAACTTATTCATTGAATTGTTCAAATTGATGTCCATTTTCCCTAACACATAATTGACACAATTTCTTAATACGTCTTAATACATTTAAAATTATGAAAGGTCCATTTTGTAAATTCTGGAAAACTGTCACTATTGTTGCACGAAGTTCTTCAATATTATTGTGCCTCTTACCGTATATTTTATTTTTCAAAAAACCCCACAAAAAGTCCAACACTGACAAATCAGGTGACCTTGCAGGCCACCAAAATCCGTTCAGGCTTAGTAAGGCTGTTAGTTATTCTAATGAACAGGTATGATTGAACTCTACTTTAAAGCTAACATGTGAACATATGAAGAACAATTTCCGGAGGGACACCAACCTAACCAGAAACATGTTGTATTTTTAGTTACCAAGTTGTTAGCTTATAGATCCTTTTTAAACCAAAAACTCAAATATTATACCAAAAATAGTAAAGCGAACTACCATAAGGCAGTACGTTAGGAACGAGCCAAGGACTTCGGTAGTAAAAGTTGAAGAAAATATTGTAATTTCAAAATCAACTATGCATTTAGTTCTAGAACAACATCGTTCGCATCCTTACAAGCTTTGTATTGTATAGGGTCTGCAAGGAGATGATTTTAATAGAAGAACTAGATTTAGTGAATTGTATAAGGAAATGCCAAGATATACCGTACTTTTAATCCGCGTTCGTCTGTCCTAAATACATTGGTTTGAAGGTTTGGTATATGTTGGCATTTCGTTATAAACCATTCACTAAATCTAATTCATTTATTAAAATAATTTCAGCGAAGACCCTGTACAATACGAGGTTTGTAAGAATGAAAATGATATTTTTTAGAACTGGATGCACAGTTAATTTGGGGATTGCAATAATTTCTTCAATTATTGTCATCGAAGTGTTTTGGTCGTCCCTGACATGTTCCACTATGGTCGCATTTCGATTCATTATTTTTAATATAAGTTTTGAGTTTTGGATTCAAAAAAGATCCATAAGCTAACAAGTTCGTAACTAAAAATATAAAATGCTTCTGGTTATATTGGTGTCGTTCCGGAAATTGTTCTTGATATGTTTGTGATGTAGCTTCTGCATTCTTATTAGCCTTAAAATAGAGCTAGTTATATCATACTCTTTATTATAATAATTAACAGCCATACTAAGTACAATATGAGCAAAAACTTTCGTCGTCGAGTGGCCGTAGGGATTTAAGTTTAAAAAAAAAATGTTGGCAATAACTGACAGTTAATAATTACTGTGTTCAAGAATCGTATAGACACTGTAGAAGAACTTATAAATTCGATTCGCAATACTTGCAATCAAATCACGCCGCAGAAAACAATAAATGGGTTCAATAATATAAAGCATCGAGCAGCCCTTTTCTTGGCAAACGCTGGAAATCCTTTTGAACACTTACTTTAATAGACACGTTGTTTTTTTATTAACCTCAAAACGTGAAACGTCAGCGTGTTGTCAAACACCAACCGCTGCCGCTGACGGTGCAGCGTCGGAATTGCCATGCTTAAATTTCAAAACCTAATTATCACCGCTTTTTCGACGACAAAAGTAAATGCTCATATGGGACAAATAAATTACTAAATTTCATGACAACTCAGCGATATGGAATAATGAGACCAGGAATTCGTTTATTTCATGATGGCGGCCTCGCGTAATCAAAACCTACTACGAAAAAACAATCATTTCGAATTTTGAAGCTTAAGGAAACTATTAACCTAGGCTTACTTGAAAAACTTTTTCCAAAAATGAAAAAAATCAAATATGCCGTCGGCAAGTTGACGTAATCATCTGGAAAACAAATGAAGCCAGAAAGTTATTTTTGTCTCTACGAAATTCCTCCGATTATCTCAAAAACCACAAGACAATTGAAATCTTAAGGCGGATTTAAGTTTGTAATAAAGTTCTCTAAATCTTTCCTGATCTAATCCAATTCTGACTCGCTGAAACGGTTTTCGAGATAGCAATACATGTAAGTCAAATTTGGGACACATTTTATAAGAAGTCACCTGTTAATTGAATACTCTATAACCATAAATAATTTTAGAAAGTGCCCATTCGAAGCGTAAATCTCCACCGTTTATAGCAACAGAGCTACGAAAGACCGACCCACTATTGCAGTACTCTCTATATCTATAAAATAAGTTCTGAGCAGCTAAAACGTACAGGGTGTGTGTCGTAAGATGCCCCTATACGTTATTTGGGAATCTGTAAGAGATACACAAAACAGTTTTGTATAAAAGTTGCTTGGTTCGATGGTAACTTTTAATTTATTTACTTTTCGTATATACAGGGTGCTTCAAGTTATGGGTACCGATGTCAACTTTGAAATTTTAAATGCAATACCCTACATTTTTTTACATATCTAGATTCTCTGTGTTAAAATAATATATTTTTGTAATGACACTTTTTTCATAGTTTTTTGAGCAAGTTTCTATTAAGAAATAGTGTCTTTATAAAAATGGCTCAATATTCTGAATAAGAAAGATTACACTTATTTGAATGTTACATTAAAAACAATAGAAGTTCTGCGCTGGCTTTAAGAGAATACTACCGAAACCGTTTTCCAAACCAGAAAATTCCGGACAAGAAAATATTTAATCGAATTATTTCCCATTTGTTTGAAAAAAGGGTTATTGCTAATAAAAAAAGAAACAGACCACGATCAGTTTTGAGAGAAGATCGTCAGTTGGAAGTTTTACTTTATTTTATAGAAAACCCAAAAAAGTCTTTAAATGATGCTACTAGGGACTTAGAGATGAACAAAAACAGTATTCGCAAAGCTCTTAAAATGAATAAATTTAAACCGTACAAGTTTTTGCCTGTTCAACACTTAACAGATGCAGATCTGTTCCTAAGTATTTTGAACCGACGAAGCCAAATTTAGTGCAATGTTTAACCGGTGAAATTGTCACTACGCCCTAAAAGAAATTTATCAAGAGTAAAAAAAATTAAAAAACAAGGCTGAAAGGGCGTTAATGTTTGGTGCGCCATTATTGGTGATGTCATACTGGGCCCAATATTTTTCAATGATTTTATGGTCGAAGGTATAGGCAAATGTTGGAAACCCAAATTAGCGAAATCATTCAAATATTGCCTGCGCACATTCAAAAGTATTATTTTTCAAGAAGATAGTGCACAGTACCACTGCACTAAAGTAGTAATAAATTTTAATTACTGAAAATTTTATTACGACTATATGCAAGAATGGCACCTTCCCGTGGTCCCCAAGGAGTCCCGATTTGTCCCCATTGGATTTCTTCCTGTGGGGTACATTAAAGAATCGGGTCCACAAAAGTCGAACCAACTACATTGAAAAACTTATACAAAAAATTAGAGATGAAATTGAAGCATTATATAATTCAGATGCCGTAAGAAATGCAATTCGGTCCTTGGGAACCATATATTCTACATGCATAGCTACCAATAGTGGATATATTGAAAATTTATTATAAAATTTGTTGTGTTTTGTTGTGTTAAATTGTTTCAATAAAGGGTTTTAGTCAATTTGCTGTTTTATTATGCTTAAATATAATTTTATTCACTAAAAATTGAAAAAAGCGTTCATCTAAACCTTTTGATTTAGAACTATATATATATATATATATATATATATATATATATATATATATAACAAAACAGAAACTAATTCCAAGAGAGAAGAGTTCAAGAATCCCCAAAATATACGGACTCCCAAAAATACATAAGGAAAACTGGCCATTGCGCCCTATCGTCAGTGCATTCAATTCTCCGACTCATGACCTTGCTCGTTATCTAGCCAAAGTTATTCAACCGATTTGTGAAAATGCTGTATCCTACATCAAAAACTCTTATGATTTTCTACACAAACTCAAAATTGTACCCTTGGCTCCAAATGACATTTTAGTTAGCTTCGACATAACGTCACTTTTCACCAAAATTCCTACTGAAGACACGATGAAAATTCTAGAAGAAAAACACTCAATAAACCAAGACATACTCAAATTGATAAACCACTGCATGCGCTCAACCTATTTTACATACAAAGGACAATTCTACAAGCAAATTCAAGGAACACCTATGGGCTCGCCACTCTCTCCAGCTTTTGCGAATGTATATATGGAACATTTTGAAACCATTGCTTTAAATTCTGCAGATTTAAAGCCTAAATGTTGGTTTCGTTATGTTGACGACACATTTGTAGTTTGGCCCCATGGAAAAGGAAACTTGAACCATTTTCTAGGACATATTAACAACATTCACGACAACATCAAATTTACTATGGAAGTTGAAGAAAATAATTCACTCCCTTTTTTGGACACCCTAATAACAAGACTTCCTAATGGTAAATTTACACACAAAGTTTATCGAAAACCAACACATACGAATAGATACTTGAACTCTCTCTCGCATCACCATCCTGGTCAATTACGTAGCGTTATGAAATCCTTGGTATACCGCTCTTACCACTTATCTGACCAAAATTCTAGAACGGAAGAGATGAAGACTATTAATAAAATACTAGCTCAAAATGGATACAAAGATCAAGAAATATTGAAAATTACCAACGAAATAAGAAGACCAAGAAATAATAACTTGTCAAACAATGAACAAAAGATTCCTGTTATTCTACCTTATATAAAGGGAATTACAGACAGAATAGCAAAGAAATTTCCCAAAAACGACTTCAGACCGGTATTCAAACCACATTCAACTTTGTCCCAACTTTTAAGAAACCCCAAAGACAAAATTCCTAATAAAATAAAAAAAATGTTAAAAAAATCGCAACACCTAGTCGAATAACTAAACGTATGTCATAAAGGGAGCATCAAATCAAAAGTTTACGAGAGCCAAAAAGTTAGATAAATCATCAAACTACTATAAAAAATAGATGCGACGTTCATAGGCGTTCGTCAGAAAAAAATGGGGGGTTAAAGGTTACCACACCCCTCTTATTTTTCTATTAGTTCTTTGAATTGTTTACTTAAAATCATACGGAAGGTGCACTTAGAAAAGAGAAAGATTTGTACCAAATTTGAAAACGATATCTTAAAACACACCAGAGCTAATAAAAAATACACTTCTAAAAAGTGAAGTTTGGCACCCTGTATATCGAAAAGGAAGCGTTCAAATGAAAAGTGACATAAGAAAAATTCCCCTATTTTGTCCCAAAGAATATGTGGTTAACGGATTGGCCTACTTTTTTGTAACGCCCTGTATATATATATATATATATATATATATATATATATATATATATATATATATATATATATATATATATATATATATTACACCGTCATAAAGTTGGACACGTATGGGAAATATTTTTATTATTGAAATTTCTGAAAAACTCTATTGGCGGTTCGTTTCGGCATGTCTGGCAATCCATTGTGACATTTGTCATGTGACCATAGATTTGGCAGGAATTTTAAAACTGTGATGCCGAAAAATGGGTCAAATTGACAAGATATCGAAAAATTGTATTAAGAAAATGTATTTAGAATGCAACAACAGTATACTATTTTAACACAGAGAATCTAAATATGTAAAAAATATATGGTGTTGCATTTAAAATTTCAAAGTTGGCATCGGTACCCCTAACTTGAAGCACCCTGTATATACGAAAAGTAAACAAATTAAAAGTTTCCATAGAACCAAGCAACTTTTTTTTGTATCTCCTACACGTTCTCAAATAACATTATAGGGGCGTCTTACAACACACACCTTGTACGTCTTTAACAGTATGTTCCAAGTTTCAACTATTTTAGTTAAATTGCCCTTTATTGATATCTTTGTATTAATCTGTGATTAAAAAATCAAGTGTCTGTGCTTATATTTTGCAAATATACAATATTGACTTTGTAAAATAAATAAAATCCAAGAAGTTGAAGTAATCTTCTTGCGTACACTCTCTTGTTTATTTTTTTAGCCCCTTGTGTACTAGCAATAAAAGATTATTATTTGTCCTGGAAACCAAAATTATTTTATCCGTATTAATTATTTTGTTAAATCTTTTACCGTCCCATTCTACTAAAAATAGACCATTCATGTTGTGATATAAGACAGACCAATTAAATGGTTTTATGTTGCTGCAGGGTACGAGTTTTTCAGATATTCTTTATTAAAGGATACTCAGTAAAATGTTTTGTTTATTATGAAGACTATTTCTACATTTACATCTAGAGACAAGAAAATACCGAACAAAATAGATGTTCGTTCACTTTATTTATGCCAAACAAATGTATCTTGTTTAGGATCTTTGTTAAAAAAAAAAAGTATAATGGGATGTATATCACTCTTACTTTCTTCGGAGTAGTTGCAAGATACGAAATCTGAAAAGTGGAAATATTTTCTACTTCGTTACAAGCAAAAAAGTTTTAAAGTAATGGCAGAATTACATTAAGGGAGTAAATATCATACCCTTAAGTGCTTATGCTGCTCTCATATATACAAGTTACGACAAATTGTCTGTACTATAAAAATGGTTTACATTTCACTTAGTTTTACAAACAATGAATAAATCAAATTGTAGAAGTATAGTTTCTAACTCGGTTCTAAGCTGAAGAGTTTCTTTCTTTATAAGTATTTTCGTCAAATAGGTGAGGAGAGGTTTTATAATAGCATTTAGCGAGAGAAATAAATACTCTTGAGAGCCGTGTTAACTTTTATACACCTACATAAAAATAAGCACCACATTGTTGTTTTATTTCATTTATTTCTGTGGTATAAATACATTTAAGGAGATAATTAATATATTTTTGTGAACGTGAGCATTATCAAGTACGTTTTAGCAATTTTTAGATAAAAATATAAAGTAAACGGAATTGTATAATTATTAAGTAATCTATTCAAGTGTACCAGACAGAACAAACTATTTAGAAAAGGAAATTGGCTTGGCTAAACGGAAATAAATCTAAAGATAAATCTTTGTAGTACATTATTACACAGTATTGAGAATAATTTGTAGCATTTAACATTGCTCCTTTGTATTTATATTATCCTCTAATTTTTAAAGATATTTACTATACATAATCCAAATTCAATATTACTTTATTGCTAAATGGTAATTAGTAAAGTTAATGCCTCGAGCTTAGACGCAACTATGAGTTCTTTCTTTCTCATCAGGATCTCAGGGGGTTTTATATGGGTTTACGATTATAAATAAGAAATATTGGTTAGGAATCAAAACCATTTACAAGAAATTCATCAAAAGACGATATGAATAGGGGATAGGTTCTAACAGTAACTAATATCTTCGAGACGGCAATTACTTTTATTTAAAAGGATTATAACAATTATTTAACTAAATATTGCTAACGCAACTCGTGAATATAAATACAATACGATATATGATCATAATGCCCACATTTTAAAATTATTTCCATTTATACAGAGTGTAGTAAAAAATAGTAGCGCATCATTTTTTAAACGGAACACCTTTTCAAAATTGTACGGTAATTTTTTTCAATTGAAACCCCGTACTATGGTACAATGATAAAATAACTATTGGTCACTATGAATAGTCAATATAATGAGCTATCAAATCCCATATGATTGGTGGGAGGAAATATATACAGGGTGTTTAAAAAGTTAATCCTTTTCATTCTTATTTAAATATAATTAACTTGCTTAGTTCAAATGGAAAACCCTGTATATTTTTCTTTCCATTAATGGAGAATTTAATTATCTTTCAAACTGTATTAGGTTTTCCTGTACCTAAAATCAATGGTTTAAAGTTATTCCCATTTATTCGAAATATTTACATGAATTACCTATTCTAAAGGACAGGACAAATTGTTTCCCATCTTCGACGATACACAAACGTACCCTTTCTTCGAAGTTACTTCGCATATTTGCGAGTATTAACGGAGTTATAGTAGAAAAAGCGTTCCGGATACTTCCTATCATGTCCTCCTTTGTCGTCTGGGAAGTAACGTAAACAATATCTTTGATGCAGCCCCATAAAAAATAGTCGAGGCACGTAAAATCGGTGGGGCCACCTCTTCCAATCCACTTATCGTGGAATCGTTCATTTAAAAGATTTCTTGCACTATGACCGAAGAGCACAGGAGCGCCATACAACTGAAACCACATAGGCTCTATGATATTCAAGGGAACATCTTCTAATAATACCGGTAGCTCTTCTTGAGGGAATTGTAAAAACTGCTGAGCATTTAAATGAGCATCAAAATAAATAAGGCCCGACAACACAATTGTTAATCATTCCACCCCACACATTTAAAGACCACTTCGTTCGATATAAATTATGATTTTCGGTGCTGTAATAATGAAAATTATCACAACTGCCAAACCGTTATTGTGGAATGTCACTTCATCAGAAAATAAGACGTACTTAAAAAAAATTTGACCAGTACTAAGCTTTTCCATTGTCCAATAAAAAAATTCGAATACTTCGTGGGAAATCGGTTTCTTCTAAATGTTGGCGCATTTGAATATGATAGGGATGGTAGCGATACTTTTTTAATATTCTACGAGCACTAGTTTTACTTATTCCTGTTTCGCTTTGAATTTCATTTAAACTGATATTTGGATTTTCAATCACGGCGTACAATGTTGAAAATTCCTTTCCTTTATTTTCTGTAACTGGTTTCTTTTTTTTGCACTTTTTCGTAACTTACGCTGCCGACGTTTTAGAATCTCTGTAGAGGTCTTTCGAAAACAGCTTTATTAGGATGGTTGCAGTTTGGGTATTTCTGAGCGCAAATTCTTGTAGCTAACAGATAGTTTTCTTCACGTTTGCCGATCACTAAACTCATATCGACCCACTCTTGAATGGAACATATTTTCATTTTCGACTTTTTGTGATTACTTTAAGCACAGTTAAAGACAGCATTACAATGTAAATACAGAATGACGATGACAGTTTACAAATCTCAATCCTTGAACAATCACTGACTCCTGAAATTACCCTTTCTTTCAAAATACGTAATTCTTGTAAATATTTCATTTAAATGGGATAAATGCAAAACCATTGATTTTAGGTATAGTAAAACCTAATAGAGTTTGACAGATAATTAAACCATCCATTAATGGAAAGAAAAATATGCAGGGTGTTCCGTTGGAACTAAGCGAGTTAATTATATCTAAATAAGAATGAAAAGGAAAACTTTTTCAAACACCCTGTATAAATTTATTCCAACCAGTCATATGTAGTTTTATAGCTCATTATATTGACTAATCATAGTGACCAATAGTTATTTTATCGTTGTACTATCGTACGGGGTATCAATTGATAAAATTTACCCTACAATTTTGAAAAATCTCAAATTCGAAAAGGGTAAGATTTACGTATACACAGTATAACAGCGACTTAGGTTTATTTTACTCGTACAATTCGCATATGCAAAAATATACAGGGTGTTCCATTTAAAAAAAACAACTTTGATGCGCCACTATTTTTTGGTACACCCAGTATAAATGGAAATAATTTTAAAATGTGTAAACAACTCAAAAATTAGTTTAATAATTTATTTGAACATTGAAATGGACAACTAAGCAATTAGTTTCTTAGTAATAACAGATAGTAAGCTAATAAACAATATTTTCCATGTTTGGATTGTTAGTATGTTTAATCTCATCTCTATCTAAAGAAAATAATTATAGATTGTTCTTGTTTCTAACCAAAGGATGTAATTCTTTCCTCCTTAGGATAGAACGTCCTCGTTCTTTGATGTGTCTTTCGTGCAGGTGAATTCTGAAAAGGATATGTTTGGTCTTTCGTCGGAAAGTTAACTGTGTCTCAATACATACATTATTGAAACAATACAAAGCATAATTATAATTAACATTGTCATAGAAAAATGTGTAACATGTACTAAAGGATGTAAGTTAACAGATGTGTTTAGTGATTCAGATTCTTCTTTTAAACTATGGAGGTCATTTAAATGTTTTATTTGTAGATATATAGTAGTATCAACCTTATAATCCTTAATTAACAAATTGTTTTGAAATGAAAAATTATATAAAGTATTTTCGAATGTTTGATCGTCTATTACTATTTTACAATTCATTGTTGAAGATATTAAAACGCTACCTTTAACACTTCTTGACTTAATTTGTTGACGACATTCTTCTGTCACTAACAAATCAGTTTTACCAGAGAGTAATATATTACCATTATTTAACTGCGTATAAAGTCTATAATTATTATTAACTTGGGCATAAGCACAGTCTGTAATGTTATTTAAAATTGAGCACTTGTTCAATTGTGGCTCTTCTACACAAATTGTTTGATTGTTAAACACTTTACACTGTTCGTCAGGATTCTCCTCTTGCTCTGTGAAGATGGTATTTGAAGGGAGGTATCATTATCTTATTCTCAGAATCAGGAATTGGGTAAATACGGGAGTACTGGTAAAATGATTGATCTAGGATTGGAATGTACAAAGTACATGTTATTATGTCTTTTACAGAGACGACTTGACGTTTTGAGAATTCTAAAATTGTGAACATGTAATTCATATTTTCATTCAGGAAATTCTGCTTGCTTGTAAATTGATTTTAAATGGTTAATAATTTGAATTAATTCGGAATTTGAGATAATTTCCAAGTTAGTTATGTCAGAAGAGGCTAATGAAATCGTTCTTTCAATACTTTGAAGAATATTAAGCAGTTTCGAACTCATGTAATTATAGTATTGAATAGCTAATTGCGTTTCAATTATGATACTCATAGTATTTATTGTTTGTATAGATAAATTTAAATTATTCTGCATTATATTAAAATCTGTTGTGTAGCGTTTCTTAATCTGACCAGCAAAGGATGTGTATTTATTAATCTGTTTTATAATTCCGTTTTGATTTGTAAAAAGTGTTTATAAGTTTTTACTAATTTCTATTAAGTCATTATTATCGGGGTTGCCTGTGATGTATTTAATTATCGGTCCTAATCTGTCTATAAGTGATCTTTTACTTCTAGAATTGAATTTTGTAAATGAATCTTCGATTGAGTCACAATTTTCTTTTAATACGTTGATTAATGCACAATTTGGAGAGTTTTTTGTTACTGAATCTAAGATGACCACATTACTTAATAGTTTATTATATCCTAATCTTAAATCGGTTATATTAAAGTAAAAATAGAATTTATGGTAGTGGTTTAAGAATTTGGTTGTACTTAACATTTCTGAAAAGTAGCCATTAGCATCAAATTTCTGAACTTGAAGGGCCTGGGTCTGGCTGAACAGGGTGATCGTGTAAAGAGAATTTTCTTTTACTTCTTTTTATTTTTCTGGTGTGAATATTAGCAATTCTACGTGAATTTTTGCGAATTCCTGTTATTTTATTGTTGTCTACTGAGGTTACATTTACTTTATCATCGTATGGGTCCGTTTTTCTTATCCTTTGTCGGGTGAAATAAGCTACTGGCTCATTAAACTCTGCTATTTATTTTGCTTTTTCTAAATTTTTGTTACTATTTTTAAGTTGCTTATGATATAATAACCCATAAAAAGGCAAAACTTCGTCCTTTCGTTTCTGGTTGTAATGTTCATAAATGGTTTGATTGAGATATATTGCGTGAGCATTAAGATCTTCACATGGGCCATATAAGAGAGTAAAAGGGGTATATTCGTAATTTTTCAAGGAATGTAGAATGAACTCGTTCTACAGGTGAATTTGAACTGGGATTATAATTGGTGGAAAAATGGAGAACTTTAAACAGAGAACAATATTCTTGAAAAATCTTATTTTTAAATTCTTTTCCTTCATCACAAACGATACTTCGTGGGTAGCCATGATGAGAAAAATAGTGACGTAGTTTACTTAAGACAGTTACATTTGTTGTATCCTTAATATAGTATGCTTGTCTGTATCGCGAGAACAAATCAACAATTCGTGAGAAATTTACTATTATCAAAGCTAAATGTGTCAATATGAATTATATCGAATAGTCTTTTTGCTAGCATGGGGCCAGAGTATTGAGGTTTATAAGAACTTCTTTGGTATTTGTTAATAAGACAAGTTTCGCATTCGTTAATCATTTTCTTTATTTTAGTCTTCATGTCAGGCCAGTGATATTTTAATTTAAGATGACTAAGTGTTTCGTTTATACCATTATGATTACTTTCATGGTATTTACTAGTGACATTATATTGTTTTTCACGATCTTCAATGTCTTCGGATAAGATATTACTTTTAAAGGTTTTTATGTTATTGTCAAAAAGGCTTTTACAAATTCGAACGAATTTTAGTTCTAGTTCATTATTAGTAAAATAGATTCCGTAAATACTTTTGGGGTCTATGATATCTTAGGTATTTACTCAGGTTTTCTAACTCATTTCCTCTACGAACCGTTATTTCGTAATTATTTTTATTGAAAGGTTTTGTGCAATTTAATTGATTTTTGTCTCCTAGTTTTAAAATAATTCTATTACTAAAGAGGTTTATTGGTTTTTCGGATATTGGCATTGAAAGTATTTATCTCAATTCGCGATAAGGCGTCAGCGACAACATTATCTTTTCCCTTTTTATACTGAACTTTATAATCGAACTCTTCTAATCGTAGGCGCTATTTCACTAACCAAGAGTTAGGGTCTTTTAAGGTAAAGGAAATGGTTCATGGTCTCTTTCTATAATAAATTGTCGTCCATACATATAAGGTCTGAAATGCTTAGTGGCTTCTACTATAGTTAGTAATTCACGTTCTATAGTGGAATAATTTTTTTCGGCGCAGTTCAACGTACAGGAATAGAAAGCATTTGGCTTGCTATTTTGTGAAATCACACCGCCCCCAGCTGTGATCGAAGTATCTGTGGTTACGTAAAGTCTTTTGAAAATCGGGATAAGTAAGAATTGGGGTATTTGACAAAAGTTCTTTACATTTATTGAAAGCTTCTATATAGTTCCAGTCTGTAATATCCGTTTTGCTTCCTTTCTTGAGATATTTGGTAAATGGGTAAACAATCTTTACAAAATTTTGGATGAACCGTCTATAATAGATAGTGGGTATTACTGAACGGATTGTATTTTAGAAGGATTGGGTTTAATGCCGTCAGGTGTTATTACGTGTCCTAAAAAGGCAACTTCTTTACGTAGGAATTCTGATTTATCTAACTGTACCTTTAAGTTATGCTGTCTCAACTTTTGGAAAATTAATTTGAGGTGATTTATGTGTTCTTGTAAAGATTTTGAAAATATGTCTGTCATCCATGTAAACAAAACAATGTTTATAAAGGTGTTCTTTTAGGATGTGATCCGTAACGCGTTGAAACGAGCTTGGAGTATTTTTCAATTCGAAAGGCATGCATACGTACTCATAATGTCCGGGATTTACAGAAAAAGCTTTTAAAAAAATAATTATCCTCTCAAAGTAATATTAGATATTGTCAAAAAAGTAATTTTAAAACAGATATATTCAATCAAAGTATATTTCACTCCCTTGCACAAATAAAAAGGCTTTAATTTATAAATCTTTAGCTAAATATGAAATAAAACCAGCTTTTGAGTCACAAAACAAAGGCTCAAATTATTTTCAAAATTAAAATCTGTTACACCGTCTGATCAAAAAACAGTTACTATTTACCAAATTTCTTGTAATAATTGTCAAAAAATATATATTGGTACTACATTGCAACCTTTATAAAATCGTATTGCACAACATAAATCTGATGTGAGAATTAAACCAAAAAGTACAGCTTTGGCAAAACATTCTTTAGAAGCAAATATTTATTTGATTATAAAAACACCAAAATGTTAGGCATAGAAAGAAATGTTACTAAAGGATTACTTTTGATGTAATTTGCACTGAAGAAGATCAAACATATGATCGAAATATATGCAAGTTTAAAAATAGTGTTTTAATGTGATCCTCAAAAATCAGCTGAGCTGGATGCTCTTTTCATTCTATAGCTTATTTCGGGGTATGTACAAAGATCATTTTGAACACGTCACAACATTGAATTGATAACAGATAAACCAACAGACCAAACCCTAAGAGATGTACAAGAAGAATCTAAATAAAACAATATTTTACACTCAATCGACAACCAGGCCTCCCACAATATTTCTGTAATTCATGAACCGAAAAGTATTTTTTATCGTAAGTTACCTCCAAAACAGTTTTAAGGAGTGTTAAAATTTAAGTATTTAAGCGGACTGAAGTTGATGGATAATGTTGCTTGTTTTAAAAATAATTTCGTGATACAAATCGTCCTAATTCCCGTGGTGTGTCTTCAGAGTGTGAAGGGAGGCTCTAGAATATTCATTAGACTCAATATACTTCAAATTTTCACAATTTTTCCCCAAAGTCAAAATGGAGTCTCTTGACCTAAAAGACGTGCTATTCTTATCAGTCTATTCTATAAATCTGAAATTGTATTCATCCCATAATAATAAATTCTGCCGTCTGCAAGGTTGTCAAATGTAACAAACATTTTATACTAGTCTTTTTTACAAAACATTTAATTACATTTTTAAAGCAAGCTTAAAATCGACTAGTCAATCTGAAAAAAATAAGGTTCAATCTCAGATGGTATTTAAACCATTTATAATGAAAACTAAGTGAAATAAAAAAAAACAGAGAGTCGTACGTGGAATAATTTACGGCCAAGGAAATCAGCCTACCCAAAGGTAAGAATTGTGAACTAAATACAAGTACGATAAATCATCATTAGCAAATTTAGTTTCCCTGTAAAGATCAATGTAAAAAAAAGTTAGAAAATCTTCCTCTAACAAAACGAAGCGGATAAGGACAAAACAAATGGAGGTACTAAAAGTAAATGAAAGAAGCTAAGGAAGTTCCCTGCGATGACCTGTAGAAGGTCATCGCCAAATTTTACATCCCATACGAAGCGAACAATGACCAAACAAAAGAAGACGCTACAAGTAAATGAAGGAAGTTGAAAAACAAGATGTCTGAAGTTCGAACATGATGCTACATCCCGAAAAAGGAAAATTGAATGTACTTCCCGACCCAAATAACTAACATAGTCAAAAGCTGTAGCTATGTTGTTGCGCTTATGGCGCTTCGGAGTGTCCACCAAGATACGCGTTGAGACATTCGCATAAGACCTCATATTAATCGAGCCATTCTACTTAGTATCAGACTCAGAAGAAGAAGAAGCTAGAGACGAAGGAAAGAGGTGTGGGGAATAACTTACGGGTAAGAAAAGTTGTATTCCCAATAGGCAAGGGTTACGAACTAAATACAAGTACCATAAATCATATTTGATAAATCCAGTTTTCTTGGTATGGAAACAGTCAGTGGTGGCTGCTCGAGGTAGGAAAGGTAGGCACTGCCTACCCTGCCATTTGTCTCTATACGCTAACAATAACGATGAAAACAGTGGTTAGTTTTTGAATTTTTTATTTTTTGTTTTGTTAACTCCCACTAGAATTGAATATTTATTTTACTTTATTTAAAAAAGTATGTAATATCGTTTTATTGAATTAAAACATAATAGGCCATTCTAGGTCAGAAATCACTATATGCTACGGTAATACGCGTGCCGTACAGTGCCTTTGATAGGTGCTACTGGGTACGATTGCATACTGAAATTTGACAGTAATTTATTAATACCGTATCATGTCAAGGAAATCTAAATCTCTTCAATAAAAAGATATGCACATGCAACTACTAGAATGAATTTTTAAAAAAACAGAAAAATAATTTTATTCACATTTAGTTTGTAACATACCGTTTTTTTAACCATTTAAAGGTTGAAAAGTGAATGATTCTACGGGTTTACTTTAAGCGGTCAGTAATAACAAAAAAAGGAGGCAGTAATGAGACGAAGCGGTCAGTAATGGACCACTTTCCAACCTTTGGGGGAGCTACTATCGATTTAAACTATCAATGTTAAATTGATAAATTGTCAATTTTAATAAAGGGTCAAGAGTATGCAACCATTTTTTCTCACGTGCGTAGATGGTGAGTGAACGCAAGCAATAGTTGGAAACAAACAACACGTTTTCTTTAATAAGCAACATAAGCATATTTAATAAGTAAATTATTGATAACAAGTAATGACAAAACCAATAGAAGCATAACATTTATGACTTCTCATTAAAGTAAAAATTAAAAGTCGTATTGTCACGACCTTCGATATTAAACGAGATGCCGTGATGGATGTGTTCCAAATCTTTTTATTTGAACTGTATAATTTTGCTTGTTCTTTAATTGTGAATAAAATCGTATACAAACCTCGGCAAAAGTAACATTCCCCTGTCTCCAGAACTAGTTCACCACGAGGCTTCGCCTCTCGGTGAACTATGTTTCTCTCGACAGGAATGGAACACTTTCCGCCTCAGTATGTAATATACTATGATTCATTAATTAATATTAATGCAAACAATCTAATTGACTAAAGCCTGCAATTTCAGTTATGAATATCGTTTCAATACTGTTGGCAAATCCTAGTTTTAAATGTTTAATACCTACCGTTAGTGCAATGGTATGAGTAAGATACCTTATGCCAAAAATTAGTGGTGAAAATAGTGTATAAATTAATTTTTAATAAAAATATTTTTTATGCACTTAAATATACGTAATGAATCATTTACAGTAGTCATCATAGGCCTATCGTCACCTTTCGTTTACTTCCGTACGAGCCCGTTCTAACCTTTAATCCCGGTAAGGCACATTTTAGTTGCATGCAAGTTTTAGCGAGTTTTATTTATCTTCTATCAAATAAACTATTAAAACTTATTTCTACTTTTGAATAATGGAGGCGTCTTCGTCAACAAGCAAAGACTTCAATCGTAATATTCAAGAATTATTCGTAAAAAACTACGACACTGTCGAATTTTTGTTGACCCATTTTTTTAGTTCTTTTTCCTATGATGATAAGGTGCTTGTAAAAAATTCCGAAAGACCATCATCGTCTTTAAAAAAATTAGTAAAACAGGATAAACGCAGTAATACAGCTTTCCAAGTGTCATGGTACATAAAATGAGTGGCTAACTGGGAGTAGACCTGGAATAAATTATATTTCTGGCCATGATGACTTTTTTCTTTAAAAAGAAATGGACCATGGAAATTATACAGGATGTGATGATTTAAAAAAAATTGTCAGCAAAGTTTAAAAAACACAATGCGTCAGAAGAACATACCTATGCATCTTTAAAATTTAAATTATTTGGTAAAAAAATATAAAAAACTTTATTGATAGGTCATATGAACAGAACAGATTGCAATTTAATCAAAAACAGAGACATTATTAAACGTTTAATTGACATTATAATCTCTTCATCATGTCCTCTAAAAGACAACTCTTGCGTAGACAAATATGTCAACGCAAGAGTTGTCTTTTAGAGGACATGATGAATCGGAGCTGTCGGATTCAATTTTAAAGAACTGATTTCTTTGTTGGCAAAGTATTACTCCAAATTCGAGGAATTTTTAAATCAGGTGTGCATTTTTAATGGGCTCTCCAAAACAATTCAGAATGAACTAATTTATGGCATAAATGAAATCAACCGTCAATATGTTAGTACCGAGGTGAAGCAAAGTTCGTTTTTTTCATGGCAAGTTGATGAAACAACCGAAATGTCTTGCCATTCCCAGTTATCACTTATATTTAGATTTACCTTAAAGGGGATTATGTTAGAACGGTTTATGGGTTTTTTAAATGTCAGTGAAAGTCGAACAGCCGATGTTGAAACTAATATATGCGATGGTGCTGCAGTTATGTCGGGAGATTTGAATGGTTTGCAGGCAAAAATAAAATCTATCGCCCCCAAGCCATTTTTAGTTACCGTTGCACACATAAATTAAATGATACTACCAAACAAAACAAGGAAGCAAGGTTTTTTTTTTATATGTTCCTGTTTTTCAAGGGTTTTTTGCAAAATCTTCAAAACGAATAGACAGTGATGAACTTAAATTTGATGATAAAATAGCGAGAGAGGCAATTGGATTAAAAGATATGTTAAACAATTTTGTTTTCTTTTGTTTTTGTTAAATAGCTTTAATTCAACTTTTGACCACACTCATGTTTTATTTAACATCATCCAGCGCAAAGTTTCAGACGTTGTGTACTGCAATAACAGAATACAAAACTTTTCATCAAACATGCAAGCCATCAGAAATGACGATGTTTTCAACAGCATATTTGACTCAATTTCATGCGAGAAATTACAAGCAAAACGTAATGAAAAAACCAATCATAGTTCAAAAGTGAATTTTAGACAAGTATATTATAAAATTATTGACTTGGTGATCAATCAAATTGAGATTCGTTTTTAACACTGTAATACCTTTAAATCAGTGTACAAATCCTTAAGGTACTTCTACACCCATGGCTACAAATTTTAGCTACTTAACAGTTTGGGTAATAAATAGAAGATTTGGTGCCTTTTGGTTAGTCGTAGATTGAAGTGGACCGAGTTCTTAAAATTATCGATTTGCTTTATTAACAAAAAATATTTACATGTACCTAGATATGTTCGCTTTAAAATCGAGGTTGCTTCTTCCTGAAAATAATTATTACATACTCGGACGCCAACTTGTTTTTAAATATGGAATAAGCAAGTAAACCATTATACCATAAAGTTAAAAGAAAATTTCTACAATAACAAAATTTATTACACAACCTACAATCAATCATAAACAGAAACACCTTAAAGCTAATGTTAGTAACGATAAAAACTATGAATAATTATTAATGTTGTGAGTAATTAATGGAATCAGAATACCTTATTATTGGACACACTGTAGATAACGTAATGCTGCATGCTGAGTCATCGTTTGAAAAATTGATGCGTAATATTACTTCAGGTTGAAATAAATCTGGATTTGTATGATAAACAATTCCCAAATAAAAAATTCTTGACTAAGGGGTTTTAAAATTCCACTTCCCATTAACGTAGATGATTACCTCACTCTTGATTAATCGTATAAATACAGTAAATTGGTTTATCAGTAAAATAATTAATTGCGTAGATGTATATAACGTGTGAAAAGTATCAGTAAAGGTGAAATTAAAGTAAATATTAAAAAATAAAAAGTGCCTGAAAAAGCAAACGTCTCAAACTTTAATATAATATTTTTTTTACAACTTACCATACAATTATACGGCACTTTATAAAAAAATTTAACAGAGCAACATGGATGCTACATCCACGTTCAAAATCTCATCAACAAGAGCCGCTACAGTAGTCTTTGCGCATGAACATCTCTTAAACTCGAATATGCGAACACCATGCGTACGACTTCTAATTAAAATATTTAAATGGATGTTTTCAAGCAACTAGATATGCAACACACGCTGCACGAAATGCACGTTAAGTTGTGTAAATAAACCTAAATTTTATTACAAACGTAAAAAGTTTGTTACAAGACCTTGAAAACTTAAGCTCTTTTAATTTAACAGATGCTACTAACTTAGCAAAATACTGCAACTTCCAATTGTCTAGATACACTAAAATTTATTTACAACAGTAATTTACTTCAGAATATTCCAGAAATAGTAAAACTCTTAAGTCTAACGTTAACTCTACCTGCCACGTCAAGTTCGGTTGAATGGAGTTTTTCAGCACTGAAAAGGAATAAAACTTTTTCAAAAAATACAATTGGTCAAATGAGATTAAATAATTTGTCGCTATTAGACATCGAAAAGGAATTAGTAAAATTTTGGCAAGAAAATAACGAAGATACTAGATTTTATGATAAAGTTATTGACAATTTCACACATAAAAAAGAACCTACGCATAGAATTAATTTATAAAAATTATTAATAATTTGTTGTTTCATGATTAGAAGAATATTTCTTTAATTTTGTTGTATCTCTTACTAATTTGTTTTATTTTGACCATTATTTGGTTATAACATTTGCTTATATCATGTACAGGGTTTCTATAAAAGAACTCCGGGGTTTTAAAAATTCATATATTAATAACTGTAGAAGATGCAGAAATGTAATTAATATCTCCGAAACGATTAGCCCATCAAGTTTTACTCATACTAATTGGGAATGTTTTAATCAACAGTTGGCAGCGCTGCGGAGCGTTGATCTTGAAACAACGTAGCGGCTGTCAGTGACTCAGTCCCGTCTGGATTGCCGCGCTATGGCGACGCCGCAACAAAAAGCTCAATGCGTTATTTGGCTTATAGAAACTAATTCTGTTGTTACTGTACAAAGAAACTTTCGACGTTATTACGGTGTTGATCCGCCTACGGACAAAACAATTCGCCAATGGTTAAGTGCTTTCAAGGAAACAGGAAGTGTTTTAAAACAAAAGTCAACGGGTAGGCCGCGTGTGTCACAAGTGTGAATGAGGCCAGAATCCGAGCTTCATGCCTTCGAAGCCCTAAGGAATCGTTAACAAGACGCAGTCTGGAGTTGGGATTACCGAGATCAACGGTTCATAAGGTAATTCATACAAGACTTCGTTTAACTGCTTGCAAGATCCAGACAAGATTAAGAGATTTGACTTTGCTGTTTCTATGCTACACAAAATTGAAGAAAATATTGATCTTTAAAACTGTTATTTTCAGTGATGAAGCTACTTTTCATGTGAACGGGACTGTAAACAGACATAATTGCAGAATATGGGGTTCGCAGCCACCCCATGAGTTCATTGAGTGTGAACGTGGCACGCCCAAAGTGAATGTTTGGTGTGGCCTTATGCATGATAGAGTCATAGGCCCTTTCATGTTTGTTGAAAGGAATATCAATGGTGATGTCGATTGTGACATGTTCGAGGAGTATGTTTTTCCTCAGTTAGATGACATTGAGGTGGAGAAGGGTTTAGTTCACTTCCAACAAGATGGGGCACCGCCAGATTTCAGTATGCGTGTGCGTGAGGCACTTGACGGTCGACTAGGCAACAGATGGATTGGAAAAGAAGGACCTATTCAATGGCCTCCAAGGAGCCCTGACATGACTCCGTTGGAGTTTTTCTTCTGGGGGCATATCAAGAATCTTGTGTATGCGGAGAAAATCCGTGATGTTGGCCACCTCAGGGAACGAATAATCAATTGCGTGGCAACCGTCCCCCCAGACATGCTGGCCAGGACATGGGAAGAGATTGTATACCGTTACGATGTGTGCCGCACCACTAACGGGGCTCATATTGAATTGTATTAATACTTAAAAAAAAATTTGAAAATGCAACCTTTCCAATAATGTATAAAACATTTATATACGTTTTTTTCTTCATTAAAATATTATGCCTCAAAACCCCAGAGTTCTTTTATAGAAACCCTGTATTATACACCTGTAAAGATAAAAGATTATTTTCTGAAGGCGCTTCTTTGTTCTTATAAATGTGCCTACACTTTTGTAATACGCACTAGCCGCAGCTGGAAATAGTGAACCTTATGTTCGATTGTAAGTAAAAAAATTGTTTCAAATTCAAATGACTAGTATTTTAAGTTTAAAATAGAACAAAATATTACAATATCATAATAACATTGCAAATTAATGCTGCTTTAAGATCTTACCACTTGTTAATATTGTAGATAGGTACATCTTCTACTGATCGTGACCCGACAAAACAGCCTCGATAAAACAGCCCACCGACAAAACAGCCCGCCGACAAAACAGCCCAAATCAAAATAAATGCCGTACATATTCATAGAATTTATAATTATCATACTTATACAGTATTCCTACCTGAGTTAATTTTTATTTTCTGTTTTCAACAAAATCGCATGTCACAGAGAGGGATAATTATTTTAACTATATACTAAATCGTTTTTTTATTGCATTAAAGTGAACTTTCCTTTTTGCAAACTTTTTTTGAATGTCACTTAAGGTATAATTATTATTACATTTAGGTTATTTGTATTTTTGCAATTATTAAATTAAATTTAAACTTAAATAAAAAATTCCAGAATATGTTGATAGAAATAATTTAATAATGTACAATTCCCCACCTGAGAATCAAATTTTTTCTATTTTCTATAAATTTTATATAAACCTTTACGCTTTACAAGTCAGTAGTACCGAGACACTTGTCGCCACCATTTTGTTTTGTGTGACCTCACAAATCCCATCCATTGGGACACCTTACCTTTTAATTTTTTACATTGATGCCATGTCGTATTTTTTGTTATGAACTTTGAATTTGTATTGTAATAAGGGGACCTAGTCTATCAATCTAGACGAATCAATAGATAAGGCATGTAAAGATGGTAGCAAATATTTTTCATAATAAAAAGATGTCATTTAATCTGTGTTTATTACTATTAATACTTATTAGGGCCAGTTTTGATTTCTTGATCAGATGTTTCCAGGATATAAAAACCCAGGTGTAGACCTTAAACATATCGATTATGTTCTGTGCAACCTTTAAGGCTGAATTTAAGAATTAGCTCAATTTTTTTCAATATCTGAGGTTAAGAAGCCTATTAATTAATTAAATTCTATCTAACATGAGGTTTAAATATCATTCTGACAAGGATAAATGTTTTTATTTTTACAATGTGGTTTATTTTTTGTAACGCGTTTATTAATATAAAAGAAACTGCAGAATTGTTATTAAGATTATTATATTTCTTTTAAGTTCCATTTGTAGGTTGCGGCTTTGCCTATATACGAATTTACAGCTTGAGTAAACAAAATGATTTCACCTCGAAACCAGCCAACCTTCAATGGCCATACAAAATTATCTTAAATGATTTGAGCCCTGAAGCTGTAAAATTTTACCTGTATGATAAACTATTTTATGGAATGCAATTGTTATTACTAAACAGTTACACAACTTCATTAATGTGAATTGGAAAGTACCAATCACCCATTGTCATCGTGTAAAAATAATGTGTTTACAAATATTTTTAAAATTTTGCTGCTACAAGATACATAAAGGTCTAAATTAAATATTGGTCGAAATAATAATAATTTCTACCCAGGGGAAATGGTGCTTTTTTATATAGGCAAATAAATTTTCTTTCTAAGCGGTCAGCACCTATATATTCGAAAAATTATGTCTGATTTATCTGCATGTTCACACATGTACTTCACGTTATAAGGGCTGTTACCAGCTGAGGTTAATAGTCATGCTAATTTAACACTTATAAATTTTCTAATCTGAAGTAAGAGTGACATAATTTAGCTTACTTGAAATTTCATAGAGAGTATCACTGTTATCAAGATTTTGAGAAATATTTTACCCCATTCATCTCATCGTTTTCATCTTGAACGATTATATTGTAATAGTTTATTAATAAACCGTAAAACATCTAATATCCGTGATGCTGGTTCATAATAATAATAATAATGCTCAGTCGATGCTGGTTACACTTTAAATACATGCAAAAGATAATATACAGCCTTTACCTGTCTCTATTATTATTATATAGATGTGAGATTATTCTTAAATCAGCTGTTTTCAGCACGACCCCTGGAAATACTACACGCGCTTTCAAACCTTATTCCTCGTTCTCAAAAGCTGTACCGTATTCATCTTCTTGAATTTATCTTTATCCGGTTTCGAGTCAGTAGTGCGTCCTCTAATTTATCTTGAGATATTTAGCGAAGCACTAATATTAGCACATATATAAATTACAAGGTATTTGAAATGATCCTGTATTATTCATATATTATAGAAGCGGTTGACCCTGGAATTCATAAATGTTAATCAAATAAGTCATGTATGGGAACTTGCTCTCGGGCGCATGCCCCCTTGCCGTAGCCCGGGGTTGGAAATGGTATTCTAATAAGGGGGAACTAATTCTATCTCATAAGGCACGTATAAGACCTTGTGTTAAAGTCTGCGCCCCTTGTCGTGGCCCCTTAACGATAAATAGTATTCTAATAAGGGGACCTAATGCTAAATTATTAGACAAGTATAGGAACTTGTGTTAGGGTCTGCGCCCTTCTGTCGTGGCCTCCTTTTTGCAAAATTTATTTGAATTTGTATCGCCATCTAGTTGTGTATGGACTAATGAATATTTTCTGTAACAAAAGTGTGTAAGTGCGGTATAGTTCTAGGACTAATTAGGGTTTGTTTGTGGCGTCATCTAGTGGTGTAAGGACTAATGAATGTTTTATGTAATAGAGGTTGATCGTATTCATCTCTCTCTCTCTTTCCTTCTCTCTCTTGCGTCTCCCTCGTCTCTTTCCCAAACTAACAAATCAATTAAGGAAATCAATTAAGCAGTTCAAAAATGCTGATTGTACTAACTTACAGTTTGATAAAAAACCAACCACAATTCGAAAATACCAAACTGATTTAACTTAATCATGCAAAACCAGCTCTCAATTCAAAAAATAACAGTCTGATTTAACTTACAGTGTACACAGAAACCAGTCTCACACTTATCGTAATTACCCATCTAACCGTCCTTTTGCATTAACTGCAGCATTGTTAGTGCAGGTTCAGCGTCCGTTAGGAAAACAAGATCATATTAATAAAAATTGAAGGAAAGCTTAGCGCTTGAAAATATATTATAAAAAACAATACATCATTTATTTAATCACACTTTTTATCGATCTTCTTCTTTGACCGTGATTCGTCGCTGTCATCATCATGGTTTTGAAATGCGTCCTTCTCCTCTACCTCAACGCATGTTGTATTTTGTAATAGTCTATTAACAAGTCTGTAAAATCTCTAATGTCCAATGATGTTAGCTCATAAACAGGAGAATATATTATAGTAATGCTCACGTGGTGACGGTTACACTTTAAATGCTGCAGTTAATACGAAAGGACGGTTAGATGGGTAAGTGTTTTTTTTTTTGCACACTGCAAGTTAAAGCAGACTGTTATTTCTTGAATTGAGAGCTGGTTTTGCATGATTAAGTTAAATCAATTTGGTATTTCTGAATTATGGTTGGTTTTTAGCAAAGTGTAAGTTAGTCCAATCAATATTTTTGAACTGTAAGCTGGTTTTCGAAAGCTGTAGGTTGTGATTTGATTGATTCAGATTGATTTGGTTGATTAATTGATTGAGATTGATCTCATTGTTTGATTTGATCGAGCGTGATTTGTTTGAGATTGATCCGCTTAATTGATTTGATTAATCGATTTGTTAGTTTGGGAATGGGACGAGGGAGCCGAGAGAGAGAGTGAGAGACGAACACAACAACCTCTATTACTGAAAACATTCATTAGTCCTTACACCACTAGATGGAGCCTCAAACAAACTCTAATTGGTGGTGCCACCTTTATTACAAAAAATATTCATTAGTCCACACACAACTAGATGGCGATACAAATTCAAATTTCGTAACAAGGGGGCCACGACAGAAGGGCGCAGACCCTAACACAAATTCCGATACTTGCCTTATAAGTTAGCATTAGGTCCTCTTATTAGAATACTATTTATCGTTAAAGAGGCGCAGACCCTACAACAAGTTCCTTATGAGAGAATTAGGTCCCCTTTATTAGAATACTATTTCCAACCATGGCCACGGCAAGGCGGTGAAGTCCCGAGAGCAAGTTCCTATATCTGACTTATTTGATTAACATTTATGAATTCCAGGGTCGACCGCTTCTATAAAATATGAATAATACAGTCATTTCAAATACCTTGTAATTTATATGTGTGCTAATATTAGTGGTTCGCTAAATTAGTAACAATAGAAAATATCTCAAGATAAAATAGAGTTTGAGAACGAGAAAGAAGACGAACGCGTGTGTAGCATTTCCAGGGGTCGTGCTGAAAACAGCTAATTTAAGAATAATCTCACACCGATGTAATAATAATAGTGACCGATAAAGGCTGTATATCATCCTTTGCATGTGTTTAAAGTGTAACCATCATCGAATGAGCATTATCATTATTATGAACTAGCATCACGGATATTAGATGTATTACGGCTTGTTAATAAACTATACAATATAAACGTTCAAGATGAAAACGATGAGATGAATGAGGTAAAATGTACCTCAAAATCTTGATGATAGTGATACTCTCTATAAAATTTTAAGCAAGCTAAATTGCGTCACTCTCATTTCAGATTAGAAAATTTAAAAGTGTTTAATTAGCATGATTATTAAATCTGCCAATATAAAAAGCACCATTTCGTCTGGATAGAAATTATTATTATTATTACTTCGGCTAATATTTAATTTAGACCTTAATGTATTTTGCAGCAGCAAAATTTTAAAAATATTTGTAAACACATTATTTTAACATGATGTCAATGGGTGATTACTCCTTTCCAATTCATATTAATGAAGATTTATAACCGTTAAATAATAATAATTGCATTCCAATATCATACAGGTGAAATTTTACAGCCTCAAGTCTCAAAGCATTTAAAGTAATTTTATATGGCCACTGAAGTTTGGCTGGTTTCGAGGTGAAATCATTTTTTTTAACTCAAGCTGCAAATTCGTGTATAGGCAAGGTCGCAACCTACAAATGGAACATAAAAGAAATATAAAAATTTTAATAACAATTATGCAATCTCTTTTACAATAATAAACGCGTTACGAAAAATAAACCACGGTGTAAAGACAAAAACAGTTATCCACGGCAGGATGATATTTCAAATGCATGTTAGATAGACACGAACACTTTGTTAGTTTTAAAAAATACCAAGGCCATCTTCTTCTATCAATGATACGATTTAATCATTTCATTCATATTTAATTTTTAGTCTCACGCTACCTGTAATAATTTTAATCACAATTATGCAGTCTCTTTCTTAATAATAAACGCGTTACAAAAAAATAAACCACATTTTAAAAACACATTTCAAATACCTTGTAATTTATATATGTGCTAATATTAGTGCTTCACTAAATTAGTAACAATAGAAAATATCTTAAGATGAAATAGAGGACGTACTACTGACTCGAAATCGGATAAATATAAATTCAAGAAGATGAATACGGTACAACGAGGAATAAGGTTTGAAAGCGCGTGTAGTATTTCCAGGGGTCGTGCTGAAAACAGCTGATTTAAGAATAATCTCACATCTATGTAATAATAATAGTGACCGGTAAAGGCTGTATATTATCCTTTGCATGTATTTAAAGTGTAACCAGCATCGAGTGAGCATTATTATTATTATGAACCAGCATCACGGATATTAGATGTTTTACGGTTTGTTAATAAACTATTACAATATAATCGTGCAAGATGAAAACGATGAGATGAATGGGGTAAAATATTTCTCAAAATCTTGATAACACTGATACTCTCTATGAAATTTCAAGTAAGCTACATTATGTCACTCTTATTTCAGATTAGAAAATTTAAAAGTATTAAATTAGCATGACTGGTAAACCTCAGCAGGTAACAGCCCCTATAACGTGAAGTACATGTGTGAACATGCAGATAAATCAGACATAATTTTTCGAATGTATAGGTGCTGACCGCTAAGAAAGAAAATCTGCCTATATAAAAAGCACCATTTCCTCTGGGTAGAAATTATTATTATTTCGACCAATATTTAATTTATGTATCTCGTAGCAGCAAAATTTTAAAAATATTTATAAACACATTATTTTAACACGATGTCAATGGGTGATTGGTATTTTCCAATTCACATTAATGAAGTTGTGTAACTGTTTAGTAATAACAATTGCATTCCATAAAATAGTTTATCATACAGGTAAAATTTTACAGCTTCAAGGCTCAAATCATTTAAGATAATTTTGTATGGCCATTGAAGGTTGGCTGGTTCCGAGGTGAAATCATTTTGCTTATTCAAACTGTAAATTCGTGTATAGGCAAAGCCGCAACCTACAAATGGAACTTAAAAGAAATATAATAATTTTAATAACAATTGTGCAGTTTCTTTTATATTAATAAACGAGTTACAAAAAGTAAACCTCATTGTAAAAACAAAAACAGTTATCCCCGGCAGGATGATGTTTAAAATTCATGTTAGATAGACAAAAACACTTTGTTACCTTTAAAAAATACCAAGGCCATCTGATTCTGTTAATAATACGGTTTAATCATTTCATTCATATTTAATAATTTTAATAACAATTATACAGTCTCTTTTATAATAATAAACGCGTTACAAAATATAAACCACACTGTAAAAATAAAAACACTTATCCTTGTCAGAATGATATTTAAACTTCATGTTAGGCAGAAATTAATTAATTAATAGGCATAGATACATGTTAGTCTCACATATTGAAGAAATTTGGGTTAACGCTTAAATTCAGCCTTAACGATTGCATAGAACATAATCGGTATGGTTAAGGTCTACACCTGGGTTTTTATACCCTTGAAGTATCTGATAAAAAAAAACCAAAACTGTCCTAATAAGTATTAATAACAATAAATATAGATTAAATAACATCTTTTTATTATAAAAAACACTTGTCATCATCTTTACATGCCTTATATATTGATTCCTCTTTCCCAATACCTAGCCTTACAAAACTAGGGTCCCTTATTAGAATATAATATTTATGACAGGGGACGACACCCTAAAGCAAGTTCCGACAGTCTATAACAGCTTTACTAGGCTAGGGCCCCTTATTAGAATACAAATTTAAAGTTCACAACAAAAAATACGCCCGCCACATCAAATGTATGTGTGCGGTATAACCGAAACACCATTAAAACTGGATCTATCGGAGGCTGTTTTGACGGGGGCTGTTTTGTTGGTGGGCTGTTTTGTCGGGGCTGTTTTGACGGGATACCTCTGTTCATATTTCAAAAATCTACACTTATTTGACTCCGAAATATGATGCTGTGAAAGGGTAAAAGTCATACTTTTACAGAGTAATAAAACGTCATGTTTCCTTTACCTTCTTTCTGCATGAAATTGTGAAAAAAAAGAATATTTGAAACCGAAAGAACGCTTCGTAAATTTACTATCCATTTAATCACCATTAAAAAAATAATCAATAGTGATGTTTAAACTATTTATTTCCACTTGTATTAAGTACCGATGGTATAATAAAATTAATAAGTGAATTTATATTTAGTTCTAAAATAACTATTAAAGCAATAAAAAATAATAAGTAAACTTACAATCTTTATAAATTACGTGCGTAGATTGTTTCTTTGAGAAGATTGAACAGAAACTCGTAGCTTGATACATTTCTAACTTCATTTTATTCTAAGTCGCAAGCAACGTGTAATTTGAAATCACGTCTTGCTTTTAACATGTCAGAGTAGATTTATGAATACTTTTATCAGATGGTATTATTCCTTACTAAGATTATACAGAAAATTAAAAGGTAATGTTTATTAAAGTGCTTTTTATATATAATTGTGCACTTTCATAGCGCTCCATTTGCCGTAAGTGTCGTATAAGCTTATTACAATAAAGAGGTTGCCGACTAAACTTACTGGACAGCGATATGGGCAGTATTAAGTTGTACAATTGCTCTAATTTGGCATTAAACAATTTAAACTTACCATAAAAAATACACAGAGGTTTGGTAAGAAAATCACTAGGTGCCACTGATCGATCACAAAAAAGATAAATGTCCTCTCTGTAAATTACTAATTCAATTTCAAACAGAAAATTCGTATAATACACTTTAAGTTTCAAAATAAAGCTCATAAAATTTATGTGAATCCAAAATAATCAACTATCGTTAATTTTGAAAACATTTAATGTTTACAAATATAAGCAGAGCGCTACTTAAGATTTGTATCAATAAATAACTGTGCAGAATGCAATCACTTTAACTTTTCGTTTCACCCTAGTGTAGGTATATTCGACATAAATGTGATGGTTCAGTAGGATACTAATCAGTGTTGTAGCAAATTTAATTAATAATTTACATGAAATAAACATTGTCCTACGACTAATTTGTTTAATTAAAAAAAATTGTTGTAATTATTACACGCGTAATGTCTTATAATTATTTCGAAAAGCTGAATTCGATGGTAAACAAATATACAGGGTGTCCTATTAAAAAAAAGTAAACTTCATGTTGTCTCGCTTAGGCTGAACACCCTGCGCAAACATAACTATTATTTAAAACATTTGTTTGTATTTTTGATCCTAAGTAAGTTATTGCACTTCCACACACTAATGGGCCACCCTGTAGAAGTAAACCTAATGCTAGGAATTGTAGTATTATATAAGAAAATAAACAATAATTTGGATCAAGGTAAGCTGTTTACTAAATTGCAAACGTATAGTGAGTACTACTTCGCACGTCACTAACCTGATTAGTCTTATTATTAACATGAAAATTTACTTGTGTGTCTTCATTATACATATTAATAGATAATCTTTCATTTTGCAGGAAAAGTGAGGTTCAGAAACCTAGTTAAAACAGTTTAAATCATGTCTACCGTTACTTTACACACCGAGGTGGTATTTTCGTTACCTTTAGGGACTTACTTTCTACTCTGCATCTGGTTTAACCTCCTGCAACTATATTGTCACAACCCAAAGGACGATAATCAAGACTGTTTTAATTAATGCATAATCATGTGCAGTCTAAGAATTAAAATGTCATTATAATTTGTTAAATCGAAATAACGTGTATTCCAAAAGAACAAATAGTACACTTGCGCAACAGCGCACGCGTCTTGCGCACCTTTGCTTACCTAATTTCTTTGATGTTGTTTTTATCACTTCGTAATCTCTGCACCAATCGACAACAAATTTCACTGAAATCTGGACATTTAGGTCTTAAATACGTGTGTTAAATTTAAATACAGAAGATAAACAATTGCGGCCGAAAGAAAATTCA